>CAJQZJ010000231.1:132933-184961 GCA_907164525.1 Lophiomys imhausi
AGGCGGATCTCTGAGTTCGAGGCCAGCCTGGTCTACAAAGTAAGTCCATGACAGCCAGGCTCTTACACAGAGAAACCCTGTCTCAAAAAAAAAAAGTACTTCTTCTGTCATGTTCATGTAAGGATTAAGTAATTCATTTTTTAAAAATGTTCCTGTTTCTGGCTTTGTGTTGGGATATTGTTTCAGGGAAGAGGTTATTTAGCACCTGTCACTGAGATAATAAGACATTTGCAACCAACTGTACTGTTTAACTTTTTAGAATTTGATTCTATAAACAATATATTTGCAGAATAGCTATTTGTGGTTTAATCCAAATGCATTATAGAATTATAGCATGTTAACTACTATGGTAGTCCTTACATGCCAACAGTCCTTATATACTCAAGTTCAGAAGCCACTGGGGTACATATTTAGATCTTAACTTATGGAAGGAAACTGGAGGTAGTTCCACAAGTAAGATGGCAGGAGCTGTGATGCCTGGTAATAAGCATATCCCACTTCCTGTCCTCACCAAGACTGTACAGAACTCTAGTGTACACTCTGAAGTTGTGTAAGTAAAGTGGAAACTCCTCACATTATTGGGTATTTGCCACATTTTGGCCATTTCTCCAGAAATTTAACACAAACTTGGAGCCTTCAGGATCTTGTTATGTAACATTGCTTTCCAGAACTCCAGGAAGTGAAGAATTCCTAGGTAACTCCCAAGTATGGGACAGAGAACCCCTATTCACTTAGAGGGAATCTGGGTAAAATATGTAGACGTTCAATTAAATTATTCCTCTTGTGAGAGGATTTGCATCAGAAAATTAGTGGCAAGATCATCTCTTGGTTTCACACAATCTCAAGATGCTAACTAGCAAAGATTTACTCAGTAATAATTTCAGTATTTGCTCCCACACAAGTGCTAAAACCATGACAACTAAAACAAGTTTAAGGTGATGGGATTTTCCTATACTTTGCTTAATCCTTGGTTTTAAGGAGCCCTGTAGCAAAAGTAAAGTGGCTTCTTTTCATTGCCCTTACAATGTAACAAGTTTCTGCCTTCTCTAGTTAGAGGTGATAGTATCCGTACTAGAATGGTGATGCCTACCACATCTCTTGGTACCTTCAACCAGAGTTTCTAGACCAACAACAGTATGAATGAGGCAGATCTTTGAGACTGATAGAATTACAGAATTTGCTGGTAACATAATTTTACACTAACAGTGAGATAGATCTCTCTAGAATTTAAAATTGTTTTGTATTGTATACATGATTGTTCACGTAAAGACATTATTAAACCAAGTTTTTATGTGGACTACCCTTGCCATATAATACTTTTTAAAACTCTTATAAAACATGATTTAAATCCTCAAAAATTAACTTGTATCAAGCTTGGACTGTACCAGGTATAGCTTATGCTCACCTCCAGCAGTAAGCAAGGCCACAGAGCTTGGCTATGGTTTATTTTAGGGAGTTTGCCGAGAAGAAGGCTTTGACACTTCATTCAAAACAGTTTCTTTGTTTTGGTTTGGTTTTAGCTTTTTGAGACAAAGTTTCTCTGTGTAGCCCTGGCCTGGAACTCAAGAGACCTGCCTGCCTCTGCCTCCGAAGTGCTGGGACTAAAGTTATGTGCCACCACATAACTTTAACCACAATTTTATTAAACTATTCATCAATTAGTGAAATTAATTCTCTAAGTTAAAGACTTAAGAAATCAAGAGGCTGGAGAGATGGCTCAGTGGTTAAGAGCACTAGCTGTTCTTCCAAAGGACCCAGGTTCAAATCCCAGCACCCACATGGCAGTTTGAAACTGTAATGGCCGGGTTTGGTGGAACATGCCTTTGATCCCAGCAGGCAGATCTCTGATTTCAAGGTCAGCCTGGTCTATGGAGTGAGTCCAGGATAGTCATAGCTATACAAAGAAACCCTGTCTCCAAAAACCAAAAAAAAAAAAGGAAACATAGGAAAATAAAGGAAATATATCTTTTTTTAAGATAAAGGAAATATATCACTGGACCACTCAGGACTTTAGAGTTGGTGGTATATGCCTATAACCTCAACACTAGATGTTAAAGGCAGGAACAGGGTTTGAAGGTCATAATTGCTACATAAGGAGTTTGAAGCCAATTTGGGGTCCATGAGACCCTGTCTCAAGTTGGGGGGGCACAAAATCTGAAAAACTTAGATGAGAGAGATTAGATTGGATGAGTTGACTAGAAAGAACAGATCTGATCTAGGCTTGAGCCACCTTGCTGTCCCTGATATATAGTTCTCATTCCCCTTTGACACTTTTTCTAAAATAGCACCTATTTTTAGGAAATTCATCAGACTATTTACTTACAGATTCCAAGCTTTTCAGAAAAGGAGGCACATCTCACTTTGTATTAAATACAAATATTTTAAGTTTTTAAGCTATTATTGGCAAATGTTATCAGATTTACTCACAACCAGAATTCTCTTATTGAACAAAAGAAGTGATTTAGGTTAACCTGTTTTACTGTCCTTTTGATGAGATGAGAAATTGCTCTTTGAAGTTCTTTTAAATGTATTACATTGTATCCTTTCCCTTAGGCATCTTCCTTTTATGTGTTTTTGCTCAGGCAACCAAGGGCATAGAGTATTGAAAAACATGGAGTGCTTTTGTATAGGTCATCTGTACATAAAAGTGTAATTATTTATTTAATTTTCCCATTTGTACCATATTAAAGCTTTGTACAGTGTTTTAAGTTCTGTTTTTAAATTATTTTGTATTTTATTTTTATAATCTAGTAATAAAACATTCAGTCCGCATGCAAACTTTCGAGCTATTTGTGTGGTGGTTTGGATTTCAAAAAGAAAAATATTTCCTAAACTACTACAGTGTTACAGATTCAGCACACCAGAAGAGACTAATAAACCAAGCAAAGGACATTTGCGGCTGAATAGAAGCTAGGTGAAAACCAGGGTTCAGGGGTCTCAGCGGGTGTGTGTGTTCAAACTGGCTTTGAAATCGATATTCTCCTGAGTCTGTCTGCCAAGTGCTGAGATTGCAAGCATCTACTAAACCCAACACAAAATTAAGTTTTAAAAATTCCCTTTCCTTGTCCCTTGCAAACATTCCTGGTACCACTAAAGGGATTCCTGCTCTCTCTACTGTCTACCACCAAGTGGTCTTCCTTTGAATGAGAGCAGCACAGGGCAGTTCACTGTGGTTAGCTCTGGAGGAATATGCTTGACCTCTCAAATATACGTTGAAAACTTCGCCTGACGTAAAACTCTTTGATACAATGTGTAAAAGAGTAAATACAAGTCTGATGGACAATTTCTGAGGACCTTTAATGGTTGTGATCTGATGCTTTTATAAGATGCCTCTCAGCAGGAACTCTATCATAAATTGTCAGTTGATGGAAACTGCTAGAAAGCTTAGCCAATGGTGAAAAATCAGCTTTTGAGGAAAAAAGAGGTCAAAGTAGGCTGGGCATGGCGGCACACACCTTCAATCCCAGCACTCCGGAGGCAGAGGCTCCTGAGTTCCAGGCCATCCTGGTCTACACAGCGAGTGGCAGGACTATACAGAAAAAACATGTCTTGTAAAAAACAAGCAAAAAAAAAAAAAAAAAAAAAAGGGGGGGGGGTCCAAACAGGTTACTCACGTAACTTTTTCTGGTTGGGGAGGGAGTGAATCAAAAAGCTCTACTACCAGTGGTCGGAGGCTGTGCTTATGGCAGATAGGCGGCGTCTTCTTTTAGAGCTGGTCACTTTTCCTGTCTGCCTCTCTTTCGGACCCGGGGTCTCCACAGAGCAGCGCCTGCCTCACATGCTCCTGGGGCCAGGCGGTCAGGGAAAGGCCCCTCGGCGCCTTGCAGGCCGGCTGGCTCAGCGACCTTCCCCGGCGGTCAGAGCCAGGCCCCGCCCCGCAAGGCCCCGCCCCACCGCCAACGGTCGCTCCGGGCCTCCGGCTCCGCCCCTCCCGGCCGCCCGCGGCGCGTCTGCGCCTGCGCAGTAGCCTCCGAGAGCCTGGACCGGGATGGCGGCGGTTTTAGAGTCTCTGCTGCGCGAAGAGGTGCCGGTCGCAGCCGCCGTGCGGTGGATCGCGCGCAGCACCCCGAGTTCGGAGGTAACAGCGCCAACACGCCCTCAGGCCTGCCTGGAATGTGCTTCCCGCGGAGGATGATGCCTCAGTCCCTTCTCCCCAGCCTGCTCGGGCTGACGGCCCGCGCCAAGGGCGCTCTTCGGCGTGCCGCTGCCGGACCGCCCACCCTGCGGCCTCAGCCGCTGGCGGCCCGGGCTGTCAGCTGACCCTCTCGCCCCGCGACCTCTGCTTCTTCCTCAGGATAGCTCCGAGGTGGCCGCTCTGAGCGCACTTCGGCCTCTGCGGAAGGAATTCGTGCCGTTCCTGCTGAACTTCCTGAGGGAGCAGAGCAGCCGCGTCCTCCCGCAGGGCCCCTCAACCCCCGCCAAGACCCCCAGCGCCTCCGCCGCCTTGCCAGCGAGGCCGGGGCCCCCGCCACGGGGTGGCCGTGGGGCGCGCAGCCAGCTTTTCCCAGCAACCGAGCCCCTCAGCACCGCCGCCGAGGCACCTCTGGCTCGCCGTGCGGGCCGCAGGCGGGGTCCCGGACCCGGGCAGTCCCGGGAACGAGGAGGTCGCGGCCCCGGGGGCCCGGAGGAGGGGGCCAGCGGCGAGAGCCCGCCTTGGGCCGGAGGCCGAAAACCTCGGGGTTCAGGCAGCCCCACACTCTCGCTCTCTGATCCGCCGAACCTCAGCAACTTGGAGGAGTTCCCTCCCGTAGGCACCGTTCCTCCCAGCTCTGCAGGGTGAGAATCGGCTCTCATTTCAAGATCTTCGCCAAAGCAGGGCTTGGGCGCCCCACAGTAGAGCGCGCAATGGTTAGAAGGTTAAGGGTGAATAAACCACAAATGGGAGGGGGAATTGAAAGGGGCCCAGCTGTTGTGGGTGGGGTGCTGCTTGAAGATAGAAATTTGAAAAAAGCCTGTGACTACTCTCAGCAGGACGAAACCTTCTCGAAGGATCAACCCAACTCCGGTGAGCGAAGAGCGGTCACTTTCCAAGCCCAAGACCTGCTTCACCTCACCCCCAATCAGCTGTGTCCCCAGTTCCCAACCCTCAGCCCTGGACACTAGCCCTTGGGGCCTTGGCCTTCCCCCAGGGTGCAGAAGTCTGCAAGAGGAGCGGGAGATGCTCAGGAAGGCGCGGTATGGCTTTGCCGCCACCTGGGATGTCAGCTTCCTCCTTGTGTGGGACTTGCAGGGATTTTTCCTGAACTTGATTTCTCCCTTGGGGGTTCTGGGTTTGCTTCCTTGGGCTGTTAATGTCTTCTCTGGCAGAGCCTGAGTGTGAATGTCTCTGGAAATGCCAGGCTGAGTAATCATGACATCTCTCTGTTCACATAGCTCCAAGCAGCTCCAGCAGTCGCCTACTCCAGCCTGTCCCATCCTAGAATCGGGGTCTCCCGTTCCCAGCCGGACAGGAGGCCTCACAGCAGAACCTGCTGATCCGGCCAGGGTGTCTTCTCGGCAGCGCTTGGAGCTCGTAGCCCTTATCTACTCCTCGTGCATTGCTGGTGAGTGAGAGCAAAGGGACCTGCAGTGGACATGCCTGCAAACTACAGAGTAAGAGAATGGATGAGGTACATAGAGCCTTGGTTGTCAGTGGTGCCCAATGTTACGGCATTTCTGTTTGTATCCAGAGAACCTGGTACCAAACCTTTTCTTGGAGCTTTTCTTCGTCCTTCAGCTCCTTACTGCCCGGAGAATGATGGCCAAGGACAGTGACCTCGAATCAAGTCAGGGTGCCCTAGGTCAGTAAGCAAGTCTAATTTTGAGAAATGAATTTTGTAGGTGGGATAGCTCTTAACTCACCGAATGTTACTGTCCTAGATTCCCTGGAAGCTCCCCTGTTTCAGAGTATCCATGATTGTGTCTTCTTTGCTGTGCAGGTTTTGGAGCATCAGTTTCAGTGAGTTTTCCCTAGTTAAGGTGTTTGGGTCTGATATTTGTCTAGTTCTAGCCAGTTAGGATGCATGATTGTGTTTAACATAGATACAGTAGCCCTTGACCTTTTCCACCTGTAACCTTTTTGGGGGGTGGGGGGTAGAGTTTCTTTTTTCTTTCTTTCTTTTTTTTTTTTTTTTGAGACAGGGTGTTACTATGTAGCCCTAGACTGACTTTGAGCTCCCTTTGTAGACCAAGCTGACTTCCAACCTGCATAGATTTGCCAGCCTCTGCCTCTCAAGTGCTGGGACTAAAAGCATTCACTCCTGGCCCACCTGTAACTCATAGCCTGTGTCAAGGCTATGAGCTTATCCCCTAAAAAAAAAATATATATATATATATATAATATATATATATAAGTTATAATAAATATAAATAAATAAATAGGTGGGTCCTGCCAAGCAAGTATTGCAAGTTTAGATAGATAGATAGACAGACAGACAGACAGACAAGGATTGCAAGTTTAAAGACCTGCCCAGACTACAGAAAATTCAAAGCCAGCCTTTGAAACTTTGTGAGATGTAGTCCTAGATAATCCTTTTAAAAGGGCCTGAGTATATAGATCAGTGGAGCGCTTGCCGGTCATGTAGAGAGCCCTGTATACCACAAGAGAGGTTGACAATAATAATAAGCACAGCGGCTGACCTTTATGTTCCTAGTCTGCTGTCTCGCTCTCAACTCCATGAGGTCTCATTTCTTCATCTTAATCCTTAGCCTATGACCTTGCCATACATATCTAGGCTTAAACACCTGCACTATGCTTCAGATGTGCTTTATATTTGCAGCCTGTGTTCTGGTCTTACTCATGTGCATACCTGTCTTTGCAGGGTTCTTTCCTACCTGGACAAAGGGACCTTAAAGCTGCTGGCTGAGAATGAGCGGCTGCTGTGCTTCTCACCAGCTCTGCAAGGCCGCCTTCGAGCTGCTTATGAAGGCAGTGTTGCCAAGGTAGTCACCATCACCTAGGTACCTAGTAGCCTAGACATTCTGTAAATTGAGGCAGTCTCTATGGTGCTGTCAGGTGGGCTCTGGGCAAGAATAAGGAGTAAAGTCTTCTAAACATGATTCCAACAGGTCTTGTTTCCTAATGTTGTTGCCATGTTTTAGGTCTCTCTCGTGATACCACCTTCTGCTCAAGCTGTCTCCTTTCAGCCAGAAACTGACAATCGTGCCAACTTCTCCAGTGATCGAGCCTTTCATACTTTTAAAAAACAGAGGTGAAAAGAAAAGGGACCTGTTGAGAAGGGAATAAACAACTGTTTACTAGAATTTAGGAGTTAGGTACTAAAAGTGGTGGGTTAGTGCTGTTCAGGCCCTTTGCTGCCAGTCATCATAAAGCCTGTTGATTTCATTCTGTTTCATGTCCACAGACCTGAATCCCTGAGGTTAGCTGACCATTTAGGGTCAGCTTTCCCTGTCCACAGATACTTGTGGAGTCCTGCTGCTGGGTCTGTAACATTATCATCATGGAGAGAACAATGGAAGTTAAGGCTTGGCACTGTGGGCAGGCCTATCTTAAACCTTCCAAGCAAGGGAAAGTGCTGTGGGAAGTAGGTGTAGGCAACTGAGATTCAGCTGATCCAGCTTGCGTGCCTTTCAGGGATGTGTTCTATGAGGTACTTCGAGAGTGGGAAGATCACCATGAGGAACCCAGCTGGGACTTTGAGAAGGGCTTGGGTAGCAGGATCAGGTGGGTGCTCTGCCCTTGCTCTTCCAGTGAGCAGCAACACAATGATGTGTGTGTTGGGAGGGTTTTCCCTCCTCCTACTCTTCTCTCTTCCTCAGTCTCTAGTCATTGGTAATTCTACCAGGATCAAAAGACATTTCTCTCTCTAGCTTCTCATACCCAGGAATCCCCTGCAGTTGCTCTGTAGCAGCAAATGCTTGGGAAAAGGACAACACTCATAGATCCAAACTGCATACATAGGCAGATGACCAGCCTGTTGAACAAGTATCCTCTGCCCTTATCTCCCTCTCGAATTGATCACGATATTCACTGGTACTGATCATGGTCTGAAGATCTGAGAGGGCATCTCTGTCTCACCTGGAGGAATCTTGGTGGTGAAGGGAACATTTCTTACCTTCTCCTGACAAAGGGGCTATGCAAGTCTTCGGTAAGCAGCCAGAATATGTCACTTGCCTCCTCCTCACATTATGTCTGCTTCTTTCTCCTCAGAGCCATGATGGGTCAACTTTCAGCAGCCTGCAGCCACAGCCACTTTGTCAGACTTTTCCAGAAACAGCTTCTCCAGGTAATTGCCAGAGCAGTAGCGAGCTGTGGGCAGCTAAATCAAGGCTAAGACTCTGGACCAGATAGACAACCTAGTAGATTCTGGCTGTAAATTTAGAAAGAATACCTATTCTTTAGGAGGTAGTTGAAACTTGGTGGACAAGTGTTCTCTGACTTCTCTGACCTGCTTTGGACCTCATGCCCTTACCTAGCTTCTCACCACCATCCCTTTCTTGACTTGTGCTATGGTACAAAGAGAGCTTAGTAATCACGGTATCTTCAAACCCTAGTTCTAGTGACCTGAGGCAAATGATGCTTGCCTTGCGGTTTCAGTGTCTTCACCTTTCAAATAAGATAAAGCTTCCATAGTGCTCATTAGTTGCTTTCAAACCCAAGGTCTCTTGCTCATGCTAGGCAAGTGTTTTCCACTGAGCTATATCCCAAGCCTACTTTCTCCTTATTTTGTTCACTCTCTTTCTCTTATGGGTTTTTTCATCTCTTTCCTCCCTTTGGACATGTCAGATGTGTCAGAGCCCTGGTGGTGCTGGGGGATCTGTCTTGGGTGAAGCTCCAGATGTGTTGAATATGCTAGGAGCTGACAAGCTCGGACGGTTGCGGCAGCTCCAAGAACGGCTTATTGCCCCTCAGAGCAGTGGGGGACCCTGCCCACCCCCTACATTCCCAGGCTGTCAAGGCTTCTTCAGGGATTTCATCATGAGTGCCAGCAGGTAAGGGCTCTCCTGTGTATCACAGGGAGAGAGACTGAGGCCAGGAAAGGTTTTGATTCCCTTAAGGGCAAACCATTCTTTGCCCTGAGCCTCAGGTTGGACATGGCTGAAAGTGATTTCTGACTTCTCCCATTTATATTTCCTCTTCTTATTCTTTTACCCATATAGGTAATTTCATTGTCCTTTATCATCTTCCTTGTGAGTCCTTTTTGTCTGGGGCGCCTCTTCTAAATGCTATTTCAGTGCCTTTTAAAATTTTTTTGTCTTTTGTTCTTCCCCCATTCAAGCTTTCATTTCAATCAGCATCTTATGGATAGTTTGAGCTTGAAGATTCGGGAGCTCAATGGCCTTCCCTTGCCTCAGCATGAGCCTGGTGATGAAGACGGGGAGTCAGATGTGGACTGGCAGGTTAGAAAACAGGATAAGGACCGAGCATGGTGGGGCACGCCTTTAATCCCAGCACTTGGGAAGCAGAGGCAGGCGGATCTCTGTGAGTTCAAGGCCAGCCTGGTCTACAGAGCAAGTCCAGGACAGCCAGAGCTGTTACACAAAGAAACTGTCTCAGGGAAAACTTTAACAGAGTTTAAATTGTTCTAGAAGAATTTTTTTTATGCAAAGGACATTGATTCACTTGATTCCTCATACAGGGTGAACGGAGGCAATTTGCTGTAGTACTTCTTAGTCTTAGACTTTTGGCTAAATTTCTGGGCTTTGTGGCTTTCCTGCCATACCGAGGACCTGAACCACCCCCCACCCGTGAGCTTCAGGACTCTATTCTGGCCCTCAGGAGCCAGGTGAGTGCCTGAGAGATCTCAGTGAGGAATACCTGGGTTAGCCAGAAAAATGTGAAAGCTGACTAGTTTCCTTGGCTATTCTAGAAACCGAGCAGGTTAGAGGGTGTCAGCCAGCCCCTCTTAAGGGGCTGCTCATTGACAGAATCCTGGCTTTCCCAGGTCCCTCCTGTCCTGGATATACGGGCTCTGCTGCAGCAGGGGTTGTGGACTCGTCGGGCAGTGCTCACTGTGCCCTGGCTGGTGGAGTTCCTCTCTTTTGCTGACCACATTGTCCCCATGCTGGACTATTACCGGAGTGTCTTTACTCTCCTGCTGCACTTACATCGGTGAGTAGAACCTGACTTATTTACATAGCCCTGTTGTTTATAAAGAGAGCCTAAAAGTCTCTTGTTCTGTGTAGCTCCACAGCCATAAACAGCCTCACGACAGACAGGACTGTGGTAATTGTTTTCCATTCCCTTTGTCCTTCCCTCTATCATATTGCCTAGCTAAGAAGGATGTGATGTGCAAGTCTCACTGAGACTCTGTCTTTCCACTAGTAGTGTGATTTAGGTCTGCTTTTGAGAACTCCCTCGTGTTAGCTTTTTTTACTCCCTTCCGTCTTTAGCACAAGTCTGTTTGCATCCTCCCTTTCCCTTTTAGGCGTTTGGTCTTATCAAAGGACAGTGAAGGGGAGATGTGCTTCCTGAACAAACTGCTGCTGCTTGCTGTCCTGGGCTGGCTTTTCCAGGTAGGCAGAAGGACAGGCTGGATAGGGTAGGTAGGGGTGGCTGCTGTGGCAGAGACTGGAGAACTTTCAAGTCTGAGTAAGGTAGGGGACAGAAAGGGAAGCTTCTGAAAGAAATGGGTATTGTTATGGCATCAGGAGACAACTTGCTTGACCCAGGACCCCAATAGATTTAGAAAGAATGGCAAATCTTAGAATGCCAATGGAGATCTGACTGCCTTCCTCTCTTACCAGATACCTACAGTTCCTGAGGACTTGTTCTTTCTAGAAGATGGGCAGGTGGATGCTTTTGAGGTGGACACAGCTGCTTCAGAGCATGGTTTGGTGAGTGTTGGGGTCAAACTAGGGCTATATGAATCCCAGGAATTAAATGACCCGAATAAAGGCCCAGCAGGAGACAAGTTAGGAAAAACTGAAGATGATTCTCCTTCTTGACTCCCTGTGTATTTGGGAGGAAAGGGAGACTTCCCCTTCCAACCTTGGCCCGTTCTCCCTCAGGACAGTGTGCCTGTTGTGGACCAGCAGCTGTTGTACACCTGCTGCCCCTACATTGGTGAGCATCCCTGTCTCCCGCTATGGCTATGACCTGTCCTTTCATAGCCAAGAGGACCTGACTCTTTGGCATATTGTTCTCTTTATGTATTGTTCTGTCTCCAGGTACTTCATCCTCTTTGCTCCACAAAGGTCATGATGTTTGGGGGAGGAGGGAGAGGTAATTTTGGAAGTAAGAACTTTGACTCCTCTACAGGAGAGCTCCGGAAACTACTTGCTTCCTGGGTTTCAGGCAGCAGTGGGCGGAGTGGGGGCTTTGTGAGGAAAATCACTCCCACCACTACCACCAGCCTGGGAACCCTGCCTCCCAAGACCAGCCAGGGGTTGCAGGTAAGGACAAAGGGTAGGGAAAGGGGAAGACAGTTGGTGGGGGAGGCAGGTGGAAGCCCTCATGGTATTACTCCTGCCTCCACCTCCTGCCAGGCTCAGCTTGCCCAGGCCTTTTTCCACAACCAGCCACCCTCCCTGCGCAGGACTGTAGAATTTGTGGCAGAAAGAATTGGATCAAATTGTGTCAAACATATCAAGTAAGAATGGAATGAGAGTCCTGGTCTCAGTCCCTCATCATTTTCTCCCTTTAAACTTTAACCTTGTTGTCAAACTGAGCTTAAGTCACCTGGGAGAGCATGGAGACTGAAATTTCGTATGTCCTTTGAGGGACATTCTGACCAGATTTCCTCCAAATTTCAGCTTCTTTCCTCCTAACTGCCCCAAATCTTGTTCTCCCTGCTACAGGGCAACATTGGTAGCAGATCTGGTGCATCAAGCTGAGTCACTTCTTCAGGAGCATCTGGAGACACAGGGACAGGAAGGCGGAGATCCAGCCCAGCTGTTGGAATTCTTGTGTTCTCAACTGTGCCCCCATGGGGCTCAAGCATTGACCCAGGGGCGGGAGTAAGAACTGTCAATGTGTTTGAACCTTCTCATCTCCTGAAGTCTCCTCTTGGTTTTGTTATTTTTTTGTTTTGTTTTATTTTTGTTTCTTGAGACTGTAGTCTAGGCTGACCTCAAACTTCCAAGTGCTGAAATTACAGGCATGGGCTACCACACACAGCTTCCTTTTGATTTTTTCCCCCATCCTTTCTTGCCTCTTTCACATTCCTTTTGTTCTTTTCCTTCCCCCCCCCTTTCTTCTGTCCCCCCTTTTCTGAAGGATTATGTCTTTAGGCACAAATTCCAGATGTTGAATTGGAAGAGTCTGTAATATAGACTCTTGGCCACTTCAAAAGGTCCCTACACATTTTATAGGGATTGCTAAAGTATCCCATGTTAAGCAAAGTGTACAATGGATTGAATGTGTTGGACCAGAAGGGCAAAAAGCGAAATTAAGACCTTATGTAGCTGACATACCTATAAATTTATGGGGAAGAGATCTTCTACAACAATGGGGTACTCAAATTAATATTCCTGCCATCCCAGAAACAGCAAATGATAAAATGATGGATGTACATGTACAAGGTATTGATACAGATACTCAAGAGCAATCACAAATTGTGCCCAGTGTCCAAACACCGGACCCCCCAGGCATGGAGTTTCCAAATTTATACTAGGGGGCCACTGCTGAAATTCCAACAGTCCTACCCTTGAAATGGCTATCAAATAATCCAGTGTGGCAAGAGCAGTGGCCCATAACTTGGGTAGGTTTCTCCTTCCTCCAGCATCTATGGTAGGGTAGGAGAATGAACAATACTTCCTTCTGAGGTAGAGTTTCCAGATCATAAGCCTGATGCACTTGGGAATTTACTTTTGTGAGTCAGTCTACAATATCTAGGCTTTCATTGACATCCTCCTGCTTTTATCAGGTTCTGCCAAAGGAAGAGCCCCATCGCTGTGCGAGCACTGTTACCAGAGGAGACCCCAGCTGCTGTACGTAGGAATTAAGCCTGCAGCTAGCAGGCCAGTAGGCATGCGTGAATGTACACACTGTAGGGTGGGTCCTGGACTGTAGCAGCCAATGTTGTACTACCTGCCTTCCTAAGTCCCTGACTCAGCAGTCCTTCTGTGCCACAGGTTCTAAACAGTGCAGAGAGTATTGCTGTGGGGCTTGCAACAGAGAAAGCCTGCTCTTGGTTGTCAGCCAACATTACAGGTGAGGTCTAGGAAAGGAGTGACTGAACCAAGTTTTTAAAGATGGACAGGATATTGAATAGTTTGTGGGAGATTAGGTGAACCAGATAGAACCAGTGAAAGGTGTGGGTTGTCATGGCAAGCCCATGCAGGGGACGCTCTAGTGACTCCATTCTTGTTCTCCCTCTGCCTGGCAGCGCTGATTAGAAGGGAGGTGAAAGCAGCTGTGAATCGCATGCTACGAGCCCAGGGTCCTGAGCCAACTGCCCGGGTGGAGCGGAGGGGCTGCTCCCGAGCCTGTGAGCACCATGCTCCCCTCCCCTCCCACCTCATCTCCGAGATAAAAGTACACAGCTCCCCTACTCCCTTTGGCTTTCCCACTCCCTGTCCCTGCTGCTTGTTCCTTTTTCACATTGGCTTCAGGATTTCTTAGAAGCTTTGTATGTTGTCTGGCTAGTTTCTGTTCCTTTCCTTACTGAATGGGATTACATAGAACAGAGCTGAACTGAATGGTTTTCCTAGAATCATCCAAAAAGTTAGATCTAAAGGGTTGGGTTTTTTTTTTGTTTGTTTGTTTTGTGAGACAGAGTCCTACTATGTAGGTCCTACTATGTGGTACTATGTACGACATCCATTTGTTTATAAACTATCTGTAGCTATTTGTTTGCTACCAAAGCGGAGATGAATAGTTGGAGCAATATTTAGGCCTAGAACTACGTAGACCAGGCTGACCTCAGACTCACATTGATCCACCACCTCTGCCTTCCAAAAACTGGGATTAAAGGTATATTTCACCACAATAGGCCAGATCTAAAGTTTTTGACTAAATGTCTTGTATACATGGTAGTGAACAGCTGTCTAGTGGGGAAGTTTCTGAGGGACAGACCAGAAATTAGTGTCTGGACATGGTTTCTGTCCTAGTCTTAAATGTAGAAGATAATGCTAGTCACTAAACATAATTCATCAGTTCTAATGTGATAAAACAAAAACCAAACAAGCAAACAAAAAAAGCTGGGCCTGGATTCCCAGTTATTCTGGAGGCTGGGGCAGGAGAATCACAAGACTAAGTAACGCCAGTCTGGGCAACTTAAATGAGACTGTCTTAACTAAGTAGATAATGTAAGCCCTATATCCCTTGGTATCTTGAGAAAGAGGAAAAAGACTCTATAGAGCAAGAGTCAGCAAACAGCCATGGTCCAAAATGACATTGCTGTCTCTTTTTATAAAGTAATATAACCACATCCATTTGTTTATAAATTATCTGTGGCTATCTGTGTGCTACCAAAGCAGAGATGAATAGTTGGAGCAATATGTAGGTCTTGTGACTCTCAAGAGCTATAAAATATGTGGCCCTGCTCCAAACAAAGTATTGGTCTTGGAATAAAGATATAGAAATTAAAAAGCAATGCCCATTTTTGGGGACTGTCCTATAGTCCTAAGGAGAGAAAAAGGTATCAGGCTAATTACTGCTTTTTAATATGCAGAGGATTTCTATATTGAGATCTCTTAAGATGAACAGAAGAGTGAGAGAGAGAAATATTGAGACTCTAGATAGGACAGTTTCCCTAAATAATTTAAGTTGCACTCTGGGGACTGGTCAGGTGGTTTTATCTCAAGGTGAGTGACATCTTTTGAACTCTGGCAGCACACTGTCTGTAGGCTTACCACTCTACTTCCCTCTGGGTTGTCCATATAATTGCTTATCCTAGCTGTGCTGTACTGCCTGAGCCTCATTTCTAACAACACCTTGGCCCAGTTGCTTCACTCCCTTGGGCTCTGTTTTCCTTCTGCCTTCTCCATTGGCTGGTTCCCATCCCAAACCAAGTTTATCACATCCTAGCAAGAGCTCAACACTGCTCTCTACAGGATGTGCTCTCTCTGGCTGCGGGGCCTCGGGACCCTGAGGAGGGAGTTTCAGCAGAGCATCTGGAAGAGCTCCTAAACCAGCTGGGCCAGTCACTGAGGTGCCGTCAGGTGAGATATGGCATGAGCTACATTGGCTCAGGACCAATCCTCACAGCAGTAAGAATGATGTTCATGTTTCCCCATTTTTCCCCCGTAGTTCCTGTGTCCAACTGCTGAGCAGCATCTGGCCAAGTGCTCTGTAGAGTTGGCATCCCTCCTAGGTATGGTTCCTTTCCATCAAATCCCTCGTTACATTCCCCAGACCCCTAGTTTGGGTACAAGCAAGGCTAGGAGCACAGGGCATGTTCTTCTGCCTCTACCTAAAACTTTCTCTCCCTCTTCATATAGTTGCAGACCAGATCCCCATCTTAGGGCCCCCAACACAGCACAGGCTGGAGCGAGGACAGGCTCGAAGGCTTCTGCACATGCTGCTTTCCTTGTGGAAGGATGACTTCCAGGGGCCAGTACCATTACAGCTTCTACTCAGCCCAAGAAATGTGGGACTTCTGGCTGATACTCGGCCAAGGGAGGTAAGTCAAAGGCACAAGGTCCCTGTCTGTGGGGTTTTTTTTGGGGGGGGTGTTATATTTATGTGTATAAATTTTTTGCATATATACCTGTTGGAATCCCTGGAACTAGGGTGGCTATAAGTTACCATGTCGGTACTGAGAATTGAACTTGTCAAGTAAGTAACAAGTGCTCTCAACCTCTGAGCCATCTCTCTAGGCCCACGTATGTGTGTTTTCAAATAGGATTTCACTCTGTAATCCATGCTGGTCTTAAAGTGGCAGTATTCTTCCTACCTCTGCCTCCCAAGTGCTGACTACAGATGTGAGCCACTATGCCCAGCGGTCATGTATGTTGGGAGAGGGTGGGTAAAATGTATACTTGTTAGTGAGCACTGTCCTTACTTAACCTGAAGCTCACTGATTGGCTAAGCTGGCTGGCTACTGAGCTTCCAGGGTTTTCCTATCTCTGCCCCCCTTGCAATAGTATTACAGATGGACACTCATGCAACAGGATCCAAATACAGGCCATTATGGTTGCATATCAGGCACTTTACTGAACCATCTCTTCATCCCTGCAAGTCATGTTCTTAACATTACCCAGTGCCCCATCCCAATTTTTTTAAGCTGCCAAAAGGAAGAAATTGAGACAAAGGGAATGTGTTTTTAGCATACATCAGGAAAGGAATAATAAAGGAAATAGCAGCTTATAAAAATTTCATGTTTATTTGTAAATAGTTTGTAGTCAATTCTTATTTTGGTTTTTTAATTAGTTTTTTTTTTTTCTGAGACAGGGTTTCTTTATGTAATCCTAGCTATCCTGGAACTCTGTAGACCAGGCTGGCCTAGAACTCAGAGATGCACTTGCCTCTGCTTCCTGAGCACTGGGATTAAAGGTGTGCACCACCACCCAGCTGCAGCAAGTGCTCCTAATATCATGCTGAGCCATCTCTCCAGCCCCAGCTCTGTCCTTTGAAATGTCTTTACTCTTAGGACCACTGTACAGTCCTCAGTCTCTACTGTTAGGATTACTGTGTGGTCCTGACAACTTGTGACCTTCTCTGTGGTGTTCTGCAGTGGGATTTACTACTGTTCTTACTCCGGGAGCTGGTAGAAAAAGATCTCATGGGACAGCTGGAGATAGAAGCCTGCTTGGGCAGTCTTAATGAGGCCCAGTGGCCAGGGGTAAGGAGTCTTAATCCCTTTGTCTTACATGAAGATGTCTTATTTGTCCTAAAGATTGCCAATGTAGCCCAGGTTAGCCACAAACTTGCATTGTTTGTTTGCTGGGTGTTGGGATTCCAGTTGTGGGGCCACCATGGCTGGCAGCTATGTGCATTTTTGCCAAGTGTTTTCAGGACTACTATTGGGTTTGATCCGAGTAGCTACTTTGCAAGACTCAAAACAACAAAGGAGAGGAAGGATAACTGGAAAGTAGCCTGGAACAGTGAATGTTGGCATTTGAAATGCAACACTTTCAGCTTGGTTAAAATGCTCTTGTGATTCAGGGCAAAGCAGTACCAATAAAATAAGATTAATACTTTGTGCTTGAAGATGGTAATGCCTCTGCTTCCTTGCTTCCTGTCAGAGTCCACATTCCTGCTGGAATTGAACCCTTAGTCTACCAGTCATTGAGGTTTATATCCACTTTAGCATAGAAGGCATTGGTTGAAATAGCTGGGTTGACAGCATTTCCCTGTGAGGGCTTGTTTGGGACTCCTTAAAAAGTCCAGAATTACTTTTCTCTTAACCTTTCTACTTCAGGACTTCTCAGAAGAATTATCAACACTATTTCGCATGTTCCTAGCTGAGCCTCATCTGCTAGAACCCCAGCTGAGAGCTTGTAAACTTATGCAACCAAACCGAGGGACAGTGCTGGCCCAAAGCTAGGGCTGGGAAGCAGCCCTCTTGGGCATGTCACTAGAACCTGCCTCCTGTGCCTCAGGAGGAGGCCCAAGAGCCCACTGCACGCCTTGCTGGGGCAAGAGTGGTCAGGCCTGTAATCGGGCTTGCTGCTCCGAAGTGAAGGAAGTGTGCTGCTGCAGAGCATCCGCAGATACGGGCGTCAACGCCTGAGGTCTAGAGGAAGGAGAACCTGATGCAAAGTCACAGTGGAAAAGCCTAGAGACTCCAATCTTGAAGCAGAAGGGCTGCTGGTATTTCTCATCCAGATGCTAAATGAAATGCGTGTGTGATGGTCAAAGCATTTCAAGCCTCAAGTTGCTGCTATTCCAGCATCTCTTTAAACTGTGGTTCTGAGGAATCTTGACAGGCAAAAAACTTCTGCCGAATTTGTGAGAAGTTAACAAAACATGGATTTGGAAGTCTACATTTTCTTGCTTCCAGAAGCTGGACTGTCACCCCTACCCCCAAATATTGGCAGCCAATAAGGTAGGAATTGCCTATGGTCTTATATAGATTTTCACCTCTTTGCAGGAAATTAGTCAGCCCAAGCCTGGTGTAGAAAATTAAGGGGGTTTGGGGCTTTTTTAAAAATAAAGCTTTTAACAAGGTCTTCATGGCTATTCTCCCCTGCTTTCTTTTATCCCCTTTCTGAAAGTGAGCTTTGTGCATTGCAGTGAGTGAGCTGCCTTGCCTCTTCATGATGCCTGCATTCTCTCATGCTGAGACCCCGTCATCTGCTATGAACTATTGTCATCTACTCTCCATGTACTCCTTGCTGTCTATGCTGACCCACATGGCAGGTAGCTTTGGTGATATTTGTATTGTAGGCACTGGGATGTCTGATTTACCTCAGAACTTCCTTCTGACCAAGCAGTCTTCTGTGTGTTTTGTGGACCAGTAGCCTCAAGGCACCTGGGACTTTGTAGAGGTAAAAACACTCAGGTTCTCCATGCCTGACCAGGAACAGACCCACGCTAGGGTGATTCCCATACTCCCCAAAGCCTGACTTACCTTTTGTCTTTTGTAATAGGTTCAGTGCAGGCCCACAAATATGGAAATACACAGTAGTCAACCATTAATACATAATGGCAGGCCGGATGTGGTGGTGCACACCTTTAATCCCAGCACTTAGGAGGCAGACACAGGTGGATCTCTCTGAGTTTGAGGCTAGTCTGATCTACAGAGGGAGTCCAGGACAGCCAGGACTACACAGAGAAACCCTGTCTCAAAAACAAACAAACATAATGGCACAATGTTATAACTACATTCTTGGGTTTTCTTTTTCCCCTCCTCTATCCTTTAATATATGTTATCTAGAGATGATTTAATTAATATAACTCAGTCAAGTAAAACTTAAATTTCAACCCTAGATCAAAAGTAGATACTAGCCGGGCACGGTGGGGCACGCCTTTAATCCCAGCACTTGGGAGGCAGAGGCAGGCGGATCTCTGTGAGTTCAAGGCCAGCCTGGTCTACAGAGTGAGTTCTAGGACAGCCAGAGCTGTTACACAGAGAAACCCTGTCTCGAAAAACCAAAAAAAAGTAGATACTGCCATTATGACCCTCAAGGGTACATTCTGTTTGTTTTTCAAGACAGGTTTCTCTATTTAGCCCTGGCTATCCTGAAACTCATTCTATAGACCAGGCTGGCCTTGAACTCAGAGATCCAACTTCCTCTGTCTCCTGGGTGCTGGGTGGAGAAGTGTTCTCCACTACTGCCTGGCTTTTTTTTTTTTGTCAATAGTTTCAGTAAGGTACTTATATGAAAAAAGGTTAAAAACTGGGCATGGTGGCTCCTGACTTAGAAGGCTTGGGGCTACATACAGAGTGAGATCCTGACTCAAAGGGGAAAAAAAAAAAAAGCAAGGGGGCAGGGAGGAAACTGGTAGGTGTATAACAGTGCATTGTCAAGTGTTGCCAAAAAATTAACCATAAAGATAAAGCAAATTTTAAAACATTCAGCTGGTGATATATACTCTAAGAGAATAGAAAAATCTTGCAAAGAAATGTACCCTTTAGCCAGACTAATCTCCATAAGAGTACCTTCATTCATCAAAGACTTGGAGTGAAAGAAATAAAGGGAATTTCTTATATTTCCTGATGAAGATGGAAAAATCTTCAGAGTGTTCAGCCAGGCCAAGATCCAAGAAAACAACCCTTTTTCCATTCTATCATATTAAAACATTTAAGTTCAGTACTTAAAAAGATGGCCAATAGTTATTTTTGTTGCTTAAGACAGGGTCTACTGTATCACAGGCTGGCTACCTGAGGATGATCTTGAACTTGCAGTCCTCCTGTTTCTACTACCAGAGTGGTGCAGGTGTCACCACACCCTATCCATTTTTATGTAATAATACCCATCTTTATATAAAAAGAAGGGGGTGCCAGGTATGGTGGGTCAAAATACCAGCATTTGGAAGATTGAGGTGTTAAGTGTTGGCACAAGGTCAAGACCTGCCAGAACTTCATCCTCAGACACTCTGCCTAAAATACCTCTTACCTTGTTAGCAAGCAGCATGTAGCTGCCCCTGCCTACTACTGGTCTTCAGGCCCCCACCTGTCTGTTTCTTCAGCGGCCTCCCATTATACTGACCTCAGGGTTGACTGTACCAGTGACACAGTCACATAGTAAAAGGGTGGAGGAGAAGAGAGTAAACATGAATAATAAAATGCTTGTAAACATTCAGTGAGAGAAAATTGTGAATCAGGATCTGGTTTGTGTAGTTGATACTTTAAACTGTCTGGTTTGGTCCTTTCTGCCACTCCATCACAAAATGGAGCTCAATGTTGGCGGCAGGTCCAGATCACCCTTGGCCAGTGCTTGTCTGCCAAGGAGGCACCTTGCCAAGGCACTGCAGTCTCCAGCTCTGCAAGTTGTACTTTTTCCAGTCTTTGAACACTTGATGTGCCACTGTGCCAGAGGCAGGAAATAAAGGTGAGAAATCCTGAAGGTGAGTTCAGTTTCATTCTTTGGACAGCTAGAGCCAGGAGCTTCAGATTGCTCACTCTTCAGAGGTAACCAAGTACTAAAGCACTGGTTTTGCTGGCAACCCTGGGCCGGTGCCATCTGTATAGTTGGCTACCACAGGCAGCCTGGGCTCTTCTTGCGTCAGGGTTTAGAAGCAGCTATGGAGTCTCAGGTGTCCTGGGCCTACATCTCAGCACTGAGGTCTCCATGCCCCAATACTAACTACCTAGGAAAGATGCCAGCTTGGCCACAACCAGTGGCTGCTGTTTGATAAAGGAGTTCAGAAGATGAGGAGGGAAGCCTGGTGCACCCAGCTCCACCTGAAAGCAGAAGGAAAAACTGAAGGTACAAACAAACTTGGAGCAGCCAGCACCATGCTGGCTATGGTGACTGGAGATACACTCGAGCCGTGAACATTTAGATCTAAGTTCTATCTAGCTCCCCCTTCCAATGATGACATTGGAGTTGGCCTCAGAGTGGAGAGCGTACACGATGGGTGAGTGAGGATTCTGGTCTGGTACTGCTTTCAGCTATTACAGTCCATTTCCTAAGGACACCATGGTACTGGGAACTTTACAAAGACTATAAACTTGATTATTCCTCCCTCTTTGAATTCCCCTTACTGTGAGCCTACTTTGGCCAAATGGCCTGGCAGCTGGGAATTCTATGCAGCTGGAAAGAAACGGCCCAAGGTATGCTATGAGACAATGCAGTCAGTATTTGTCACCTGGGCAAGGAAGATGACTCTGGTTATTTCTTTCCCCTCCATGATGACAGGCTGCAGGACCCAGGCACTGGGCAGGATCTCTCCTCGGACCATTTTTCTGCTAGGTCTTGGCATGGATGTATCATACACAGACTGAGCTGCCATGATTGACAAGTGCCCCTAGGAACAGAAATACATGTGAGTCCTGCAGCCTGTGTAATGAAAACAGGGACAGGTTTAAGTATAGTCAGAAGGATGGGTAGTAATACTGCTAGCCCTCAAGCCACCCCAGTAACTGCACCTCATGGCACTTCAACCCAAGTTCACCCATAACATTTTACCACCACAACATAAGCACCTCTTTGGCTTCCACGCAGACACAGCAGAAATCTCGCAGCTGCTTCAGCGCACACAGTGTGGTATCGCACACCAAGTACACTAGAAGGACAGACAGATTGAATACTAGTCCTTCCACGTTCAGAAACTCTATATCTGGATCCCTAATCTTGGTGAACAGTCTGGAGCTCCCAACAGTGCTGCTCCAACCCTCTACCTCTTGACTTCCCAGCCAGGCCTTTGGAAGACTACAAGCCCTGGGACTCACCCAGGCTGATACTGTTGGTCACTCGCTGATGCAGCCTTGCTGTCTGGATGGGCTTGTGGTACAGAGGCCACAGAGTGGGATCACTCACAGCTGCCCACACGTGAGAGAGCGGCTGGGATACCACACCTGCACCCAAGAATCCATGTCGAGTAGAAGAGAATTCCTTGTAGTAAAGCTGTACCTCCTGCTCCTCACCCTGGTAGCTTAGAGACACGGGTGGCAAAAAAACAGAAAGGTTACCAGCGTGAGGTGTGCCAGGAAGTCATTGCAGAGAAGGAAGAGAATGATAAGGGCCAAAGCATGGAAAATATAACTTACTTCCAGCCAGCTGTTGCCTGGCGGCTGAAGAGGTTGTGGAAATTATTTGAACAAGCAGCCATTACCTGGGGGCAGGGGGTAGAAGCCAGATTCATTCGTCAGTCTGGCTACCATTTACTAAGTATCCATTTGTCAAGATGAAGAGTTCCTGAAGCCCCCATGCCTTGGTGGCCCTAATCTGCCTGGCTTCTTTCCTCTTCTTCCCCATCCAACATACGTCCAGCAACAGGAGAGAAGGAATGAATAGACTCAGGGACTCACATCAGCCATTGACGTGTTGACAATGTGTTTGGCCAAATCCGGGTAGAGGGAGGAGAAGCTGGTCCCTAAGCTGTATAGGCTAGAGGAAGAGCAGCAGCCACAGCCCAGGGAGGCTCTGCAGCCTATAACAAAGAGATGAAGGTTCTGCAATGAACTGAACACCAAGGTGGTGGGACAGTGATACGGGGCCAAGAGTCTGGACCAGTTAATCCCACAGGCATCATTCCCAAGCTTTGTACTCACTGTGGGCCAAGCTCTTCCAGGCAGACCTGGTCAGATACAGGTGACTGTTCCTCACTGTGGACTGGCCCTGCCAGTCCTCTATCCAAGTGTCTCGGCAATTTGGCATTCGAGAGTCCTCCTGCAGAACAGAGGATACAACATGAGATCCAGAACTCCTTCCATTGGCAACTGCCAATGGGACTTTAGGAGGTTGGATACTATGGTGGTTTGAATAAGTATGGCCCCCAAAGACTCACATTTGAATGCTTTGGAAGCCTTCAAGCCCTTGGACTCAGTGATAACTGTTGGTCACCAGGGAGTGGCACTATTTGTAAGGATTAGAAGGGGTGGCCTGGTTGCAGGAAGTATGTCACTGGGGATAGGCTTTGAGGTTTCAAAACCCATGCCAACCAAGCCCAGTGTTTCTTCAAGGATCAGAGTATAGCTTTCAGTTACTTCTTCAGCACCATGACAGCCTGCTGCCATACTCCCTGCCATGATGATAATGGACTAAGCCCCTGAAACTAAGCAAAAGCCCCAAATTATATGCTTTCTTTTGTAAGAGTTGCCTTGGTCATGGTGTGTCTCTTCACAGCAATAAAAAAGTAAGACAGATGCTCTCAAGAGGTTACAGCAATAGTCACCAGCTAGGGGACTATTTGAAGGCTTCACTATCCATGCCACAGGCTTAAAAGGTTGCTTGCAAGATCAGCTCCCACAACAATCAGAATAACCAGTACCTGAGCATGGAGCCCTCTACCAAATGGCCAAACTCCAGAGTCAGTATGTGAGAAGCCACCTTTACCATGGTGGCAGCAGAAAGGAGACCATCACTGGAGGGGTTTAGTGTGAGTAATAAAGTTGAAGTGAAGGGGAGCCAAGAAGTAATGAGCTCTGAACAGGAAACTTTGACCTTGGCCAGGTGTAGTACTGAACCAGAAGTCCTACTATAGGACCAGAGCCACTGGGTCTCTGCTGTGTTTGATTAGTACACTATCTCAGCCAGGTCCTTGGTGGAACAAAAACATGGGTGAGATGATTCACCAGGTAAAGGCACCTGCCACCAAGCCTGAGGATAAGCGTCCTGGGACAGAACCAATACTGAACTGATCTCCACATGTGAGACATGTCTATGTACAACTAAATACATGTAAGCTTTAAAAAAACAAAAAAAACAGTTCTACCTCCTCCCTACTCCATCCTTCCTGCTACAACAGATAACCCTGAGTCATTTTTAGCCCTGGAACCCTTAGGAACCCTTTCACCTAATCACCTTTCTCTACTTGCCTCCACCTCTCCCTTGTCACTACATACTATTAGCACTTACAAATGAAGATGTCTTTCCCAGCACTGAGTGAGCCTCTGGAAGCCAGTGTCCCATGTGTCGTCTACCTCTCACCTGCACAACACCTACCAGAACCCAAAACCGTTTGCTCTCATCACTCCTCCAAATCACCACCACGGTCCTCAATACTGTGGGGCAACAAGATGCTCCCACCCCATCTTTCAGCAGGCTGTTACATGCTCCATCAGGATCTTTTCCCCTAGCTCCCAGGCTCCCAGCTTTCACCTGTGTTCCCTTTAATTGACTGTCCTCCTCAACCACAAAGTCACTTCGTGGGTTTCTTTTGCATTTGGGCCAGTGCCCTAGGTAACCTCACCTGTTGACAGTGCTGTGCTGACTTCAGCTACAATCATGTTGACAACTGGGTAGGCATTGGGGACAGGGATTGTATCGGAGACCCGTTTTATAGATCAGACCAAATCCTTTATGCTTTGTAAGTCAAAGGCAATATTGGGAGCAAGAAAAATGTATCATTATTAAAAGAAAAAATGTAAAAGGCCAAAGCAGGAAAACACTGGTTACTATGCAAATTAAATATTTTACACATGTATATATGTATATATAACTGCTATCAAAAACTTAAAAAATTCAAATGCAAAAGCTTAAAAAATATTAGCAGACTGCAACAGCACATTAAAAGAATAATATATATCATGTGCACAGTTATTCAGTATGTATTTAGAGAATTCCAAGAATGCCAACAATAGTTCTGAATCAGCCAATACAAACAAATAGACGAACACAACGGCAGTCTCCAAAAACTGAAAAGTAATGCTCTAGAAAATCATACAGGCTCCCCTACTGTAAAATATCTCAGTTTAAATTACTGTGAAACTTAGGTGGTAAAGTAGTAGACAGATCCTGCTAATGTCTGGAAAAAGATGAGGACACTGGCTCTCACCTACTCAGATCATAGCTAATGCAGCCACAGGGCAGGAGCACATAGTCACACCGTAAGGGCGTACGAGATATATAACATGCCTATAGTCCTAAAGAAATCTAGAGAAGGGCTATCCAATGTGAGAGCCTCATTGTTTGCTGAGTGTGTGCAATATGGTGCATGTGACCTAGGACAAACATTCTGGACCTGGTGTTGGTTAACATGTTCCTCCACAAATTCCAGGAGCAATTGCCAGAGAACATTGGTATTCCACATGATGACAAAAGGAAACCTGTAGCTTCCAAAGACCTGAGACAGGAACATAGCAGGAGAAACAAAATCTCCCAGCACTTGCCCTAGCTCCATTGCCCAGAAAGATGTTTCCCTTATGCAGGGATGAAGGGTAAACAGTCCAGGAAAACTGATCAGTGGGAACAGGAGACAAGTCTGGCTACTGGGAGGACCAACAACCCTCATAGGTTTACAGCCTAGATAGATAAGGAACCTGGAATATTCACAGCCAGGCTTTGGAAAAGGATTCACTTTAAAACTCTCAGCCATCCCCCAGGGTGCTGTAGACAGAAGCCATTTTGATAACTGCCCTACTGTGAATTTGGACTGCTCTGGGCATCAAAAAAGTACTGTTCCTTCTTTGGAGCCCTTCAGATATTCCACTCTAGTAGCAACAAGGGGAACCACCACATGAACAAGACCTGGTCTGGTAAAGTGACTGACTCAAACCTGCAACACGGGGAAGGAGAGGATACTGTAGTTGAGAGAACGGTCCCAAATTACTAAAGCAAAGATGAAAAGAGGACAGTGTGACAGGTGCCAGTAAAATCCAGAGGACCATGAAGGGATACCTGACAGTCTAGATTCCTAAACGCTGGAAAATCTACATCTGGCTAAATTTCTAGGTACAGATGGCCAAACAAAATGAAATCAAATGGACATAAAATAAAATAATAAAACAACAACAACAGATCCATAACAAGCAACAAGAATGAAACAGCAATAAAGACTCCCAACAAAGTAAAGTCCAAGACTGGATGACTTCCAAATTCTACCAAACCTTTCAAGTTAATGCCAATGCTCTTCAAACTATTCCGTAAAACAGGAAAGGAACACAACCACAATTCATTCTAGGAAGCCAGTACTATCCTGTTACCAAAGCCGGATAAGGACACAACAACAAAACTATAGGCCAACTTCTCTGATGCATACAGATGGAAAAATTCTCAACAAAATATTTGGAAACAATTTAAGAATACATTAGAGAGCAGGAAAGATGGCTGAGTGGTTAAGAGCCTGTGCTGCAGCCAGGCGTGGTGGCGCACGCCCTTAATCCCAGCATTCAGGAGGCAGAGGCAGGCAGATCTATGAATTCAAGGCCAGCCTAGTCTACATACCCAGACCTATATAGTGAGACCCTGTCTCAAGAAAACAAAACAAACCAAAAAGATCACGTGCTGCTTTTCCAGAGGACCCTAATTCAGTTCTTAGTACCCATGTGACAGTTCATAACAGTCTCTAACTCCATTTCCAGGGGATCTGATGCTCTCTCCTGGCATCTGTGGGTACAAGGCACACATGCACATAAAATGAAAGTAAAATTTTAAGAAATTCAACACACCACTAAAAAATGAATCATAAGAAAAAATCCTGCCCACAATAGATGTTTCATTTATTTATTTTGTGGCTAAGAATAAACTAAGAAAGTCAAAGACCTATGCAATGAACATTGCAAAACTCTGAAGAAAGAAATTAAAGACAAGCACTGGGAGTAAGAGCATTTCCTGATCCTCCAAAGGACCCCAGTTCAGTTTTCAGCACCACATCTGTTTGTACCCTGCTCCAGGAGATCTCATGCACACATTTACACACACACACACACACACACATACATGTAAGTAAAATAGAATTTTTTTAAGTCTTTAAATTCAAAAATGGAAATATCTCCCCAAACGTTCATTATTTTGAATTATACAGTTACATGTCCACGAATCTCAAAACAATCTACAGATTCAGCACAATCCTCATCAAAATGTCAATGCCACTTTTCAAAGAAGCAGAAAAACTAACCTTATATTCATATGGAAGTGTAAAGTATTCCAAACAGAAAGCTTGAGTAAAAAGCACAAAGCTGGAAGCTTCATAATACTTGATTTCAAGACATACTACAGAGCCATGGTAACAAAAGCAGTGTATTGGCATAAAAATATACAGGCCATAGAAAAATCCAGAAATAAATCTTATATCCACAGCCAACTGATCTTTCACAAAGGTCTCTAAACACACACTAGACAATGGACAGCCTAACAAATACCAATGGGAAGAGAGGAAACCGACCCTCATCTCACCACCACAAAATCAACTCAAAACAGAAAGATTTTGTTTTCTGAGAGTGTCTTGCTTTTACACCATAGGTAATCTTGAACTCGTGATCTTCCTTCCTCAGCATACCAACAACTGGATTACAGGTGAGTATCACCACACAGGCTCTGGACTAAAGACCTTAGTGGAAGACTTGAAACTCTGAAATTGCTACAGGAAAACAGAGAAAATACTTCAAAACTGACACGGTCAATGATTTTGTGAGCATGTCTACAAATTTTAAGACTGACAGTTGAGCAGGGCAACGGTGGTGCACACCTTTAATCCCAGCACCCTAAAGGCCTCAAAGGCAGGCGGATCTCTGAGTTCTAAGCCATCCTGGTCTACAGAGTGAGTTCCAGGACATCCAGGGCTATACAGAGAAGCCCTGCCTCGAAAAACAGGAAAAGGTACTTTCCATATAAGTGTGGTGACCTGAGTTCAATCCCCAGAATTCACATAAAGACAGAAGGAGAAAACCAGCTCCATAAAGTTGTCCTCCAGCTTCCACACATGTGCCCAAACCCATCCATCACACCCTATCAATCAGCAACTGAGTGCACGCTGTTCTCAGCTCAATCTGTCTCCCACATCCCACCAGTCATCAAGCATCTGCTCTTCTCCTTATACCCACATCTAATCATCTTAACTGGAAATGCCAAAACCAAGCACTCACCATCTTGCTTAGTTCTGCCATGGTCATCTATCAAGTCTTCCCATGCAATCCAGTTTGTGTATGTGTGTGTGGCATTTTCTATCACTTCAGCAGCTTTAAAAAAAAATCCTTTCTGTGGAGTAGCATCATCAGACCAGAAAGGGGCCAGAGTTCTCAGCACACTCTGGCCATTCACACACCTCGCTCTATATTCACCTTTGTTTGGCTCTCTTCACACACTCCTTCGCGGCCTCCCTTCCTACATTACCTCTCTCCCAACACCAGCACCACTCAGCTCTTCTGAATCTCATCACTCTCGTCTTGGTTCAAATATCTTCACAGGGTGTCTTCACTGACCTCAGATTTGTACAAGCCACCTATCACACAAGCTGGCTTAGCATTCCTTCAGTTAGCTCAGTGCAACAATGAACATAAAATTAAGCTGCTTATATTTCTGTCTCTAACAGTCTTAAGTCTCTTAACATTCTAAAGATAATACCACTTTACTTACTACCTTATCCTAAAATGGTATCTACTATTTAGAATAAAATAAGAGCTTAAGTTGGGGCTGGAGAGATGGCTCAGTGTTAAGAACAGGATGGGGACACCAACCCAGCCACAAAACCTTCAACCTACTTTGTCCTTCCTGTAGCAGGTTCTGGGACCAGAGCCTAGCAGAATCATTATCAAAGAGACCAGAGAGACTTCATCCAGCAACTGATGGGAGCAGATGCAGAGTCCCAAACATTAGGCAGAGCTTGGGAAGTCCGTTGGAGGAACGGGAAGAAGAATGGGAGGAACCAGAGGGGTCAAGGATTCACCACAAGAACAAGGCCCACAGAATCAACTGACTGGGACTCATGGGGACTCACAGAGATCTAAGAGCCTTGTGGGGGTCTAACCTAGGTCCTCTGCATGTATGTTATGGTTGAGTAGCTTGGTGTTCTTGAGGGACTCTTAACAGTGGGGATGGGAGCTGTTCCTGACTCTTTTGCCTGCTTATGGGGCTCTTTTCCTCCTACTGGGTTGCCTCCCTAAGCCTTGATGTGATGGCATGTGCCTGGTCTATTGTAGCTTGTTATGCTGTGTTTGGTTAATGTCCCTGGGAGGCCTGCTGTTTTCTGAGGGGAGGTCCAGAGGGGGTAGATCTGGGGGAGAAGGAAGGTAGCAGGGAGAGACTGGAGGGAGGGGAAGGAGGGGAAATGGCAGTTGAGATGTAATATATAAGAGAAGAACTAAAAATAAAAATAAAAAAGAGCAGGGCCTGCTTTTCCAGAAGATCTGGGTTTGATTCCCAGCATCCACATCGTGGCTCACAACTGTCTGTAAATCCAGTACCAGGGGATCTGATGCCCTCTGATCTCTACAGGCACCAGGCACTCTTGTGGTACACAGGCATACCTGCAGGCAATACCCATACCCAAAATAAACATAAATCTTGCTGGGCATGATGGCACACATGCCTTTAATCCCAGCATTCAGGAGGCGGAGGCGGAGGCAGTGACAGGTGACTCTCTGAGTTCAAAGCCAACCTGGTCTACACAGTGAGTTCCAGGTCAGCTAGGACTACATACAGTGAGCCTCTGTCTTAAAAAAAAAAAAACAAATAGCTGGGCGGTGGTGGCGCACGCCTTTAATCCCAGCACTTGGGAGGCAGAGGCAGGCGGATCTCTGTGAGTTCAAGGAGAGTCCAGGACAGCCAAGGATATTCAGAGAAACCCTGTCTCGAAAAAACCAAAAAAAAAAAAAAAAACCAAATAAACAAAATAAAAAATATTTTTTAAAGTAAAAAACCAAAACCAAACAAAACAAACAAACAAAAAACTAAAATAAAACTGAACGTGTACTGTTTTGTTTGTTGTTTGTTAGTTTTTGTTTTGAGACAGGGTCTCATTACGTAGTTCTGGCTGTCCTGGATCTTAGTATGTAGATCCATCTGGCCTTAAACTTACATTTGCCTCTGTCTCCTGAGTGATAAGATTAAAAGCCTGCACCACCATGCCCCAGCTGTGTACTACTCTCGTGGAGGACCCAGGTTCCATTTCCAGCAGCCACACTGATAGCTCACAACCACCTGTAACTCTATCTCTAGGGGAATCTGATGCCTTTGGCCTCTGTGGGCACCAGCACTCACATGCATGTACCTACACACAGAAACAACCACACTCACATAATTAAAAATAAAACAAACGTTTTTTAAAAACCCACAAAAATAAAGGGAGAGGAAGGGAGACCTAAAGCAAAGGCCCACAGGAAGGGCTCAAGTCAGCAAAGACCCTGAGAAAGCACAGGTCACACCTACTTCCATCTCAGAAACTTCCTGATGTCTGCCCACTCACCCCTAGGGACTGGAGGTAGCCTGAGAAGGCTGGGCTGCTGCTGCAACCAGATGTGACATCAGAAGCTATACTTCCGTTGGAGCTGATGTACAGTGAGCTGGATTTGGCTAGAGTTTGTAGTTTTTCCTCTTCCTGAAAAGAAGACAGATAAACTAGCTTCTAATGATACACCCTCCCTACCACAGCATCTCCCCCAACCTTCCCTCTCACCTCCCAAAGCCTCCTGCAGTAGCCTCCCACCCACTTTCCAGAAGCCACATCCCTCCACAGTCCCATGTCCCTTACTCCACACAGAAGCCTCTTCTTCCCACACTCTGGCCTGGGACAACAGTGGTCTGATGAGGGTGAAAAGGGAATATGAGCCCAGCTTTTGTTTGGAAGCAGAGCACTACACTCTCCAAGTGTAACACCGCACTCACAAACAGGCAGAGTGAAGTTTGTCAGAGTCTAAGATATGACTCAGGTTCCAGACCTGTCCTAAGGCTCTGCTTCCAGAGGAATGCCTCATTTTCACCTTGAGCAGCTGACACATGATCTGCTGGTGGATTCTCATCTTTTCTTGTTTGGTCCGCTCCCTGAGTCGATCCCGAGCCTGGGCTATCTCCACCTTGGCCTCCTCACGGGCCCTATGATAGTCTTGAAGCATCAGCTCAATGTCAGAGGGAGGGTGGACCGATCTCAATGGTGGTTCTGGGATCCTAAGGAAGTCAACAGACACCTAACAGGTGCGTGCATAAAAGTATGGACCTGCCCAACCCAGCTACCTCAGCACAACCTCCTGTTGTTGCCTACACAGTCAGCATTTTACATTTATAAAAATAATTTAATTTTATGTGCACTGGTGTTTTGACTGTATGTATGTCTGTATGAGAGTGTCAGATCCCTCTGGAACTGGAGTTCAGACAGTTGTGAGCTGCCATGTGGGTGCTGGGAATTGAACCTGGGACCTCTGGAAGAACAGCCAGTGCTCTTAACCACTGAGCCATCTCTCCAACCTGCTCATCTTACATTCTTAGGTTTCTAGAGACCCCAAGTCACAGACTTACACAACATATAGGAAGGAGTCCTGTCTAATGCTTTCCCATGACTTCTCTCTGCACCCCTGTACCCCATTCCCTCCTATACAACCTATTTCCCTTTCCCCTAGACTCCCACATCTACTTGAGTTTATTGAGAGCATAGAAGGGCCTCTGGGATGTTCAAATTCCAGCCCCAGCCCCCACAGAGCCTGCTTCCTGCAGGCTCCAGGTTTGCCCTTACCTAGTGGTCTCCACAACACCCTTCCTCAGCTGCTGCAGGTATTCTCGGTGTCTGCTGGGCAAGTCATGTTCCCAGGTGAAGAGATCCTTGCTGGACAGGAAGCTGGATTGTTTCTGGGTACTGAGGCTTCGTGTTTGATGAAAATTATAAAGTCGCTCAGTCCTCTCTCTCCTGAGGGTCTCTATAGTCTTTTTCTGCCTGAGACAAAATGTGATTGATTCTTACATGGCCTTCACCCCAAAGTTCTCTGACCCTGTGGAAAATCTGAGGGGAGCAAGGGCAGAACTAACAGCTTAGCTAGGTCTGATTTCACCTTGCCCACCCCTGCCCTCCAGGCCCAGGGCTCTTACCTGGTGCAGAGCTCCTCCCAGGACAACACAGCGGGTTCTTCAGGAGCAAGCACTTCGCCTGTCCCACTCTGCAACACCTTTAGCAGGGCATCTGTCTCCCCCAGGCCATGGTGTAGTTTTGCTTCTGTGAGCTCCACACTGAGGGAGGGTCTCTGGACCCCAATTTGTAAGGGGTTGTTCTTTGATAGGAGCCACTCAGAGTCCTGGCTGGAGTTGTCAGGTTGTTTCAGGGGCCTTTGTGTTTGGTCTACAGAACTGGAGTCGCGACAGACCCCTAGATTTTCACTGACATGAAGCCCTACACAAGATCCATCCTCAACTCCATACCAGTTATTAAACTTGTTATGAACTGGGAAGTCCCTCAGGCTGTGATGCTGGGGACAAGCGGCCACACACATGTGTGAACCAGGACAGAGCAGCCCCACAGGTTGGCAGGCCTTAGGTGGGTCTACAGCAGAACTTTGAGACCCTGTAATATCAGAGATAGGTGGCTCCACCATAAACCCCGAGTGCTCATCCTCATTTGCGGCCCTGTCCTGCCACTGACTTGACTTCCTACTGCTCAGTGGGCCATGCTCTACAGAAGCTACCTTCTCAGGCACAAAGCCATCATCTAGCTTCGGGCTCCTGTGCCTTGGTGGTGGAGACGGCAGTCTGCTTTGCTCTCCGGCGGTGCTCTTGAGCTGAGGCTGCTGAGGGGCCTGCCCTAAGAAGCTAACTTGGAGACTAGAACACTGCTGTGGGCTGCATGGGGAACTAGAATCAGGAAATAATCTCTCAGAACGCCTTTCTAAGGGGCTCTTGTTTTCTCTATCCAGGGTCTTAGCTCTCTGAGAGAGACTGAACTCCTTAATGGCTTGAGAATTATCCATTGCAGGTCTTGGGTCACCAACCTCAAAGTCTGGATTGATGTCAAGCTGCTGGAAGTCTTCAAGAGGATGAGCTGAGGGAACTGATAGGGTCAAACAGGCTAAGGAGTTGCTCAGCTCCTGGGTGCTGGCACTGAAGGTCAGGATTGGAGAAGAAGCCCTATCCACCAGCACAGCACTGGAGGCGCGCAGCTGCTTCTGGGTACTAGGCTCCTGGGTGAACTCTGAAGCACCAAAGGAGAGCCCTGAGCGCTGGGAGATTTTGGCACTGTTGACCACCATGCAAGAGTCCTCGGGCTTCAGGCTGGGAAGTGGGGAAACATCAGGAAAAGCTGGGGGGTTCACCAAAGTAACATTCTGTCCAAGATGGGCTTCCTGAACCCTTAAGTGTAATGAGGGCACAGGAGCACTCTGCAACTTGTAGTGAGTGCTTCCTTTACAGTGATCTAAAGGTTCTGTTGCTGTTTCTTCCTCTCTCTTCTGAAACACCACTGTGACATCTCCCTCTTCTTGAGCCATGGTGGTGATACCTGAGTCCATCACTTCAGGGGTCACACTGACTTCCTGAGGCTTGGCGTCTGGGACCTGGGAGAGCAGAGGAGATAAGGCCAGGTCCGTCTGGATGCCCTCATCCACAGTGGTCTGAGTAGAGCCGTCAATCATGAGGGCCTGTGGGGCCTCTTCTGGGGATTCACTCTTGATGCTCTGCCTCTTTTGGACCACACTTGGCTGTGAGAGACTCCCAAGCAGCTCTGAAGTGCTGTGCAGAAGCTGTGAGAGGTGGAGAGACAAGTTGTGCATGCTGGTCCAGGAGGCCAGCTCAGAGTCTGACATTGTCCTCGCATCAGGCTGAGCTGAGACGTTGGTGCGATTCCAGTGAAGCCTGCTGCTAAAGGTCTGTGCTCCTTGCTCAAAGGTGTTCATCCCGGCCTGCCTCAGAGCTCGGCCTCCAATCTCATCTACCTGAGCTGTGGCACTCCCTCCAGCCACAGGCAGCTCACACCCCAGGCAGCCTATTTCCTCAGAAGGGCCCTTGAGTAGGGGTTTCTTGTCAGGATCCCAAGTTGAGGCAACTCCTTCAGAGCCAGTCAAGACATGAGGCTTCTCTACAGCAAGCAAGGAACTCCATATTCCCCAGCCTTTGTCTGAGCTCTGGTCATTCTCAGTAGCATTGTGTATGTCTGACAGACCCTGGGTTTGGGCAGACGTCCTGAGATGGGAGTGAAATGGGGATTTCTTGTTTTCTAGAGCATTAGAGACATCAGCTGCACTTCCAAACACATAATGCTTCCAGCCAATATGCACAGGTCCCTGTGGACACCAGGGGAGGACATAGGGATTTATGTCACTAGAACCAAAGTGCAGTGTTTCTTTGTCCGATCCAGAGTGCCAATTTTCTGGCATACCCTGAACCCTCAATTTATCTGTCTTTCCTTGATGGGGCTGTTCCAAACTACCAGGCATCCAGTTGGTCATGAATTCAGGGGTTGGCATACATGACACAGTGGAAGATGTTGGGTAAGGAGGAATGACAGGTTTCAGGGGCCTGTGATCAGTGGGACTATTGTTCAAGTTACATGAAGCTTTCTGGCTGCAATCCTGAGTATTTGGAGATGCTGACACTGGCTTTTCTGAGGAGTGGCCCCTGAGATGTGGGTTCCACAGTCTGTTTGGCCCCGATGCATCTCCATCTGTTGGGAAAGGGTTCGCCACACTCAAATTTAGTTCTTGAAGAGACCGAGATGAGCTGACCACAGAGAACTGATGTCTAGGGGAATACCTGGAATGCCTTGGGCCAGAGAAGATTGCAATCACAGGAGGTGAGCGCATGTGCCGGGAAGTCAGCTGCTCCCTTCCAGAGTTGGGCTGGCTAGGAGTCTGGGCAGCAGGCTGTGAGGATTCAGTTTGCCCAAAGGGCAGAGAAGCTGAGTCTTCAAAGTCTGAAAAGAAAGTCTGGGACACAGAAGACTTGGTCACAACCATCTCCTCTCTTTTACCATCTCTAGGCTGACAGCCATCAAAGCCATCTTCAGTAGAAGTTGCTAGACTACTGATTTGAGCATGCTCTTTGTCACCTCCTGAAATGTGGTCTCTTTGTTGATCTTCTTCCTCCCATGAAGTATCAATCTCAGGGTGGCAGGTATGTTTTAACATGTCTGCAAAACTGGCTTGGGGACCCAAACATCTCTGACTCCTGACCTCAGTGGAAGGTTGTATATTTTCTGAACAGTGTCTGATGGTGTTTTCTAAATGTCTACACTGAGCTGCTAGCACCAGCTCCCCATCAACAGTTCCTTCATTTAAATTTACAGTATGTGGTCCCCAAGTCACCAGAGGTGGTTCTGGGTTGGTTTGTAATGCCTGTGCATTCTCACCTACAGAGTTATCCTTCAACGTTCTCATTGGTTCAGGGTGCAAGCCTGCAGGACTGGATGGATAAGCATCCTCAGGGGCAGCACTGGCCTTCTTCCCTGAAGTCTCTTCCCCAGAACCTTCAACTGACCTTCTACAAGCAACTGTGGAGGTGAAGCAATTTGCTCTCACTTCAGAGGTAGAAGGGGCACTGTAGCTTTGAGCTGGAGAGGAGACAGCAGCCGCAGTGGGTGGGTTGGGAATGCTGTAGTCAACAGGCCCAAATTTTACATTAACATGTTTATGCTTGAGGTCATGTGCCAAAAACACTTGAGGGTCTTTGGAAAAGCTCTCTACTGTTCTGTCTACTTCACAGGCCCCAGATGATACAAATGGTGAATAGACAGGATGTGGAGCAGCCCAAGGGGTTTCCTTCTTAAGGACACCATCTCTGTAACATGGCAGGGTAGAGGAATGAGAGCAGAAGGCATGATCAGTAGGCTGAGAACCACTTAGTTGAGGGCAAGGAATAGTTCTGTTCTCTTCCTCCTCATAAGATGAGCCAAGCAGCCTGCTGCCTCCAGTGCTCCCCTTGAAGACAAGGCTCTCTTTTGGGCACAGACCTGGAGCCTCTTCTCTGACTGCACTGGGATACAGGCTAGGTCTTTGATCTAGCAATGGAGCTGACCTTGGGTATTTTTGGTCAGCCCCACAGGCTTCTGCCAGGCCAGAGTCAACATTTCTACACTCAACCGGATGCCACATGTAAGTTTCTGCTTCAACCTTTCTCGGAGCTCCAGGCTGAACAGCACATGGCCTTGGACTTGCCTTTATTTCTTCTAAGCCAGTGGAAGCATCCGAGCACTGAACACAGTCTTGCTTAGGCCCCAAAAGGCCTGCAGCATTATCAGCATTACAGATCACAGGCTGATACTCCACAAGGACTGTTTTTCCTTTCTGTGAGGTCACTGAGTTCTTACCTGATCCTCCTCTACATGTGCTATCTAGACTTCTAGGTTCTTGATGCTCTGAGATCTTGTACTGCCCACCAAAGGATATACCCTCTTCAGTTTCCCATGTGGACAACTGAGTTTGCCCATGTAGAATCCTGCCAGGAGCATCACAAGAAGTTTGAGAAGGTAAGGCCGACACTTTCTCTGATCCCACCCTCCCATCCTGCTCTATAGCTGGTGTAGAAAGAAGCCTGTTGGAGGCCAAAGGATCAAGAGAGGACAGTGTTCCAGATGTTTCTTTCTTTTTCTCTATGACTTCAGAAGAATCAGACCATCCACTTGCTCCCCAAGATTGGTTTGTTTCTCTAGTGCAATGTCTTTTTTCTAAGTCTGGGACAGTGTGAGAGGAAGCCAGCAAATGATGCCATGGTCCTCTGTGAGTTTCAGGATTGGACAGAGGATGAAAGCTCCCTGCACTGGCCTGGGCTTTCCTCTCATCAGCCAAGAGGTCTGCAGACACAGCAGTGAGACGTGCCACAGGCAGTCCTCCTGCCCCATCCTCGTTCCCAGGGCTATCCCACCCTAACTTTACCGTCTGCCCCTGAGGTGCATCAGCACCCTCTGAGAAACATGCAGCTTCTCGTGAAGTCTCAGAATAAGGAAGGACTGTCCCCTCAGCCACAAAGTCATTAAGCTGCTTCCTCAGTGCTTTTGCCTGTGTGATCTCTGTCAAGATAGCCAGGCATATGGATGCATGGACAGAGGAGTCTGGTAGTAGCAGAGGCTCAGGTTCAGGTGCCCTCAGGAGAGACATAGGGGTTAAGAGGGCAGAGCCAGCAGGCTGTTGCTCTTCAGACTCCTCCTCTGCCTTCTGCCTTACCTCCTCACCCTGGCCACTATCTTCTTGTAGGAAGAAACTGACCCTCTTTTCAGTCTGCCTTGAGACCCTGTCCAAAGACATGGTTTCTATTTCTTTTTGTACAGTTGCCTCAACTTCAAAACCCAAACCTCCCTGGGTAGTCAAGCCCACTGAAGTAACTCTGAAGTCCCCTTTCTGGTCCTCTTGGGGGCTAGTGCTTACTGTTATCCAGTCCTTTGTCTCTAGTAACATGCTGTCTGCTGTAACAGACTGACCAGCTCTCATGACCATGGGCATCACAGATCCACACCAAACCGTGTGTGTGGAGGAGGCATCCCCTGTAACACTTCCCTGTGGGCTACTGCTTCTGGTCTCTCCATTGTGATCCTCATGCCCTAATCCAGTTGCCATAGAACTACTAATTTTCAACATTGTAGGCTCTAACATGTGCTCAAATGAAGAGATGCCTTCGGTATTAGAGGCATACAAACAGCTTGTTGGTAAGCTTGGAGAATGCACAGGTTGGGCACTACTCAAGTTTCCATAAGGAAGAGCTTCAGAGAAGCCTGTCTCGTTATACAACGGGGAGACAATCTTCTGGCTGAAAAATGTACCCTTATAGTGCTGGCTTGGAGTAGGAAATTTCTGAGTCGATGAAACCATATTCTCTTCTTCCTGTGGGTTCCCTCCCCTTTCCACAATCATTTCTTCAGTTCTCCCTTGAGCTCTTGCACCCTCCAACTCTGAATCACGTAGGAGTTCAACAATTTGGCTTCTCCGAAAACTTTCCATAATCTCTGGTTTTTTGAGACTTTCCAAGACACAACCCTGGTCTTGGAAGTTCGTTGATGCTTTTAGAAGCTTGTCATCCTTCTCAGGAGCAGTTTCTCCATTGGACTGCAATGACAGAGCCCTAGCTAACGCTTTCATTCCCCTTGAGGGAAGGGAAATGTTGCTAGGCTCCCTGAGAACTATGCCTTTCCCCAGAGAGTCATACATGTACCCAGCAAGTCTGTCTCCTCCAGGTGGTGGTTTTGAGTCCTCACTCTCAGACTGCCTCATTTGTGCATGCCTCCTTGGTCTGAAGGGGCTCCCTGTGATTTGTGGGACCTGGGCATTATCACTGATAGCACTGATAACCTCTGTTTCCCTAGCTTTGCTGTCTCCGAACAGACTATCCTCTATCTCTATTGGAAAAGATGGCTGATCCTCAAAGAATAAATGTTTTCCAGAACTTCCTGGCATTAGGATGCAGTTAGCCCTCTCCTGGCCCTGTAGGTCCTGAAGCATAAACTCTGCACTTGGTGTGTGGGAAGCATGTAGATGCTTGTTCTGCTTGCATTCCATTTCTAAGATGCCAGTTTCCAGCTGCATCACACTCCTGATTAGCCTAGCCATTTCATCAGCATTATCAACTCTTTTACTCTGTTTCTCTCCCAAAGCTGCTTCTTTGGACTTTATTTCTTGTGAATGCCCATGGGCCTTGCATTCGATGGGCTTTCTTTCCTGAGAGCACAGAACCAGATGGCATTTTTCACAGGTATGCTGGGTTCCTAGGAGACTAAATTCTTCCTGGATGTCTTTGGAAATCACTTCCCTGAGAAGCACAGTTTCATTCCTCCCCTCCCACTTGTGCACTGGACTTTCACCACCTGCCATGATCATAGGGCTGCATACTGGACAGTGGAGTGATCTGGAGTTCAGAGAAACAGCGCCTTCCTCTGGTATGACCTTCTCCAAGTCTAAATTGGTGATTTTACTGATGAAATCAGACCTGGCTTCAGAAGTAGTCTGATTGTGCATATCACAGGTCTGTTTCTGTGGCAGGTGTGGGCTCTGTTCTTCCCCACCTTCCTTGGAATCACAAATGAAAAGCAAAGTCTTTGACTCAGAGCCATCGAAGGCAACTCTGCAGTGATGCCATGCACAGGCCCCTTCTCCTTCCTTGTGGACTGAGAGGCTATATCTTTTATTTAAAATTCCAAGTTGATTTTCACATTCACAAGCTTTAAAGCTGGTAGAAGGGAGATCATGTCTGTTTTGAGCAACAAAACAATAAGCAGAATCATGGTTTTCTTCCTTGCTCATATTTCTAGAACATTTCCCCAGTTCTTCAGTAACTTCTCCTGTTTTCAGATCAGTTGGCCTCTCTGTTGTCACCTGCTGAGATGAGTCAGTCTTAGAATTCTGACTTTGTGACAACTTGGGCAAGTTGTTCTTCCAGTGAGTTTTCTGGAGGACTTGAGAACTATGATCAAAGCCCCACGCTTCCCTCGGGAGTGGGGATGGCACCCAGGCTCCTCTGCAGGCTGGAATCTCTAGGGCAGTTTCTGTCAAGGCATCCCTGCTTTTGGTTATATAGAATGTTTCCAAGGGAGGTGGTTGAAGGGAAGATGGGAAAGGGTTCCAGGAGGCAGAGTGCAGGAACAGCTCTGGACCTGAAGGGAAAGTGCAAGAAGCATCTCTGTGTGCTCCAGCTACTTCCTTGGTGCACTGTTGGGAAGCTGTCTTCTCTTCCAACAGGGGATGCTGGTGGCTGTCATGGCTTAATAGTCCTGGTTGAACTGCAGTGTTTTTCCTGAGAACAGCCCCATCTTGAGGCCAATGGTCTATTTCAGTAGCTAAGGTATCATGATTGTGATAGGCTGTCTTCTGCAAGAAATACTGCCCAGAGGAAGTTATCAGCCCAGGGTTCCTGCCACCCTGAAGGCACCCTTCCAAGCTGGCCTGATTGACTTCCCATGCTTCTGTCATGGAATTTGGTATCTTGTTTCCTGCTGTACAGGCCTGTGCATGTATAGATCCAGAAGTCAGTGATTCTAGGTCTGCTGGGTATGCCACATTATAATTCATCCTCTCAATGGTACTGAAGAGATCAGAAACACTTTCTAAGTTGGCACTTAGACTGTCATGGTCTTTCTCTGCTTTTAAGTGTCTGATTTTGGATAGGTGGACCGGAAAGTAGCTGAAATCTAAATTTCTAGATACCCCAGGGCTAATTGGCAACTGAGTATCTACTTTATCAGAAGCTTCAGTCAGGGAGCTAGAATCTTCCTCCAGGAAGGGGAAAGCTGGGCTTGGCTCTCCTATAGCCTCCCAAATAGAATTAGAGAGTTCAAGGAGATACTTTTGCTGAAGGGCAGACCAGTCATTCTCATGAATACTGCCTACATGAACGAATGAGGTGGCAGAGGAAGCCAGCACACTTGATATGTCAGAATTGTGGAACTCTTCAGAGATGCCCTGGTAGGTCAGGTCAGGGATTTTTCTCCCCTGAAAGACACCATCAACTCCTGGCTGAAGGAGCCTTTGACTTCCACAAACTGAGCGCTTAGATGTATCACAAGTAGAGGTTGGATACAAATCTGAACTGCAGGATGGCTCAGCACTGCCTTGGGGAAGTTCGTAGGTACATGGCAAGACTGTACCTGGTGACTTTACTACTTCAGTGCTTAGCCTGTGTCCAGACTTGTCACCATGGGGCTGAATTTCATGTACATCAGGACTTGGACATAAAGAATGTATGATCCCCGAAGGGCTGCTGGGATTGACCTTAGAGTCACAAGAAAACCATGAATCCACAGATACCAGTGGGCTCTCTCTTGAAATCTGCATGCCTTGGAGAGAGTTGGTTTGTTTGGAAAAGCTTGCCTCCATTTCTAACTCAGGCTGCTCACAAAAGGGTTGGAACTGAGGATCAAGGTAAAATGAATCACTTTTTGGCAGGAAGACATTCGCCCTGACTCCTGTTCTGTGGTTGACAGGACTAGGCCTGCCTGTTGCCTCTGGGTCTACTGCACGGAAGGTGGCCTTCTGCAGGTGCCAAAAAGTCTCTGTAGGCATCTCATCAGCAGAACCAAGGAAAGGTTCCTCTTGCTTGCCTTCTCCCAGTTCTTCAGCATTGATCAGGATGCCCAAGGAAAAGCTCCTATGTGCTTGAGTACATAAGCTGCTGTCGGAGGGCATGGGGAGGCCTCTCACAGAGGCTGAAGTTCTTGCCCCTGAATGCCTATGGTCCTTGGTGGAGTCTGCACCCCCTGAGTTCTCAGGGGGGCTTTGGGGCCCTTTCTCAGCAAGTGAGTCCTCAGATATTTGGCTGCTGTCGCTCTCAGAGCTGTCTGGATCTGAGGGATCCCATTTTCCCTGACGGTCCTCTGGTTTCAGCAGCTGTTCTGGGACCTCGGCACAGACATGAGAGAGATAATCCACTGAGTAACTGCTCTCCGTGTCAGACAAACCACTGTCCTTGTCCCTTATGTGATCCATTATAGGTCTAGAATCTGTGAAGGAGGCCCCTGCAACAAGTTGTTTTTTTAAAGGACTGTCATGAGGCAAATGAGAGGAAATTTTGGCAATGTCTCTTACCCTAGATGCCAGCACCCTCTGGTGCTTTTTTGATGCCCTGCTTCGAGGAAGTGGCTTGGAATCTGCCTGAAAAGTCTTGACTACTTTTCCATGCCCAGCTGCTTGCTCAGACCCTTTGGGATAAGTACAGTCAGAACTGGTCTCCTTAGGAGCCTTGTAGGTCCCACAGCTCCCTGCTTTTTGGCATCTAGTTTGTGTGTTGCCAGAGGCTACTAGTCCCTTAGCCCTTCTGGTCTGGGCAGCAGGTATGAAGAGTCTTGAAACATCCCTTAGCTTTAGCTTCTTAGTTGATTGGCACAGAGTCACTAAGCTCTGGGATGACATCTGACAGGGCTGTTTATCCAATGACTCAATTTCTTGGCTATTGACAGAGTTGTGGTTCACTGTGAGACAGGTGTCTTGGGTAGAGACTCCAATCCTGGCTGAGGATCCCCTGGCTGGATAGAGCTTCCTCTGGCCTGATGGATGGAGGCTGCTCCTGCCCAGGTACCCTGTCCTTGGAGGGTAAGCAGTAGCCTGGGGAATGGTATCTGCTGATACAGTTTTCTCTGGTATTTGGTGAGTTAGGTCAGGCACAGGTGGTGACATGGTGGAAGGATCCCAGTTCATGAAACCACTGTGGAGATAAGGAAAGCCATCTCAGAAAAGTAATGTCTCCTAAGTCCTGTCACTAGAAGGAATATGGCATTCCACTTTGTTTACTCTGAAAGAGGCTGGAGAGAAGGCCAATGTCACCCTGTGTACTGATGGGGCAATCTATTATATATTCTAAATGTTAATTAATTTGCTCCCAAGGTTTACTTGCTACCTTCCTACTGTACAGGCCCACACACATGTATACAAAGTGATGCTGTGTAACCCTGCTTGCTAGCCAATTTTCTGATTGGCTTTAATAAAATGCTGTAGCCTGTGACTGAAGCAGAGACAGAGGTAGGCAGAGCTAAAGTTTGAGGGCTTTGTGGGGAGGAAACAAATTAGAGGAGAAGTCATGTGGAGGAGAGGAGCAGAAGAAGAAGATGGAAGATCAGAACTCCACATGGCCTAGAGCATCAGCATGGCATGTAGAGAATCAGCCCATGGAACATACATAAATATTATGGGGTTTTACCTGGGAAAACAGAAGTAGAAAGCTAGAAAGAGGGTTAAGATTTCACAGTCCTAGGCTTATGACATGAGGCTTAGTAAAATCCATCAGGTGTCTGTGTGTGTTTCTTTATGTATGGCAGGTTCAGGAATAACTCTACCACCCTAATAACTATAATATCAATTTTTAATTTTTTTACTACAACTGTGTCCTACAATCCTCAGATTAATACATACAAAAGCAGACTGTTGACAACAGAGCCCTGGCTTTCAGAGGTCTCAGATGTAAACTGTCACTCAATCCCTGTTCCCAACTGCTTTATCTTAGGAAACAGTTCAACTGAATTATATTTGAAGCAATTGGCTATGTGAGGAAAACAGGAACAATTTTAATACTATAAAAAAGTCAAGCAAATAAATCTATAAAGTGGTGCTCTATCTACAGAGCTGACCCACTGTGCACACTGATAAGAATAGAACACGGTCATGGGAACTTCAAAACTTAACAGTGGCAGGCAGTTTATAAACCCAATTAAATCTTGATGTGAAAAACCAAGGTACACTTCAAGCATTGAGAAAACCGAGTGGGACCCAGGTTTTAGATTCTATCCAGCTATCAATCTTAATCTTGGTAGGTAAGATTTGGTAGGTATGAAAGAATAATTTATATTTTTAGAGGTATATACTTAAAGATGCAGGGTTGAAATGACATGAAGCTGCTTTAAATACTTCGTAAGATAGGGTGGTGGGACTGTAAAGTAAGTGTGGTACATCTTCATAACTGCTGAAAATAGGTGCTGCATAAGTCTCTCAGCTTTTTACAAGTTCCAATTTTTTCCATAGTAAAAAGTTGGTTTGTCTGCCAGGTTATTTGAAGTACACAGAGGTAAGCAAACATTAACAGTGACACTGTATGGTTCTTTTGAGCAAGGCCAAGGACACACAGAAACAGGACACAGGCCTTCACTTTGAGGAATCTGGGAGTTAATACACTCCCTACCTCCAAGACAGCAGACAAAGAGTGGAGGAGCAGGAGGAGGCAGATCCAAACATGAATCTGGGAATCATGTGTCAGGTCAGAGAGAAGGCAGCCTTTGGAACCAAGGAAGATAGGCTAGAGGCTGGTGAGGCTGAGGTGGAAGTAGGACAAATAAGAAACTGCACCAGGACAGTTGAGGCATGAAAATGAGGCGAGCTCCTTCAAAAGAAGAAATGAGCTGGGAGCAAGAGCGACTCTGAAAGGGCAAGAAGCAGCCTGACTTGTATGAAGATGGGCAGACAAAGAGGAGAAGCCAGAAGACCAGAGGAATAAACACCTCTGCTCCTCAAAGACTGGAGCCCTGGGGGCAAAGAGCACTGCCTGGGAAGCTGGGTCAACTCCAGCCACAGATCCTGGCAACTATCAATGGTACCTGTGTAGCTGGGACAGGCGTTGGTTGCAGAGCCTTTGGAGGCTCAGAGAGCTGCAGGTTGTCCATCTGCTTCTACACTGAGAACCTGGGCCTGAGGTGTTAGAGATGGAGACCCAACTTGGGACCTTGGCGGCACCATCATCCTGGATCCAGTGGAGTGCCCTGAGCTTCTCCAGTCTCCTCTGGGCCTCCAGCAGCCTCCGGTTCTTAATATTTCTCTTCAGCTGGAATAAGACCTTTTTCTGCCTGATGTTCCACACCGTAGTCCGAGAAGGGTGTCTCTGCAGGTGCTGCAACTGTACCACCCTCTTCTGGCTTTGGGCCAGTGGGGATGGTGGGGTCTGAGGAGCTGTTGGAAACCAAGCATCAGGTGCCACAAAGGCCTCAAGTTCTTTCTCTTCCCCACAGTTGTCTTCTTGCTGTGTCTCCTGTAAGCTGGCTAGCCAGGTCTCTTCTCTGAGTAGCCACTGCTGGTCTGGGAACCAAAAACACCCAGAGAGAAGGTCAGCACTTCCTGCCTATGGCTGTCTGGACTCAGACATCTCCAGCCATGGCTGGAGCTGTGAGGAGTGAAAGGGGTTGGATAGGGTGATGTGGCAAGTGAGAGCTACAAGGCCTCCTTACTGAAAGGAAAGGAAAAGAAGATGTGTAGTTCTCAATATAACATGGATAAGCAGGGCAGGTGGAAATGCCCAGACAAGTGCGCTACTGGAGGGAGTCAGCAGAAGGTGCGTCATTCTGAGGGGCCATAGAGAAGTCCACTTGCTTACTTCCAGGCCCCTTGGGTAAGCTTCTTGTCTCTAAAAGAAGGGAGATAAACCCAGTACAAAAGATTCCATCATATCACAGAGACAACAAAGGCCAGACCACAGAAGCTTGACAGTGTGAAACTGGAGAAGGCAGGCGAAGCAGACACCTCATTTGAGGGCACCTACTGTCTTTTTTCTGCTGACTGGTATGTGTCTGGTCCAGTTCCAGTTCCTTCTGAACTCGACTCTGTCCTCCAGTGACTTGGCACCTTAGATTCTCTTCAGAGCACTGATGTTGCTCAGTCTGGGCTCTGTGGGATATCTCACCATTTCTTGATGGCTGCTGGCCCTTGTCACCCTGCTTTTTCAGTACTCTCCTGTGAAAAAAAAGTCCATGGTCACCCAAGCAAACCAAACTCAGGACAAATGGGTGGAAGACAAGTCCTTGTGAGAGTACTCCTGAATTCAACAAAGTAGAGAGGGTTCAGAACTCTGGCAGCTTGGAACAATTAGGTGTGTTGTCACAAGCAGCTTGTGAGGTCATAGTACAGGAGCAGAGAATAGTCATTAGATTACCATATTCTTAGAATCATGGGTTTGCAGAAACCCAAATTCACTCTCCTAAAGAAATCATGAAAGTAAAACAGGTTTGCTTGTTTGTTTTGTTACTTATTTTTGTTTGTTTTGGTGTTTTGTTTTTGAGACAGGGTCTCTATGTAGCTTTGGCTGTTTGGGAACTCACTATGTAAACCAAGCTGGCCTTGAACTCGGAGCTCCACCTGCCTCTGCCTTCTGAGTGTTGAGATTAAAGGCATGTGCCACCACACTGGGATCATGAGGAAATCATAAGAGTAAAAAATATTTTTAATGGCACAAAAAGCTGAGTGTAGTAGCACATGCCTTTAACCCTAATACTCTGGAGGCAGAAGCAAGAGGATTATGAGTTTTTCTGTCTCAAAAAAAAGTAAAAATTAAAATATATATATAATGCTTTAGCTAAATCAAGCATCTATGTCCATCCAGACTGGGGAGATGGCTCAGTGGATAGAGCATTTGCCATGTGCATGTGAGGACCAGGGTTTGCATCTCCAGAATACATGCAAAACCAAGCAAGCATAGGAGTCATCTGCAAATCCCAACCCTTGGACAGCAGAGACAGATCCCTAGGGCAAGCTGGCTAGTCTAGAACTAGCAAGCTTTGGGGTCAGTGAGAGATCCTGCCTCAATAAATAGAGTGGAGTCACTGAGAGACACCGATGTCACCTCTAGGTACACACCAAACATGTACATGCAGGTATACACATACTGTGTGGATCTGTCCTTTAAAAATGAAAGAATTAAAAGGGTTTCTACTAAAATTCCTCCAGGAAATACAGAAAAAACTTCAGAAATACTGAGAAGGAAAACTGTTAACCCAAAACATTTTGTACGTATATTTACACATGTCATGCTTGTATTACTACTTCTAAATTGGGCCACAGTAATGGCTGAATTACAAACATAAACCCATCAGTGAGGCCTAGATAAGCTCAGCTAAACCCCAAAGAACGAACACGGATCCAAGAGACAAAGCAAGGATCCATATATTCTGAATCCCTTGGGGGGTTACTCTGTTTCCTTTCCTGGATGTTTCTGTTGGCCATTCACACTGAGTCAAGTAAACTCCCTTTGTAAACTTTGTAAAGCCTCAAAACAGGAAAGTGGTCAGGCCCCTCCCCCTGACTTCCCTAAAGGCCCTAATGAGGCTGCAACAGTCATTCTAGTCAACCAGGTGGGAGAGTACCCAGAACTTGCCCTACAAGAAAAATCCCACCAATCCCTGAACAAGAAAACCCACCAATCCCTGAGCTCCCCTCCCCCAAGCTCAAGATTTGAAATCCCACTAATACTCACCCTAAAAATCTCTGGCGCACACTTTTATTCCCAGCATTTGGGAGGCAGAGGCAGGTGGATCTCTGTGAGTTCAAGGCCAGCCTGGTCTACAAAGTGAGTCCAGGACAGCCAGAGCTACACAGAGAAACCCTGTCTCGAAAAACCAAAAAAAAAAAAAAATCTTGGCTTTGGAAAGCTTTGTCCATGTGAAATCCTGTATTAGCCCCGCCTACTGTTCAGTTGCTCCCAGGAGGAGACAGCAGGGGACTGAACAGTAGGCCGGGCTAATACAGGATTTGTCCCTCCCAATAAATCTCTTTTATGAGATTTCCTCCCAGTGTGACTCTCTCATCAAAAGAAGCAAAGAAGCAAAGGGAAGAAGGGCAGAAGTGGAATGGAGCTGAGGCTCCTGAGCTCCTCAACTCAACAGGGGATATCCTCCCCTGGGAGCTCCAATACTGAAGAGAAGCAACAAAGCTTACACTGTAGCACTCCATCTCAGTCAGGGATATCTTCCTTCAGGGCTGCAAGGCCTCTGCTGAGGAGGATTCCTCTCAGATCTGTGTGGTTCCTGGGCTCCCGTGTTTCGGGATACCCTTCTATTGGGACACTGTCACACTTCAGAGTTGTGTGATTCCTAGGATCTTGTAGCTTCTAGGAAAGCAGCAGCTGCAGCATTTCTGGATGGGGGTGCAAGGGAGACTGTCCAGGGTGTCACAATGTATTTACTCGAGCTGCCATATATCCTCAGCCAGAAGGACACCTCTGCTAAGCACATTTTTCAAGTTCCCAGGGCAGGTGAAAAAGAAAATAACGTCTGGATGTGGTAGCAAGGGACCCGTAACTAACGATGGCTGCCCTTCATCTTGGGTAACTCCGGCATCCCCTGGTCATTGCCTGCTCACTGTCTACTGGCCAGGACTCTGCTACAATCTCCACACCTCACTGGCTGTTGTCCCCTGCGAGGCTGCAGCAGAATTTATTGGTGGCTATTACTGCTGCAGCAGTGAGAGCTTCTAGACGTTTAAAGGTAAGCACCACCACCCCAAGTCCAAAACAAGAAAATGCAAAAAAAAATACAGGCAATGGTCTCCGATGACAAATTACACCAGTGACCTGGTCTAGATCACTACAAGGAGAAAATGGCTAATTTCCTCCAGCTTAGAAAAAGCTCTGGTTGCCGGGCGGTGGTGGCGCACGCCTTTAATCCCAGCACTCGGGAGGCAGAGGCAGGCGGATCTCTGTGAGTTCAAGGCCAGCCTGGTCTACAAAGCGAGTCCAGGACAGCCAGAGCTACACAGAGAAACCCTGTCTCGAAAAAACAAAAAAACAAAAAAAAAGAAAAAAGAAAAAGCTCTGGCTCTCTCAAATGCCCCTCAGAGAAAAATGAGGGACAGCAGCCTAGAAGAGGGCCAGGCTGATGCCACGCCCAAGTAAGAGTAGGAGAGACTGGGCCACACACTTTCCTGTCAGTTCCACTCCCTGGCTGCTTTGCCCAATCCCTACCTTGAGCACCACACCACCTGACGAAGGGCTGGCACTAGATGCTAGTACAGTAGATGGATAGGCCCAACCCAGCTTACAGGCCCCTCAAGCCAGTGCTGAATGGTGGTGGCAGTCCATGGGAGAGGCCTTGATTCTGAAGCCCTTCACTGTCCTCTGGATAAAAGAGCACATTTTTGGTATTGATGAAGAGTCATGTTAGTGCCTGTGAGGCTGGAGATTCCTAAAAGGTAGGAAGAAACTACAGAGCACTGTAGGGAGGATGGTGAACTGGCTGAGACAAGAGGACAACAAAGGAAAGCAGCTTTCCTAGGCAACTGGTCCCTCGAGTCAGACAGTCATGGGGCCATGGACATGTGGGTGTTACGGTCACTCAGCTCCTTCAGTCACTGTTACAGGGTCCCTGAGAAGGGGATGGGCACACTCTTATTCTAGAGGTGAGGAAACAAGCACAAAGAGTAAGTAACCTGCCTGAGATGGCAGTTTTTACGTGGTAGTGACAAATGTGAATCTCTACCCAATCCCAATGCATCTTTTCTCTGTTCATAGCTCTTTAAATTGCATTGTTGTTCCCTGTAAACTCTGCACTCTGAGAAAAACCAGATCTTCAATGTGTCTTCCCAATAGAAACCTTATTCAACACAAAGTCTCTTTCATGGATTCCCTACAAAACAGGAGGTCCTCTCTGAGAAAACAAGAACTTCAGTCCCAGTTCCAAATTCTTCTTGGCCTTGATACTCTCCACCTGTGTCAGCTTTTCCAACTTGCCCTTTACTCCAGAGGACCTAAGACCTTGACCTTAAGATCGCCCTCTCTTAAAGCTCTGTTGTAAATTGGTCAACATAGGAGCAGCTCTGTGAAGACACATCACTGCTCACCGCCTTCCCCAGTCCAACATCTCCCACATCAGTGTCAGCCCAAGACTATCTTCATCTGCTATCAAATGCTCCTGGCCAGAACAAAGAGAACCGGATCCCTCCAAAGAGGCCAAGGACCACAAGAACCTGCTGTGAATCCTATGCTGGAAGCAATCAGTGGTCTTGCTAATGATCTTTCTGGTACCGAGCCCCCAGATGAACTTTTGCATAGTTAGACCTGATGGTACAGGTCAGTTTGGCTAAAAGGATCAAAAGAGTGTCCAGGGGCAAACCCACCAGGTATCCGACCAGGGAAGGAGATCTGTATAGAAAGGATAATGATAAATAGAAAACAAGCTACTGTCAACTGCATATAAACTAACTCAAAACTTTAAAGTTTATCACATAGAATGTGAAACAGGAGCAAGGACAGAATCTCAAGATGTTTTCTCATGGGTCCTGCTCCCTCATATGCATAGTTCTGCATTGCTGCTTATGAGAGAATAAAAAATAGATTCATTTTTAAAAATCCAGAGGAAGCCGGGCAGTGGTGGCGCACGCCTTTAATCCCAGCACTTGGGAGGCAGAGGCAGGCGGATCTTTGTGAGTTCGAGGGCAGCCTGGTCTACAAAGCGAGTCCAGGACAGCCAGAGATATTCAGAGAAGCCCTGTCTCGAAAAACCAAAAAAATAAATAAATAAATAAATAAAAAATAAAAAAATAAAAATCCAGAGGAAGATACATAATCCAGATGGTTAACAGAGATACATACTATGAGTTCATGCACAGGCACACCAGGATTTAAAGGAAGTGTGGGTCTCTGTGAGTTCAAGGCCAACCTGTCTACAAAGCGAGTCCAGGACAGCCAGAGCTGTTACACAGAGAAACCCGGTCTCAAAAAACAAAAAAATAAAAAAATAAAGGAAGTGTGGGGAAGTGAGGTCTAGAACCAGTATCAATGATGTCTGCTAACGCTTTCCAGTTAAATCTTCTCATCAGGGGAGATAACGTCTTTCAGTGAGAAGAGATGAGATACCAAGCAGGAAGCAAATGAGGGCCATGGCTACCTCCATGCCAGTTACATACTCGTCAGCCAGCTCAGCATCTTCAGATTACGCATAGTTTTTCATTGCTGTAACAAACACTTGAGAGAAACAACTTGAGAAAAGGATTCATCTCAGCCCACCAGTTCAGAGGTCCCAGTTTATGGGAGACCACCTCCACAACTTGGGCACATGTGATGGTCCAAATTGACTTACCTCATGTGAATGGGAACTGGAGAGAGGGATGTGGAGAAGATGCACCCCACGAACATGCCTCCACTGACATACTTCCTCCAGCTGTACCCTACATCCTAAAGGTTCCAGAACCTCAAAGGTTATGACACAAGATGGAGATTGGTCTTCAATGCCCAAAGCCTGTGGGGAACATTTCATTCTCAAGCCTTAACACTGCGCAAATCAATCTGGACCAGATTTGTTCAGACCTTACTTGTTTTTTTTTTTTTTGGTTTTTCGAGACCGGGTTTCTCTGTGTAGCCCTGGCTGTCCTGGACTCACTTTGTAGACCAGGCTGGCCTCAAACTCACAAAGATCCGCCTGCCTCTGCCTCCCAAGTGCTGGGATTAAAGGCGTGCGCCACCACCGCCCGGCTCAGACCTTACTTGTTATACAAATCCCCCCAGTTCCTTTCTGTTACAAACTAAGAAGCAAACTCAGGAGACTTCACTAGCACAAGCAACAGATTCTCACCTCTCCTTCCAAAGCACAGAACAGAGATTTCTTGAGGCAGTGACATCTCCATCCAAGTCTAACCATTCCAAAGAGCCACTGCTACCAAGAGCTTCTCCAACCTGGGACACAGAAAAGAGCAGTGAATCCAACTAGGCAGTGCAGAAGCTTCCCTAACAGCCACTCAGAAATCACAGCTGTGCTTACCTTAAGCCTTTGGTGCCGCAGCAGAGCGGCCTCAGCTGGGTGGCTAAATCGGAACTTCTGTGCTTTCCCCAGTGTTATGACAGCTCCTGGACACACAAACATGACATCAGTCCATACTGTGCTCTGAGATAAACTGAGGTACTGTGAGATAAATTCATCCCTGTGATAATCTAAGTTGATATGTATTAATTATACATCTCACAATTATAATCAAACAGCAGGATGAGTTCTAGGTAGAGTAGTCAGAGAAACTTCAGCTCTGAGCTCAGATTCAGAGAATGGGATTTGAATAGATTTAGTTACAGCCATACTGACACAAAGTCTTTATAGCACACTACCAGCAACTTCAAAAAGACAGGCTTCATTCAAGCCTGCCCAAGAAACTGAGGATCAGATAAACAAGTACAAATTTCCATGAGTCATTCTCTACTCTTGGGTCCTAGAATGAGGACGGACCATCATGTTAGGTCTTCAGGTCTCTGGTACAGAGGCAGGATAACACATGACTGACGTCTGCTTCATTGAGCTCTCTGGACCCATTAGATTGAAGATGTCCATCATTGATCCAGATATTACCAGGGAAGTAGATAGCCCTACCTTGTGTCAGACGGCAGGAAGCAGTGACCTCACGGCCATTGACTGTACAGCGTGCCCCTCGGGTGGGCCGGAGAATGACCACTCCACAAGAGTTAGTGATTGTGCAGTGGTCTCTCTCAATCCACTGGCCCTGAAGGACTAAAGAGGCAGGGGTAATTTGAGTGGGGAAACCATTCAGGAGAATGCCTCTTCCAGTTTTTTATAAGATCTAACCCAACATCTGCAATATTTCCCATCCTAACAAAAAAGGAACATCCACCACCCGAAACCAGCAAGAGCTGAAAGTCTCTTCCTGTGTAAGCCTCCTCCAAGTTCCAGACCCAAAAGCTAGCAGCAAAAAGAAACGCAGACCCTTAACACGTCAGAGACTCCTTTCCTCTCCAAGATCATCAGCTCCCTTTAGGAAACCTTTCAGGCACAAATAGCTGCCTGTGTATCAGACTCAACTGTACAATCACCTACCGATGTCCTGTTCCTGGTCTGAATCAATCCTTCCTATTTTTGTTGTCCCCTCCTATGGGTTAGAAAGAAAGCTGTTTTAATAAAAATAAAGAGACACAGCCCTACCTTCAAAGCACAGTCCACATGTGTATAATTGGTGTCTTCCCATCCCAACTCAGTATTTTCAGAGCTATTTTCCAACCTCAGTCTAAGCTGTTCTGACCTTCTGTCCACTTACTCTGCAGTCCAGGAGGTCAGAGGCTAACAGTAATACACAGCACTGCCTGTTTGCAAGGCCCAACAAGTGCTGACAAACTCCTTTCTACCCTGTGGCGTGAAGTCAAGGAATAACTATAGCTGCTGGTCAGAAATTCTCCAGTAAAGGAAGGGGGCACACATACACTTTATTCTCAAAGCAACTAAGGTTAGTGTGGCCCATGTTTGATCCAGGAGATTCAGAGACTTGTGTGTGTGTGTGTGTGTGTGTGTGTGTGTGTGTGTGTGTGTGTGT
>CAJQZJ010000231.1:184971-208485 GCA_907164525.1 Lophiomys imhausi
TGTGTGTGTGTGTGTGTGTGTGTGTGTGTGTGTGTGTGTGTGTGTGTATGCGCCACCATGCCTGGTGCATCAAGTGTTCTTTTTTTTTTTCTTTCTTTTTTTTTTGTTAGATTTTATTTATAATGTATACAATGTTCTGTCTGCATGTATACCTACAGGCCAGAAGAGGGCACCAGATCTCATCATAGATGGTTGTGAGCCACCATGTGGTTGCTGGGAATTGAACTCAGAACCTCTGGAAGAGTAGCCAGTGCTCTTAAACTCAGCCACCTCTCCAGCCCCAAAGATTTTTTTTTTAATATGTATACAGTGTTCTGTCTGCATGCATGCAGGCCAGAAGAGGGCACCAGATCTCATTATAGATGGTTTTGAACCACCATGTGGTTGCTGGAAATTGAACTCAGGACCTCCTGAAGAGCAGCCAGTGCTCTTAACCACTGAGCCATCACTCCAGCTCCACTCAAGAGACTGTTTGTAAAGATATATGAATTGTTCTTGCTCTGCAGAGGAAGCATAACAGATGCCAAGTGTAAAGCACAAATAGGGGGAAGGTGTCTCTAGAATCAAAAGGAAATGGAAAAGAGTAGAAGACAGCATAGGTAACTGGTGTTAGTACAAGCAAACCACTGAATCAGTAGAAGACTAGGGCCTTTGGACCCTTGGGTTATGACAAATCCACTAAAGACCATACAGCTCTGTTAGAAGGTAGAGACATGATAGCAAAGATACTAACTTGAGGGTGTATCTTCATCATTTCTTAAGTAACCATTTGCTATGTCCCAGGTATTATGCTGAATATGGTGTAGACATCATCTTACTTCTTTTTGAGCCAGTAACCTACTATGTAGGCTGAACTGGCTTTGAACTCTCAATTTCCTGCCTCTGTCTCCCAAGTGCTGGGATCACCAGCATCTATTACTATGCTTGTTTTGTTTAGTTCATTAACAACCCCAAATGCTAGTATTACTGTATCCTTCTTAAAGGTCAGAAATCTGAAGCTCATAGGGAGAAAACTGCCTAAAAAACCCATTTGCAGCTGGGTGGTGGTGGCACACACCTTTAATCCCAGCACTCAGGAGGCAGAGGCAGGTGGATCTCTGAGTTTAATGTCAATCTGGTCTACATAGTGAGTTGCAGGACAGCCAGGGCTACACAGAGAAACACTGTCTTAAAAAACAAACAAAAAGCATTTGCTAAGTAGAAAAGCTGTGGCTACAATTCAGGTCTCTGAATTCTCAGCCCATGTTTTTTTTTTTTTTTTTTCAGCCTCTTTATAACTCTCCAATGAGAGGTTTTCAAAGTGACTAAAATCACCACTAGCCACACTTTTGGCAGCTTTCCCAAGACAGCATGTGAGAAGAATCCTGGGAGCAATGAAGTTCTAGCCTTGCCCTATTCCCCTCTACCTCTCCTCCCTGTGCACAGATCAATGGCTGTCAACCTCTATCAATCAACACTGCCAAGGGAGGAGTGTGAAGGTTGATCTTGATTGTCAACTTGACTATATCTGGAATCAACTAAAACCCCAGCAGCTGAATACAACATGGTTTTACGATCCAATCTTGAAGGACTTTTCTGACTGGATCATTTGAGGTGAGAAACGCCACCCTGTGATGGTTTGATTGAGAATGGTCTCCACAGGCTCATGCTTGAGTGCTGGGTTCATGGTTGGTGGAACTGTTAGGGAAGAATTACAAAGTATGGCCTTGTTGGAGGAGGTGTGTCACTGGGCTTTGACGTTTCAAAAGTCCATACCAAGCCCAGTCTTCCTGTCTCTGTCTGCAACTTTTAGATCAGATGTGAGGTCTCAGCTACTGCCCAAGTGACATTCCTGTCTGCCTGTGCCATGCTCCCTGCCATGATGGTCATGAGCTAACCCTCTGAAACTATAAGGAAGCCCACCATTAAGTGCTTTCTTTTTTTTAAGATTTATTTATTTATTTAATGTATATGAGTTGCTCTATCTGCATGTACACCTGCAGCCAGAAGGCATCGGATCACATTGTGGATGGTTGTGAGCCACCATGTGGTTGCTGGGAATTGAACTCAGGACCTTTGAAAGAGCACTAGCTAGTGCTCTTAACCGCTGAGCCATCTCTCCAGTCCCCAAGTGCTTTCTTTTTATAAGTCGCCTTGGTCATGATGTGCCTTCAGAGCAATAGAACAGTAACGAGACACACTAAATCTGAGCCACACCTTCTGGAGTCAGCCCATAGAAAAGGACATGGAGAGAAGCTTCTTTGCCTTTTTGCTTGCTTATCCTTACTCCTGCTGGCAACTTCATCTACCCTGCTGCTGAGGCATTCCTTCACTGGTATTGCAACCTACTTCTTCAGGATTCCAGTGTAGACTCAAGACCAGATGAGTCCTTGTGGATTGAACAACTGCTGGATTCTTGGCTCTTCTGTTGGAGAGTGCCATTGTTAAACTAGCTGGACCACTGCTTATAAGCTACTCTAATAAATCTCTCACACACACACACTATATCTACATCTATATTAATATCAGTTCTCTTCTACTAAAGGCTAACACAAACAGGTTAAAACTCTTCATGTGAGTTCAGGGACTCTTGATGAAGGGGTGTATTCCTCCTAAAAGGATAAGGGCCACAGAATGTCACAAAACTGACAAAAAGGTGACAAGATCTCAGATAACTAGCACTTGGGTGGGCCCTATGTTTGCTGTTCTTTTCACCTCTTTCTGGGGGCAGAGTTAGCAACACAAAGGTAATTACGAGGTTTTACCAGGTATCAAGCCATCTCTGCTCTGTCCACTCTTCCTGACCCCTTCGTATCCAAGGAGCTTTCCAAATGGCCCAAGAAAAAACTGTTTCCAGTGTATTGCCAAGGGACTAGTTTCAGGTCTGTAACTAAGTGAGCAACTCAATAAAAGTGCAGATAACCTTGAGTCACTACTATTGTATAATTATTAAGTCACAATAAAAACAAACCATAACAAGAATATGGAGTTGGAGAGAATGCTCATTGATTAAGAGCACTGGCTGCTATTTTTCCAGAGGATCCAGGTTATTGAACCAGCACCCATGTGGTGTCACAACTGTATGTTATTCCTGTACCAGGTAATCCAATGCTTCCATATTGGCTGCTGTGGGCACCAGGCACACACATGGTACACAGGCATACATGCAGGGAAAACACGCATAAAAACCACAAAACAACAACAAAAAGAATATGGGACCATAAAGCACAGAATGCCAGAATTAGAAATGAACTAAAATGTCACTTCATTGGTCCACTGATGCGCCAAAGAGCAGGGAGACTCTGCATTCACTGACTAAACTAACAACCCTGCATATAGATGGAGTCACCACTGCCTCCGGGTCTAAGACTCAAACGTAGCCACGGCTCCTGACCCTCTGCTGCTACCCCAAGCTTTCCACCTCACATCTCACTTCCTCTCCTCACTCAGATTCCATCAGTGACTCTGAAAGGGTGCCATGTTAATGGAGTTGGTCTCTCTTGATACCTCATCTCTCCCTATGGTTCTGAATGATGGAAAGATCTAAAGAGTTTCTGGTATCTAGATGTTAAAGTAAAAACAGACAAGCAATGCCTGAAGCATTTCCCTGAGACAATGTATGGATGCATGCCAAAAAATAAGTTACTTGAACTTTCCTCCTATGGTCCTCCAAAGGGCTTCATCCCAAAAACACTGATGAGTCTGGCTAACATCTCTCCATATGTCCCACTGACAAGGAGTCTGATTCTTCAGAGATGGCAGCAGCAGTACATATCCTCTACTGACTTTTGTTCTTTTAAAATGTCTTCTGTAGACATTTATGAACACAACAGAATTGGATCTTCAGTGAGTACAGGGATGATGGCCATGTGAAGTATGTTCTGCTATCCAGATCATTTCTGAAGGGTTCAAGGCAGGCTATCAACTTTTCAAACTACTCATTACGAATGGTGTCCAGGGTTCTCATTTGCAGAGCCTGGACTTTTACTCCACTTTTTCTAGATGAATGCTTATCATCATCCCCTTACCACCAATTCTTTAGGCCCTCCCTCATGCATTCAGCTTCCTCTTTCTCTCTCATTGCTCTCTTCTTCTCCGGGGAAATGCTGTGATGGAGACAGGGGTGTGGTGGAGGGGAGGCATTTGTTTCTATTGATCTGCAGGCTGAATTAAAGTGTGAGAAGAAAACTTTCTAGTCTCTTGAATCTGCCCTTGCCTAAGCAGCCTGCACTTGTAGTTTGGCAGCTCTGACAGAATATTCTTCTTAAACAAACTGGCCTCAGGGACCTTCCTTGGTCATCTTCCTGAGCACAGGGGACTACAGGCACAGGCACTCTTCTCAGCTTATACTGATTGTATTTTTGAGGTTAGGATTTTGCTTTCTCAGACTGCACCCCTGTGCTTCAGAAATCCAGAAAAGCAATGGAAGAGGTGTCATTCTTACCTTAACATGAATTAAGACATAAAAATAAGAAATGAGTTACAGAAAAGCATCAGTAGCAGTTAAAAAACCAATAATCATTCTGATTTTCAGCTTCCTACAGCCATTTTCACAAGGTCCAAACAAATTCCGCTCTGTGGCTGGATCAGATTCCTGATAGAAATACAAAGGCAGCTCCGAGGCTTTGGTCTGGATCCCTAAGAACATGGCTGTGAGCTCAGTTTTCCTTCCTTCACTTCTGAGGCTAGCACTGGGGAAGGGGGGAGAAGCACCAGCCTCCTCACCTTGAGGTGATAAAGCACAATGCCTGTGCTGAGCACATCATCCTCCAAAGCCATCAGGTGTGGCAGGCTGGAGTCGATGACCACCCCAGCCCTCCTCCTGTTGATGTCCACACCATAATGCTCCATGAGTGCCTGCCAGTCATTCCACTTCTGAGTCCAGTCTTGAGTCAGCTTGTCTATCTGCAGAGGTACAAGAGATGGCAGACTCCCTGTGTGGGGAACAGACTGAAGTCTACTCTGACCTGTGGCCCCGATGTTTTATGTCCTCATGACCCCAGCTGTTGCTATTCAGAGCCTCAAAGAGGCCTGTTTTCATCTGTGAGTGGTTCATGTGTTTTAAGTGTTCTTCAATAAGCAAGTGTTATTTTCATAAATGGCAGCTACTTCAATAAATGCTTACATTTTTCTTCAATGAGCATACATTGTTTTGGGGTTTTTTGTTTTGTTTTTTCTTTTTCTTTCTTTTTTTTTTTTTTGGTTTTTCGAGACAGGGTTTCTCTGTATAACAGCTCTGGCTGTCCTGGACTTGCTTTGTAGACCAGGCTGGCCTCAAACTCACAGAGATCTGCCTGCCTCTGCCTCCCAAGTACTGGGATTAAAGGTGTGCACCCAACTTTTTTTTTTTAAACTAGAAAAAAATGTGTCATGGTTTGAATATGAAATGCCCCCCAGGCTCCTGTGTTAAAGACTTGGTCCCCAGCTGGTGATATTGTTTGGGAGGTGATGGAAACTTCTGGGGGTGGGCCTAACTGGAGGAAGTATGCCTTGGAAAGAAGTACTATGTCCCTGGCTCCTTCCTGCCTCTCTTCCTATGTCCCATCTGCCATGAAATAACTATCTTTGTTCCATTATGTTCCCTCCACCAGGATGATTGGCCTTACCACAGTCTTGAGGCAATAGGCCAGCAACTATGGACCATGGAAACCTTCAATTTGTGAAAATTCAAAGCCTCTATGTGATCGTATGTGTGCACTTCTTGTACCTTTATTGCCATGCGTTCCATGAAATGTGTGTGTGTGTGTGTGTGTGTGTGTGTGTGTGTGTGTGTGTGTGTACGAACAAGTGTGAACACATGCAGATGTCAGAGAGGACACTGAGTATTCTACTCTACCTAGCTTTTCACATGGCTTCTCTAGATCTGAACTCAGGTCCTCATGTTTGTACAGCAAGTGTTCTTACCCACTGAGCAATCTCCTCAGCACCAAAATAACCTTTCTTCCTCTCTCAGGTTATCTCTCACTCACAGCAACAGAAACCTAATACAAGGTGTTATTTCAATTAATTGATGTTGCTCAGACATCTACACTTAAACAATTCCCCTTTCTGCATCTTTTGTTTGTTTGTTTTTGTTTCTTTGTTTCTTTAGTAGCTCTGGAACTCCATATACCAGGCTGGCCTTGAACTCAAAGATCCACCTGCCTCTGCTTGCCAAATACTGGGATCAAAGGTGTGTGCCACCACTGCCCAGCTCTGCTTCTTCTTTTATGTGCTCTGTATTTAGGATTCCTCTTATAACCTAACATTTCTTTTGACTTAATGAGTCACATTAAGTCTATACCTGGCACAAAGGTATACAAAGCACTAAGAAGAATCTCACCAGGCTATATGGCACCCCATAGAATATAAATGATAAAATATTATCAGGCAGTGGTGGCACAAGCCTTTAATCCCAGCACTGTGGAGGCAGAGGCAGGCAGATCTCTGTGAATGCAAGGCCAGCCTGGTCTACAGAGTCAGTTCCAGGACAGCCAGGGCTACACAGAGAAATCTGTCTTAAAAAAAAAAAAGATAAAATACTGAATGATTACTAGAGGCCATTTCTTTCCTTCTTTTTTTAATATTTAAAAATTTTATTGATGTAACTTGAAGTAATAAATAAACATTAAAAATTTTTATTGAGCTTGCATATTTATGGGGTACTGTGTGTGTGTTTTCATTCCATGCAGACACAGTTAATATCTCTTGGTGGTAGGAAAAAAGTCCTTTCCTCTATTTTATGAAGTTTCCATGGCTCACCTGGGTTATTTGCTTCTTTTCTTTTTCTCCTCTATTTTATGAAGTTTCCATGGCTCACCTGGGTTATTTGCTTCTTTTCTTTTTCACATGCTATGATGTTTTCTGCTCATATTTGGTCTTACTTACCCTATTCCTCTCCCCTCTCCCACTTTTGTAGGAAACTCTTAGAGTTTGATTTTTAATTTAATTTAATTTAATTTTTTGGTTTTGGGGGTTTTTTGTTTTGTTTTGAGACAAGGTTTCTTTGTATAGCCCTAGCTATCCTGGAACTCACTCTGTAGTCAAGGTGATCTTCAACTCACAGATAACCGCCTGCCTCTGCCTCCCAAGTGTTAGTATTAAAGACGTGTGCTACCACACTGGGGCATTACAAACTATTTCCAAATGCCATGTGGATGCTGGGATTTGAACCTAGGTCTTTTGGAAGAGCAGCCAGTGCTCTTAACTGCTGAGCCATCTCTTTAGCCCCACCCTCAGAGTTTTAAAAGTAAATACACTAAGCTGGGCGGCGGTGGCGCACGCCTTTAATCCCAGCACTTGGGAGGCAGAGGCAGGCGGATCTCTGTGAGTTCGAGGCCAGCCTGGTCTACAAAGCGAGTCCAGGACAGCCAGAGCTACACAGAGAAACCCTGTCTCGAAAAAAAAAAAGTAAATACACTAAAGCTTAGAGACCTTAGGTTAAGGACAGAGGGACTTGTGTAAAATGAAGGCCTTTGTTCCCTTTTGGAAGAAACTGCAATGTATGCAGAGGACTTATCCTGGGAATAGAAAAAGTGGGAACACTCAGCAGCAGAGGGCATATCCAAGTCCAGCTGGACTAGGAAAAGGAAAAGGGCGACTGAGCTTGGAATCATCTCCCCCCTTTACCTCATCTCTTATTATAAATGTAAACAGAGATGTTATCTTCTGAGCCAAACATAACAAGCAAAAACATCATGAATTTCTAGATGTGTGATATAGTTTTCAAGATAAGATAGAGAACAAAATGTTCTTACAGCCAAAATGTTTTAATGACACTAAAGATGATACAACAGAATGTGGGATATGAGAGATTTGACGTTAGAGTCTAAATCCATGACCAATAAAACCCCACACACAAAAAAAAAAAAACCAAAGGCCTGCTATTTTTCCTTTTAAATCTCTATACGAATCATAGTTATTTTAGTTCTCCAAGATGTCTTGTGTCCACCCTCCCTCACTTACAAGTCTTCCCCAGTGGATCTTTCATATTCTTCTGTACATCACCAACCTGTTCCAAGCTAATCCCAATTACCTCACGTTCACCCCTTCTGACCTGACCTTCATCTTCTGTTCAGGAATCTCCATGATGAATACTCTCTTCCCTGCAGTGTGTGCTTCCACACTGTCACCATCCCAGGTCACCATCCCAGTTCCATAGCTTAGCTTACGTTATCTCTCCCTCATACAAAGTGCCCTTTCCCCTCTCTAACAACTCTAGCAATCTTCAAGGTCTTGTTCAAAACCAGTTCTCTGCCTTCCAGTATATTAGAGTTGTTCCAAAAAATTACAGGCCATAATGATTTCTTCCTTATCAGACACTTCATGAAACACACCAAGTGGTCTGCGCCATCTGAGGCAGGGACTCATATATTCCTGGAAACGTCAAGCTGAGTGTTCAATCTATGAATACATGCTGGTTACCTGATTTACTACTGACTAGAAAAGCATTTTTCTAGGCTACTCATACTATCCAAAAGAAGCTATTACGAGCCTGAGAAAATGAAATACAAAGAAAGACATTTACCATCAACTAAGGCAAACACCCTCCCTACTCAAGGGTCAGTGGAAATAAAAACGATCTCTGAACTAGACAGATTCTCTCTGTCCCACTGAGGGAGCAGACCTACATGAGAAGTAACAGATAGGGCTCAAACTTATTTCCAGGGTTCTGGAAAGTTCATTGGGTCCACTCAACATACACACCTTCAAATCATTCTGGAGGACTAGCTCCTTCAGGCTTCCATCCAGTTCATCATTTAGTGAGCTGAAGTACCTCTGCAGAGAGAGAGAGAGTGCTGATGTTTACTTGATATGACCTTCAAGTAAGTCCCATCATTACACTTAGGAAGGATAAAAAAGAAAGTGGACTTCACCACCAAAATCAGAAATAAGTCAGGAGCATTTGGTATTTGTGCTCATGAGTACAAAGGAAGGGAACTGAAAGATGTTTTTCTCTAGAATCAAATTCCCCCTCTCCATCTCCACAGCGAGCAAGGGACAACAAAGCAAATGTCCTCTAGACAAGAGATGATACAAGAAGAGGGCATCCAGCTCATCTGAAGCTACCAGAGAAATCAGGGGAATCTTTCTGCCTTTGCTCCATCGCTGTCGGCTGAAAACATGAAATACAGGACCAGCCGGGTGTCTTGGCAGAGAAGCTCTTTCTGTGCATGCCTGGCAACCTGAGTTCTATCTCCAGAGCCCATGATGGAAGGAAAGAACTGACTCCCAAAAGTTGTCCTCTGACCTCTACATGCATGTATGTACCCATGTTCACATAAACACACAATAACAATATAAATTGAAAACATGGAGTATGGCAGGCCCCAAGTGTTCAAGGGACAAGAGCATCATTGGAATATAGAAGAATATTGACTGCTGCATACCAGTTCAAAGGTCAGCAATGCGGCTTTCAGCCTCTCAATCTCCTCCCTGAGTTCTCGGATGAGCTTCACATTCGCATCCTGAAACACAGAGGACTCAGTCACCACTGGCTCATACCAGATCCCAAACTGCTATGAAGTGCTCGTCTGGAGAAGTGTCCTATTCTTTGGAAGTGATTTCTTGAAGTATAATCCCAGAACCTATAGTGTCAGCCTCATCTAAGAACTTGTGATAAGTGCAAATTCTGGCCCCACTCCAGAAAGCAATTCTTGAGGGTTAGGGCTCAATCATGTTTAACAAAGTCTTCAGGTGATTCTTTGGCATACGAATTTTGAAAATCACCTTAGAGCAGGTCAGGGAAGCTCATAATTCTAATTCTCCTGTATGATGACTAAATTTGATACATGCTTAACTACACTGCCTTTAAAAACAGCCCCTGCAGCTGGGCGGTGGTGGCGCACGCCTTTAATCCCAGCACTTGGGAGGCAGAGGCAGGCGGATCTCTGTGAGTTCGAGGCCAGCCTGGTCTACAAAGCGAGTCCAGAACAGCCAGAGATACACAGAGAAACCCTGCCTCGAAAAACCAAAAAAAAAAAAAAACAGCCCCTGGGTGGGCTAGGTATGTCTGTTCACCAGTTGCTGCCCCTACTCTGAAACTTCACTGAATCGCCAAGAGATAAGAAACATTTGCAATGTTCTCATCATTAGTCAGCTTTCAATACCACAAATTCTTCATACTCCCATTTTAATACAAAAGAGAAGTCAACTGCAATTTATATAATAAAATCCAGACACAAATCAGTACCTGTAGGGGTTGATAGATTAATATAAGTTAGATTTAGTAAATATCTAGATTTCTGATACAGTCTCTTAATTCGGGGCAAGAAGATCAACTTCGCTGTGAGCAATTAGCTTATCAGCTTATGGACGAAGTCACGTGAAACGAGGGGAGTCTCTATGGATTGAAAAACAAGGTTGAAGCCAGGTGAGACAAGGAAAGACTTTATGGCCTGGCATTGTTTTCATCTGCTAAGTGGGCAGAGCCCAAATTAAGCTGAAGCAGGTGGAACAAGGAGCGATCCTATTTAAGGACAAGTGGATGAGCCAAGAGAGCTGCGTGCTAAGAGGCCCCGATACTAGATACTAGGGGCAAATACTGTTAGACCAATGGCCAGATCTCCCTGAGGCAGAAAGAAGCTGGTGAGCAGAGAAAGCCTCGGCAAGACAGCAAAAGGCTAAGGACTAAACCCTGTGGCTCAGCTTTTGCCTAGAGGGGTTTGACCTGTCTGAACAGCAGCCTGAACGGAACTGTGGCCAGCTTTAAAGACTGAGGCAGAGCGACAGAGTTGCTGATACAAAGGATATAAGTTGCCCTACAGACGGCTGGGGTCTCCCAGAGAGAAGAAAGCCTCAAGCCTTATTTAAGGTGAGACTTCCATAGCCAATTTACCCTGACGAACCTGCATCTGAGATATTCCAGAATAAAGACTAAGTGCATTAAAGGGACTACCCCAGAGACTGGTTTCCTGGTGACTGAGGACCTGCCCCAGAGACTGTATCCTTCTAAAAGGTTAATAGTTATCAATAGGTTTAGTGGTTAGGTCTTAGGGGTTGTAGGAATTTATAGGAATAGTAGGTAATTAAGTGTATTTGTTATAAGTGAATATAGTTATTAATAAATAAGTGTTTAATAATTAAAAAGTACGGTTACAAGTATCAATAAAAATAAAAGCATCAAACAGAAGCTTCCAAATAACATTTCTTGGAGTGGCAATCATACACTAGGGATCTTGAGAGGAATGACCTTAAAGAAATGAATCCCTAGGCCGGGCGTAGTGGTGCACACCTTTAATCCCAGCACTCGGGAGGCAGAGGCAGGCGGATCTCTGTGAGTTCGAGGCCAGCCTGGTCTACAAAGCGAGTCCAGGACAGCCAGGGCTACACAGAGAAACCCTGTCTCGAAAAACCAAAAAAAAAAAAAAAAAGAAATGAATCCCTAAAGGAAATTATTCATAAAATCGTTTGCTAAGAACAGTAGAGATCAGAGAAAGGCAAAGTACTACACTGGGAGAAAGGTACACCTTTGCAGAAGGCAGGGTGAAATGAAAACTTGGCTCATTAGTTTGACAGAAGCTAGAGTCATGGGGGGAAACTGGAACCTCTCAGACTGAACTGCAGGCAAGTCTGTGGGGCATTTTTTTTTTTTTTTGGTTAATAATTGATGGGGAGGGTCCAGCTGACTGTAGGCAGTGCCGCTTCTGGGTAGGCGGTCTAGTTTGTATAAAAAAAAAATCAAGCTGAGGGCTGGAGAGATGGCTCAGCACTTAAGAGCACTGACTGCTCTTCCAAAGGACCTGGGTTCAAATCCCAGCACCCACATGGCAGTTCACAGCTGTCTGTAATTGCCAGGCTGGCACAGGCCTTTAATCCCGGCACTCGGGAGGCAGAGGCAGGGGGATCTCTGTGAGTTCAAGGCCAGCCTGGTCTACAAAGTGAGTCCAGGACAGCCAAGGATACAAAGAGAAACCCTGTCTCGAAAAACCTTAAAAAAAAAAAATCAAGCTGGGTAAGCCATGGAGGGTAAGCCAACAGAGTTGCTCCAGGTCTCTTGCCTTGGCTTCCCTCAATGATGAACTGTAATCTGTATAACAGGATAACCCTTTTGTGGTGTTTTGAATGAGACATCCCCCATAAGTCTTCTACATTTGAATACTTGATTCCCAGTTGGTGGTTTTTTGGAGAGGATTAGGAGGTGTGGCCTTGTTTGAGGAAATGTGTCACTATGGGTGGGGTTTGAAGTTTCAAAGCCATTTCTAGTTAGTTCTCTCTGCCTCCTGGATGAGACTGTTGTGTAAGCTCTTGGCTGCTGCTCTAGACACCTGCCACCTGCTACCTCTACTCCATCATGGATGCTAACCCTCTGGGACCATAAGCCCTAAATAAACTGTTTCTTCTATAAGTTTCCTTGGTTATGGTGTTTTACCACAGCAACAGAAAAGTGACAGATAGACCTTTTCTCCCCACGTTGCTTTGTTCAGTGTTTTAACACTGCAACAGAGAAAGCTAACTATGACAAAAAGAATGACAAAGAAGAGAAAATAACAAGGAGAACTTCAAACTCTTAACAGACCAGATCTTCCAAAGGTCTTACCTCATTTACCCGTGGCTGGTTGATGATGTTTTTGGCATTGGATGCATATCTCATTGTACTCAGGGTCTCACTGTAGCTGGTATGTGCAGGGGACACAGCTGAGGTAGAAGGGAAAAGCTGAGAAATACAACAGCCCCTTCCATCTCAGCTCTCACTCTGTCTTGCTGCTAATGCCCTCACTGTGTTGAAAGAGTCTTGAGGGATGAGGAGCGTAAGTAAGTGGTCAGTACATTTTCTAGGCACAATACTAGCTCCAAACTGAGGCAGATCCAGCATCCCACTTACTGGCAACCATGATGGTTTTGGAGTTGCCTCCAAGGCTCTCCTTCAGCAGCCAGGTCAGCACGGAGTCCCGGTATGGGATGTAAGACTGCCTCCTTGTAGGACCCCCTCCACTACTGGTCCCAGACACTGTGCTAGGAACCCCACTGCTGGCTGCACTACTGAGGCTCTGGCAGCTGCTGAACACTTGTGAGTTCTGGGCTTAATAGATAAAAACAAAAACAAAAGAAAAGTAGAATACAGAAGAAATTATGATAGAAATACACTAAAAACAATGATTCCAGAGCATATACTGAGTATCACACTCTTTTCTGCACATGATAAGAGGCTTTCTTTAAGTTTGAGTTTATATCAGACTTTGAACTTGGGATATAGACCATTTTAACATGATTCTAGAATGATGGCACTCATATGCTAAAACCACTAGGTTTTCATGCTCAAAACAAAATCCAACCTTGTCAGAAAATAACCTTGTAAGCATCTACCATATTTTGACAAAATGAGAATAGTATGAGTTATTTCCCAAAGTCTCCCACTCCAATCACCCCAAGTCCATCACCAAAATACCTAAAGTGGAGATTACAATTCCCAGAGTCACGAGAGACTTGTTGATATTGGCGCCTTCAGTAATCCGGTCCTTACAGTAACTGGGATCTGCTCTCTCACTAAAACAGACCAATAAAAGTAAAACCAAAAGCAAACAGAGCACTATTCCACAGCACTGTGGGACTCATCAGGTTGTAACAGACCCAGAAATAGTTTTCCTTATCTATTCTCCTGTGTTGTTATCCTCAACACTTTCTTCTTTCTGGATACAGAGGCAGATCCAGCATTGCACTTGCTGGCAACCATGATGGTTTTGGAGTTGCCCCCAAGGCCCTCCTTCAGCAGCAACCAGGTCAGCAGGGAGTCCCAGAATGGGATGGAAGACTGTAAAACTGCCTCCATGCAGGTCCCCTCTGTAAATCTTGCTAGTGATTTTTTTTTTTTTTTTTGGTGGGGAGGTGTTGTCAAAGCACTTTAGGCCAAACAATGTTTATCTAAAGTACTGATGGTAGCACAGTCTCTCATAGAGAAAGATTTGTTTTAAATTCACATTTTGGTGATTTAATGTATCTGTGTCATTAACTGTGAAGTGTCTCAAAATTCCACCCCTCCCCTTTGTTTTTAAGACAGGGTCTCAATACATAACCCAAACTGGCCTGGAACTCACAGAAATCAGCTATCACTGTCTCCTGGGTGCTGGGATTAAAGGCAAGTAACCATCATGCCCACCTCAAAATCCCTTTTTAGAATAATGGCAAGTAGTAAAAATTTACAAGTTTGAGTGGCTGATATGCTTTCAGATAGTTCTTAGCTTCCCCCACCCCTCACTCCATTGCTGTGCTGGGACTAAGCCCAGGACTTAGCGCATATCAAGTAAACATTCTACCACTGGAGGTCCCCAGCTCCCCCCCCACACCCACGCTTACTTCTTAACAGAGGGCTGTTCATTACTGGTTTTTTGAAATTCCAAATGGAGAAAATTTCCTTTATGTTATTATATACTTTCTTATTATATTATCCTCAAATTTTTCTTCTTTCTGGATACATAGTTGGCTATAATATGAATACAGTATGAATACCTCTGGTAACTCAAAGTACATTATCTTTAAAAAACATTTGAAGTAGCCGGGCGGTGGTGGCGCACGCCTTTAATCCCAGCACTTGGGAGGCAGAGGCAGGCGGATCTTTGCGAGTTCGAGGCCAGCCTGGTCTACAAAGCGAGTCCAGGACAGCCAGAGCTGTTAAACAGAGAAACCCTGTCTCGAAAAACCAAAAAAAAAAAAAAAAAAACATTTGAAGTAATGTATAACAGCTACATAAAATTGATATTAAGTCAATGGAAATAGTGTACTGACTCAGTTTACTTCACCTTTTCCTCACCCACATAATCACTTCATTATGGGCTTCTCTGTGTAGCCTTGGCTTTTCTGGATCTGTAGACCAGGCTGGCCTTGAACTCAAAGATCCTTCTGCTTCTTCCTACCAAGTGCTGGGATTAAAGGAGTGTGTATTCTCACCACCCGGTGTGGCTTTGGGGCTTTTAAAAGGTCCCAACAGACAGTTCAGACTAAGAACCCAGGGTATGGAGGAATTTCCCTGCTCCTGTCTGGAAGTAACCTTCAAACTGGCATTGAAGACTTCCTTCTTTTGTAATCTCAGGATGATTAAAATGTTTAAACAAGGCAAAAATCAGGGCCACGCCTATCCCATGTAAAGTGGCCAAGCAGCAGGTCATTGTTGAGAGAGCAATAATTCTCCTTGGCTTTGAAATTCCAATTACCTGCCTGCTAGGTCCACAAGGTTGATCTTGCTGGCAGTCTCTGAGGGGAGGTGGTTCTGTAGGACTGCCTGAGGACAAAGACAATTTAAAGCTGTCATTCAGAATGATTGCACTCCTCACTTAGATACCGTCCTAACCAAAGTGATGTGTTCTGAATCAGATGAGCATTCACTGTCATATCATCATCGTTTTAAAATCACCAACACAATTCATAGTGAGCGAGGCAAGCCTCCAGAGAGCCCTCTGCACAGTGTTTAGAATTACGAGGAATGTCAGCGCAACTTATTGAGCAGGCAAGCCGAGGGCTCTGTCCTTCACCAACAAAGAGCCACAGAAGACGTGATGGCCCTTGATCAGGTCTGTGTTCTGGTTGGTCATGGCATGTTGACTTCTTAGGGCAAGAACTTTACATGTTCCACTCAGAAGCACTTATCCACCAACAAAACTATTTCTCTCTCTTTTTTTCTCTTCCCCTAACTCAATGTGGGTTTGTTTTAGAAATTTTTGTTATTGTTTTTTTTCCAGACAGGGTTTCTATGTATAGTCCTGGCTGGCCTGGAACTCACTCTATAGATAAGGCTGGCCTCAAATTCAAGAGATCCGCCTGTTGAGTGTTGGGATTAAAGGCATTTACTACTATGTCTGGCTTGTTTTATACATTTTTTGAATATTTATTTTAGTTTTTAATTGTGTGTGTGTGTGTGTGTGTGCATGTGAGTGTAGGTACCAAAGCAGGCTGGAAGGTGTCAGATTTCCTGGAACAGAAGATACAAGTAGTTGTGAGCTGCCTAACCTTGGTGCTGGGAATGGAATTCAAATCTTTTACAAAAGCAGTCCACTCCTCACCGCTGAGCCATCTTTCCAGCCCTTTTATAAACCTTCAATGATGTGCTTTCATCGCCAAAATAACCTTTAGAACACTTTCAATGACCCCCAGTTTCTTCCAACCATGTTTGCAATCAATATCTGCTCCCATCTCCAGCTCAAGTACAAATCTGCCTTTTTGGGATATTTCCTAAAACTGGTAGCAGACAGTGTCTGGGCTTTTTGCTGGGCATAATTTTGATACTCAAACACGCAGAAGCATTTTCTTAGATTTTTTGCTGTGAAGTGACACCATAACCACAGCAACTCTTGTTGGTTTTGGTTTTGGTTTTTAATTTTTTAGGTTTTTCCAGACAGGATTTCTCTGTGTATCCCTGACTGTCCTGGACTCACTCTTAGACCAGGCTGGCCTCGAACTCACAGAGATGTGCCTGCCTCTGCCTCCCGAGTGCTGGGACTAAAGACGTGCGCCACCACGCCTGGCTTCACAACAACTCTTACATTTAACTGGGGCTGGCTTACAGTTTCAGAGGGGTAGTTCATTATCATCATGGCGGGAAGCATGGCAGTGTGCAGGCAGACATGGTGCTAGAGAAGGAGCTGAGAGGTCTACATCTTGAGCTTCAGGCAGCAGAACAGAACTGTGTGCCATAGCTTGAACATAGAAAGTCTCAGAGCCCACCCCCACAGTGACACACTTCCTCCAGCAAGGCCACAACTCCTGAAGTGCCACTCCCTATGGGCCAAGCATTCAAACACATGAGTCTATGGGGGGGCCAAACCTATTTAAGCCACCACAAGTACATATCATCAGTTTACAAAGTATTCCATTGTATAGGTAAATCATATATGCCATGGTCATCTATTTATCTCTCAAAATACATTGGGGGTTTGCAGTTTTGAACAATTACAAATAAAGCTGCTATAAGTATTTGTATACAGGTCTTTTATGGATATGATTTCTTGTGTGTTGGCTAGATACCCAGTAGTGAATGCTGCCTGGGATATATGATTAGTTATTATCTAACTTTTAAGAAACTACTAATCTTTTCCAAAGTTGGGCCATTTTATACATGCAGTACAGGATTAGAGAACTCCAACCTTGTGAATATGTAGTGTAAAAACTCTTTAAAATTTTATCCATGGTAGCCAAGTGGTCATGGCACATGCCTTTTATTCCAGCACTCAATAGGCAAAGGCAGGCGAATCTCTAAGTTCGAGGTCAGCCTGGTCTATAGGGTGAGTTCCAAGACAGCCAAAGTTACACAGAGAAACCCTGTCTCGAAAAACAAAAACAATAACAAAAAATTATCCATGGTGAAAAGTAGTGTCTTATTTGGTTTCAATTTGTATTTCTCTAATGACTAATGCTGTTGAACATTTTCTCAAGTACTTAATTGTTCTCTCTATATCTCAGTTTAGCATCAAGCTTGCAATTTCCTACTTTAGCCTCCCTAGTGCTGGGGTTAAAGTCAAGTGCCACCATGCAGTCTGTTTTTGTTGTTTGGTTTGGTTTGGTTTTTCAAGACAGGGTTTCTCTGTGGAGCCCCGGCTGTTGTTGAATTACTTTGTAGACCAGGCTGGCCTAGAACTCACAGAGATCCACCTGCCTCTGCCTACTAAGTACTGGAATTAAAGGGGTGCGCCACCATGCCCAGCAGCACAGTCTGGTTTATTTTGGGGGAGTGGAGTGGGGGGAGTTGGTGGGGTTTTTGGCTTTTTGAGACAGGGTTTCTCTGTGTAGTCCTGGTTGCCCTGGACTGTAGGGGTTAGATAAATTAGATTTAGAAAATATATAGGAGTTTCTGATACTGTCTCTTAATTCGGGGCCTGAAGAGCATTATCAGCATGAAGTCAGCAAAAACAGGAAAGACTCAATAGACTGAAAAACAAGTTTGAAGTCAGGAAAACAGGAAAGACTCAATAGAATTGAAGAAACAAAATATCTGGCCTGACATTGTTTTCAGCTGCTAAGTGGGCGGAGCCCAAATTAAGCTGAAACAGAGTTCCTCCTATTTGAGGACAGTGCGTGGAGCCCAGAAGAGAAGAGGCCCCTGATGCTAGAGAGCTCCAAGAGTCCTGCTGAAAAAACGGCTGGCCATTGATGGCCAGCTCTCTCCCTGAAGCAGAAAGAAACCGGTGAGCAAAGAAAGCCTGAGAAAGACACCAAAAGGCCAAGGACTGGACCCTGTGGCTCAGCTTTTGCCTGGAGGGGTTTGATCTGTCCGATCAGTGGCCTAAAGGAAACGGTGCCTGGCTTTAAGGACTGAGGCAGAGCAGCTGAGTTCCTGATTCAAAAGAAGTAAGTTGGCCTGCAGACGGCTGGGGTCTCCCACAGAGAAGAAAGCATGAAGCTTTATTTAAGGTGAGACTGCAATAACCAACTACCCTGACGAACCTGCATCTGAGAAATCCAGAAGAAGGACTGCTAAGTGTGTTAAAGAATCTACAACAAAGACTGTTCCTGACGACTGAGGACCTGCCCCAGAGACTGTATCATTCTAAAAGGTTATGAAAGTGGTTGTTATGATTATCAATAGGTTTAGTGGATAGGTTAAAGGGGTTGTAGGAATTTATAGGATTAATAGTTAAGAAATTGTTGGTGTTTGTTATAAGTGAATTTAGTAATAAATAAATAAGTGTTAAATAATAATTTAAAAGTTCGGTTACACTGGACTCACTTTGTAGACCAGCCTGGCCTTGAACTCACAGAAATCTGTCTGCCTCTGCCTCCTGAGTGCTGGGATTAAAGGCATGTACCACCATGTCTGGCAATTACAGACAGCTGTGAACTGACATGTGGATGCTGGGATTTTAACCCGGGTTCTTTGGAAGAGCAGTCAGTGCTCTTAACCTCTGAGCAGTCTCTCCAGCCCCCAGTCTGTTTTCTTGAAACAGGGTTTCATGTAGCCCAGGCTGGTCTTGAATTTCTGATCCTATTGCCTGTACCTCTGAAATACTGAGATTACAAGCAGGCACTACTATATCTATATACAATATACTATATTGGTTTTGTTTTTCTATTTTAATTTTTTAGATACAGGGCCTCGTGTAGCCCAGGCTGACCTTGATTTCCTGATCCTCCAGGGCTTGCACTCCCCAAGTACTTTCATGTTTTGATTCCGTAAGACTTCTAGTTTCTGTTGATGGATCCACATGTCAGCAGGGAAATGCATTAAAAGTTCGGGATAGAGCCGGATGGTGATGGGACTTGGAAAGGCAGAGGCAGGTGGATCTCTGTGAGTTCAAGGGTCCAAGGCCAGCCTGGTCTACAGAGATAGTTCCAGGACAGCCAGGGCTACACAGAGAAACTCTGTCTTGGGGTGGCGGAGGGAAGTTCAGGATACTTAAGTGTTCACTAGCTATAGAGTCTGCTTGTGCTTCCTCTATGTATGTCCAGGCTCTGCCAAATCAGGACCGTGTGAGTGGCTTTGATCCAATTAGTCTTTTTTAAAATGATTTATTTATTTTTAATTTATATTTATGGGTGTATGGGGGTATGTGTGTGTGTGTGTGTGTGTGTTAAGATCAAATGAGTGCTAGTGCCCAAGGAGGAAGCGGGATCCCCTGAAGTTAGATGTGGTTCTGAGCTGTCTGATATGGGTGATGGGAGCTGAACTCTGTTCTCTGAGACACCACTACACACTTTTAACCACTAAGCCATCTCTCCAGCCTCACAGGTCCAATTAATTTTTTTTTACGAGACAAGGTTTCTCTGTGTATACCTGGCTGTCCTAGACTCACTTTGTAGTCCAGACTAGCCTTGAACTCACAGAGATCCACATGCCTCTGCCTCCCTAGTACTGGGATTAAAGGCATGTGCCACCACGCCCAGCAATTGCAGACAGCTGTGAACTGCCATGTGGGTGCTGGGATTTGAACCCAGGTCCTTCAGAAGAACAACCAGTGTTCTTAACTGCTCTCTCCAGCCCAAGGTCCAATTTTAGCTTTTGTTGTGTATATGCATGGCTTCTAATACCCAGGGTAGCCAAAGGTATTGTTAAACCTACTAGCCTGTATCATCTCCCAGAATTCCCTATTAAATCCCAAGACTGGCAGTTCATGACTTACCTGAAAACAATCCACATATGAAGCTAATGGAGTCACTGATCTACTTGTTCCTGGCTCCCCCAAGGTGCCCTCTTTAACTGACCACACAAAAATAAGTGAACCACTCTGACGGCAGCAACAGCCATTGCTAATCTTCAAGCCTTACCTTCTGTAATGAACTCCCTCACAAGGGCAGCTGGAGATGAGAGTGGGCATGGGAAAATCCAAGACAAGAATACCACATATATCAGTGCTGTTTTTCCTTGAAATCCTGTGCATCCTGGGGTATGCACTTTGTAATATGCCTCTAGTCTCTCAGAACTCAGAAACAATTTTGTCCTGCTTTCTATTTTCCTTTGGAAACTGGACTCAACAGTCTTCTCACTCCATCATATTGGAAATGAATTTTATGCTTTTTTTCATTTTAATGCTCATTTTCATTTCAACCTTGATATTCATTCTGGACAGACCCATACTGACCTAATAAGTGTGGAAGTACTCTGAGCTGTGATAAACAGAAAATATTGCAGGAGTCAGTTTTTTTTTTTTTTTTTTTGGTTTTTTCGAGACAGGGTTTCTCTGTGTAACAGCCCTGGCTGTCCTGGACTCACTTTGTAGACCAGGCTGGCCTCGAACTCACAGAGATCCACCTGCCTCTGCCTCCCGAGTGCTGGGACTAAAGGCGTGCGCCACCACCGCCCGGCTGCAGGAGTCAGTTTTACTAGAGAACTTGTAAGTATAAAAGTAGAAGGAAAAAGGAGAGAAATAACAGAAGGAAGTAATCACAAGGCTCAAGGAAAGAAAGGAATCCTCCAGTAAGAAAGACCAACCAACCTGTGTGCAGTGGATCGTGAAGATGGCATGGGACCTGCTGCTGGCTTCATGAACATGGGTGGCTGCTGTGATCCTGTGTATACAAGGCAAGACAGTTGGTACAAGGGCCATTCAAGCATGGTGGAGCCTGAGGGACCCATGTGAACATAGGAATGTTAGAACTGAGGTGAGTGAGATGGTTTGGTGAGTACAGGCACCTGCTGCCAAGCCTGACAACCTGAGTTCAATCCCTAGCACTGACATGGCAGTTCACAACTGTCTGTAACTCCAGCTCCAGGGATCTAACACCCTCTTCTGGCCTCTGTGGGCACAGCACACATGTGGTGTACATATACTCAGAGAAGACAACTAACATATAAAAATAATTTTTTTTTAAAAGTAGTCCAAAGAAGGCAGAAGAACATTCTAGGTATTGTTATCTGACACTAAAAGGGAGAGTGATTTCATACTAGCTAACACAAAAGCAGTTTTGAACTTATAAAACCAAAAATCAACAGTAAAAATGAGAATACATGGGTGTTACCAACCTGGAACAATATCCCAAAGATCAGTCTAAGTAAAGACAAGTGACCCGCACTGGGAATGGTGACTGACATCTGAAATCTGAGCACTTGAGAGAAGAAAGCTTCAGGATTTTAAGTTTGAGGTCAGCCTGGACAGACCCTGTATCACTCAGAAACAAGGCTGGAGAGATGGCCCAGTGGGTAAAACAAGTTTGGATCAGTACTGATATAACAAGCTGGGCATGGTGGCACATGTCTCTAACCCTGAAGGTGAGAGGTAGAGACGGGAAGATCTCAGAGGGCTTGCTGGGCAGCTGGTCTGGCCAATCAGTGAGCTCCAAATTCAGTGAGAGACCCTGCCTCAAAACTAAGGTGGAAGGCAATACAGAGAGACACTGGACATTGACATCTAAATATACACATACGCAGATACACACATAAGTAAATAAATACATATTTTAAAAACCAACAACCACACACACAGAGAAAAAAGATAAGTATGGGTAATAAGTATGCTGAAGAAGCCTCAGAGAGAGCTAAGCTATAAAGCAAAAAAATTAATCTAACAGCGTCAGAAAGCCTTTTGAACTGAGACCTTGAATTACATTAATGCCCTGTTTAAATGAGGAGCTCACAGCCAATCTTAGAAATCCATCCCGGTATTAATCCCTAAAGCCACTGAGTCTCCCCTTATCTAAATCTAGGTCAATGACCCTTCTGTTTAAAACCATCTCAGATGACTTCTGTAAGGAGATCAAAAATAGAAAAAGGCTGAAAATCTAGGAGGTGTTTCTATAGCTCAAGGATGCAGAGATTTTGATGAATCTAACTCATATTTTGTTTGTTTGTTGGCACTGCAGATTAAACCCAGGGCTCATGCTAGGTAGCCATTCTACCAATGACTTACATTCCAGCTCTCATACCCTCATACAACCCAGATTGGCCTCAAAGTATATAGCTAAGAAGAGCTTTGAACTTCTGATCCTATTTCCATCTCTGAGTGCTGGGATTATAGCTGTGAATCATCACACCTGGTTTACACAGTGCTGGGGCTCATATCCAGGGCAAATGCTATGCTAACTGATGTATTTAATTCCTAACCGCTCCTCGAATTCCTTTTTAATTTTTTTCAAAACTTTTTCATATTTATTTAATTACTGTTTATGTATGAATGTTTTACCACATATGTATCTGGTGCCTGGAAAGGTCAAAAGAGGCTTCATATATCCTGGAAGTAGAGGTATAAACTGCTTCGAGCTTTCATTGGGTGCTGGAAATTGAATGCCAGTCTTCAAACAGCCTAGGCAGGTCTCAAACTTACTCATACTACCTCACCCTCTCCAAAGCTGGCATTACAGGCAGGAAACACCATGCCCACCTGCCTCTTAATATTTTTGTTGAGTTTTTTTTTTTTGTTTTGTTTTGGTTTTTTTGAGACAAGATCTCTCTATTTTCTTTTTCTTCCTAGGAGCTGAGGATTGAACTCAGGGCCTTGCATTTTTGAGCCAAATACTCTACCACTGAGCTAAATTCCCAACCTCCAAGGTCTCTCTGTGTAGCCCTGGCTGCCCTGGAACTTGCTATATAGACCAGGCTGACCTTGAACTCACAGAAGTCCACCTGGTGTGTATAACCACAACCAGTTTAAATACTAACTCTTAATTATTCAAGAGCTCAGCTTACCCTAAGATCATGCAGAAGTTCTGAAAAAATTCAATGAAATTCTGAGACTAGAATGTTAATTTTTTTCCTCTTTGTTTTTTTAGTTAAAGGGGTTAGTATTAATAGGATAAATATAAGACTACAAACATTTTTTTCCTCCCAGGAGAAAAGCTTCCCCCCAGACATTTACTAGTAGTATTCTAAGTACTCACAGTAGCTGAAAACATGAAATGTTATCACAGTGCACAGCAGCTTCAGGGGCACTGAGGTTACTGTCCTAATTTCATATGCCTATAACCACCCAAGTATAGAAAACAAGAAGAAAAATCATTTTATGAATCCTATATTCATCTTTGCCAAGCTGAGAATATGGTACTACCCAGTGTTATTAGGTACAGAACAAACTCTATTTCCTTTGTAGTGAAAAGAGCACTGACTCATAGTTCTTGTTCTGAAAGGCCTTCTGGCTGTGAACCACAGAGAAGTACAGAGAGATCACTGCAAAGAAGGCCTTCTGGCTGTGAACCACAGAGAAG
>CAJQZJ010000231.1:208495-244385 GCA_907164525.1 Lophiomys imhausi
GAGAGATCACTGCAAAGAAGGCCTTCTGGCTGTGAACCACAGAGAAGTACAGAGAGATCACTGCAAAGATGGCCTTCTGGCTGTGAACCACAGAGAAGTACAGAGAGATCACTGCAAAGATGGCCACACTCTCCAAAGGATAACTTTTTGTTATCCTGTCTCCAGGGGACACAGGATAACAAAAAGAGGCTGCAGGTCCCCCCAAAAGCCCATTTTACCTGTTTGCTATCCCCTCCTCCAGGAGCTGAATAACTTGCTGATAATTGGTAACAACATGCTGAGAGAGACCTGTCAAATTAGTGAGGGGAGAAAAAAAATTAAATTTCTTTTCCTATAGGTTTTTGTCATTCATTACATTTATCTATTTTTCCCATATGAGTTTAAATGCAGGCCCACCACAGTGCACATGTGGAGCGGGACAACTTACAGGAGTCACTTCTCTCCCTCCATCATGTAGGACCTAAAACTTGAACTTAGATCATCAGGTTTGATGGCAAGAACCTCTAGCCCCAATGAGCCATCTTGACAGCCCTAATTTTTTTATTTATTTGTTTATCATTCTTATAGCATATCACTTGATAAGCTAGAATGAGGAAACCTGACTAATAGGATCACTCAGATAACAAATCAATAAATATATATTAAAACCTATCATCAGGTGGTGTGTTGGGTTCTAAAAATCCAAGTGTGTTTCCATGAAGATTATAGTTTAGAATTCATGTAGTGGCCATGCCCCAAACAAAAATTTCCCACAGTTTTACTACAGAAATTGCCTCCTCCTCACATGTTATCATTAGCCTAAAGGTGATATTTCCCCCCAAGGCAGCAGGCTTAGTTTGACATGCAAAATATGTCTCTTTTCTTTCACAATTTACAGCATGAAATTACACATACAATACATTATAGACAATGCTACAGTAGTATTGGACAAACAAAAATGCTGAGCAAATGAGAGCAGTGGTCAGAGTGGACTCTGGATGAAGCAAAGCTAGAATGAGCCATTACAGAATGGGAAGGCTTGAGACAGGTGGAAGTGATTTTTATGGCTAGTATGGCTTAGCCAGCTATGGCATGTATCTGCGCTAGAGAACTTCTGCAGAGTATCAGAGACACCAAACCAGACAATGCCACTGGGTCTACTGCTAAATAAATGTATAGCAAAAATTGACAAAGTCATTTGAATAGTGACTAGATTGCAGCAGGGTGGCTGCAATCAATTTTCTGAGCAACTTTCCAGGAATGAAGAGAAAAGGGTGTGGTCCACTGCACACCCAAAGTACCCTCCCTTCAATTTTTTGTTTTTATTTTGTTTTGTTTTCTGAAACAAGGTCTCAGCCTAGGAGCTCTTGAACTCAAGAAATCCCTCTTGCCTTAGCCCCCTGATTGCAGAGATTATAGACATAATGAACACTAGAACAATCTCTTTTTTTTTTTTTTGGTTTTTCAAGACAGGGTTTCTCTGTGTATCCTTGGCTGTTCTGGACTCACCTTGTAGACCAAGTTGGCCTTGAACTCACAGAGATCCTCCCAAGTGCTGGGATTAAAGGCGTGTGCCACTACGCCCGGCACCAGGCAGGTTGTAGAGTAACTCTGCCTGGTATTTTCAAGGACAGACCAGAGGAAACCAGAAAGAATCAAGTAGAAGTGTGAGGGGGTCTCCTGGTTGTTTCTGAAGAGGAAGGAGGGCAGAGAGGGAAACAGGAAGGAAATGTGGAGAATGTAGCACTGATACATCCATTTGACAGTATTGCTTTACATGGAAAAGGAATTAAAGGGGCATTTTTATTACCATTTCCAGGTACTTGGTAGCAGAGTCAGAGAATGCTGCTGACCATCTACTAGCTATGCCTATTCAGAAGAGCTCTCATGTGTCTCTCCTTATCAGGATTTAAGTTAGCATACAGCTGTGAGGAATATAACATAGCTTATGAATGTCTTGAAAGTGTGACCGGTCCCCAGACCTTAGCATAGCTGACACCATGTTTTGACCTAAGAGCCTAGCATGTAGACCTTAGTACCTGCTAAAACAAGAACAAAGGCCTAATCCATCCAAGTCCATAGCTCCAAGGAGGTTGCTAAACATACTATCCTTGTGTTTTGGCTTCTGTAGTTCCTCTTCTGGGTAACTGTTTTGCTGAAGTGTGTCAACCCAAGATGTGGTTTTTTTTTTTTAACCTAAAAGTCCACTCTGAGGGCTGGAGAGTTGGTTCAGAGGATAAGTTCACTTCCTAGCAATCACGTGGTAGCTCACAACCATTTATAATGTGATCTGATTCCCTTTTCTGGCATGCAAGCATACATGCATACAACATACAATATTGCATCTTTGCATATGTAAAAAATAAGTAAATCTTTTTTTTTAAAGTCCTGAGAAAGGTTGAGGACAGTACTTGGGTCCTGGACACCTAGTACAGTCGCCCACTGGCTAATAAAAACTTTGTATTGGCTTGAACCTGTGTCCAAGTGGTCTTCTTTGGTGGCTACACTCCACAACAAAGGACATAACACTCCTCCTTAAAAGAGCACAATGAACCCAGACCAATAAAGTAAAAGAGATGGTACCCAGAGCCAATAGCAGTGTTTGACTCTACTCATCTTCCCACGACTGGGTCCTATGAGCCCCTCAGGCTTGGTATCAACTGTTACCTGTCAGAAAAGCTTCTCTTAATCACATACGGAGGTTTGGTTTGGTTGCCTACACATTCCAGGGGTCTTTTCTTTCTTTTCTTTTAGTTTATTTTCTTTTTGGTTTTTGAGACAGGATTTCTCTGTGTAACCCTGGCTATCTTGGAACTTGCTCTACCGTAGATTGGCCTCGAACTCAGAGATCCACCTGCCTCTGCCCCCCAAGTGCTGGAACTCAAGGTGTGTACCACCATCACCCAGCTCCAGGGGTCTTTTCAATCGATGTATGTAGCTACTTCTTTATAAACCTTTATCACAATGTGTAACTGTTTGTCTTATGACACTTTCACCAGACTTTAAGTTTGCCTGTAAAGGCAGGGCCCTGTCATGTCAGCTTATCAGCATACATCCGGTGTCCAGCACAGTAGCCAGAACACAGAAAGCCATCATTACACATGCTGAGTGAATTACCCAACATTAGGAGAACTTCCTATACCTCAGGTGGCTCTCCAATTTCCAAGATCACAGATGCTCACCTTGGACGTACGGTCCCATCTCTGGGTGCTCCCTGACCCTCAAGGTATAAGTCTTATTTTGATTGGATTGCTTCAAAAGATCTCTCACCCGTTCATTGTAGATTTCTAGGAAGCTAGAGATACAGAGAAAAAGACAGTTAGATTCTGCAGAAAGAAGGAAAAACACTAAGTTGAGAACCAAAAGGTCCTGACTTCTTGCTCTGGGTCTGATAATCTTAAGACCTCAATCAAGCCAGGGTTTGATTGATTGTGTTTCTACCTGTGCACAGCAAGGGTTTGACCACTGGCCACCATTATATCCCAGTTTATAACATCAGTGCCAACTTCATAATTTCAAGCTTTCAATGGGCTTTTTTTTTTTTTTTTGGTTTTTCGAGACAGGGAGACAGGGTTTCTCTCCTGGACTCACTTTGTAGACCAGGTTGGCCTTGAACTCAGAGATCTGCCTGCCTCTGCCTCTCTGAGTGCTGGGATTAAAGGAGTGTGCCACGATCCCCGGCAATTACAGACACCTGTAAACTGCCATATGGGTGCTAGGATTTGAGCCTGGGTCCTTTGGAAAAGCAGTTAGTGGTCTTAACCACTGAGTCATCTCTCCAGCTCCTCAATTTTTATTTTATTTTAACATAATCTGAATGACTTTAAAATGTGATCCTTCTATTGTTCTGTTTTCTGTTTGTTTTATAATATTTATATGAGAGAGGGATGCACATGTGAGTGCTGGTGTTGTCAGAAGCCAGAATGAGTCAGATCCCCTGGACTAGATTTACAGGCAGTTAATAACCATCAGCCACAAATGCTGGAATTCAAACTTGGGTCCTCTGCAAAAGCTGTATGCACTTGTGGTGATTTGAATGAGCAAAGTCCCCTATAGTCTCAGGCATTTAAATACTTGGTCCCTAGTAGATGGCACTATTTGGGGGAAGTGCAGGTAGCCATGTTGCTTTGAATGAGAATGCCCCCCATACACTGCAGGCTCATAAACTTGAATGCTTTGGCTTTAGTTGGTGGAACTGTTTTCGAAGGATTTGGAGGTGTAGCCTTGTTGGAGTGGGGTAAGGCTGTGAGGTTTCAAAATCCTACATTAGCCATCCCCAGTTAGAGTTCTCTTTGCCTCATGCTTGTTGATGAAGATGTAAGCTCTCAGGTATTGCTCTTACCATGCTCCCTGCCATGGTGGTCATGGCCTCTAACCCTCTGGAACAACAAATGCTTCCTTTTTAAAGTTACCTTGGTCACAGTGTCTTATCACAGCAATTGAAAAGTAACTAAAACAGTGGTACAATCTTGATGGAGGAAGTGTGTCACTGGGGGTAGGCTTTGAGACTAAAATTCTCCTGACATTCACATTAGTTCTCTTTGCTTATGGTTTAAGATGTGAGCCCTCAGCTTCCTGGTCCTGCCTCTTGTTGCCATGCTGTTCCCACCCACCATCATGCACTCTAATCCTGTGGAACCATAAATCCAAATAAACACTTTCTTAGAAAAGTTGCCTTGGTCTTGGTGTTTTATCACAGCAATAGGAAAGTAACTAAGACAGCACTCTTAACTACTGAGGTATTTTCCCAGCCCTTGTTTACTTTTTAAGATGTGGTCTTGTGTAGTCTAGACTTGCCTCAAACTTACTATGTAGCCCAGGTCTTGAACTCCTGATGTTCCTACCTTCAGCTCCCATGTGCTAGGGTTCTATCTACTGTTCCATGAGGCATCTCATGGGCCACTGTTGAGCCAACAGAGAACATTAAATATGAAGGTCCAGTCCCTGCCCCTGATGTAAACTGGGCAACTCTGATCTGTTTTACACACCAAGACTGTGAACAAGATGTTATACTTTCTAGAGATCTATTTCATTCTTTAAAGAAAGTTGCAATTCTTACCTGAAACCAATTATGATTATATATAACAGTAAGGGAAGGAGAGAAGGTGAGAGAGAAGGATAATACAAAGTTTAAAGACAAACAGTAAAGCCGAGCGAGGTGGCACACGCCTTTAATCCCAGCACTCAGGAGGCAGAGGCAGGCGGATCACTGCGAGTTTGAGGCCAGCCTGGTCTACAAAGCGAGTCTAGGACAGTCAGAGTTGTTACACAGAGAGACCCTGTCTCGAAAAAACAAAACCAACCAAACAAAAAAAGACAATCAGTAAAACCAGGCAGTGGTGGTGCACACCTTTAATCTCAGCACTCGGGAGATAGAGGCAGGCTGATCTCTGTGAGTTTGAGGCCAGCCTGGTCTACAGAGCTAGTTCTAGGATAGCCAGGGGTATGCAGACAAACCCTGTCTTGAAAAACAAAGAACAAAAACCTAGTATAAAGTTTTTCTCACTGCAGTTTGGTGAAAACTTTATTTTGTCAGGCCATGCAGGATCATGCCTACAACTACAACACTTGGAAGGATAAAACAGCAGGATAAAGAGTCTGAGGTCAGCCTAGGTTACAGAGCATGATGCTGTTCAACAAAACAACCTTCGACCTAGCACTAGTCTGGGAAAGTAGGTTTGAAATCTACAGAATGAGCCAAGAAGGGTTAGGAGGGGAAATCTCAAAAGCAAGAATGAAGCTGCAGGAAGTGAGGGGAAGGAAACAGTGGCACTGCAAGAGAATCCGCAGGTCTAGTCCAAGGGAAGGAATTACATTTTCTACAACCCAAAGGCTTAAGTGTGCTTCCCATTTCCTATACTGTATGACATACTCCCTGTGGACTTTCTCCATCCCTCTGATGATTCTGGAAATGGAAGAAGCTGAGAATGTGAATGCTGGAGTGGAAACAGGACATTTAGGGGTCCGGATCTTGAGCTCTTACCTTACTTTTATGCTACGGGAAGAAGGCAACGAGGCAGAGTCATCCTCCCTGATGAAGAGACCCTGCACAAATCAGAGGGTTAGAATATCACTGAAGGGAGCTGACAGAGGAAACTTACTGTGGGAGTATATGATCAAGAGAATCTATACCTCACATATCCGAGGGGTCAGCCCAACAGAGGCCTGCATGACAGAAAATGGAAAACATTACTGCTTATTCTGGGCAATGCCCAGCTGCCCTCCTCTTACCAGAAAATACCTGGAAATGTGAACCTCCTGAGTACAGAGGATGGGTGTGGGCTCTCTGTGCTAGCTAGCCTCTATGTAAGTATACAGAAGACTACAGGCTGACACTTTCAAGAGACACTAACAAAAGGAATGTAAAGCAGACAGATTATCACCATAAAACACATAAGAGACTGCCAAACCTAGACATGTGCTTTCTGCACTTTCTTGTACTTGTGTAATAAATGCACATTTACTAATGTGGTCCCTTCTAGATCCCTACTGCTATCCCTAGACACAGGAACACACATGAACAAACACCCTCTGCAAAACTGTGCAAAAATCAAAGAATCAACTACTTCCTTTACCTCATATCCAGAGGTTTAAGGTTTTATCCCCCTTGGTTCAATGGGAAATTTCTTCTTTTAATTTCAAATATCTAAAACCACACTAACCATGGACAAAGGAAAAATGAGCTGGACCCAGAGAAGTGGACACTCTTCAGATTGTCCCTATGCACTGCTGTCTGTCAACCACTACCAGGTCATCTCATTAGAATACTTTAAATCTAAAAGAAAGGATATTCATTTTTTGCTTATTTTTTCAGACAGGGTTTGTCTGCGTAACAGAACCCTGGCTATCCTCAACTTACTTCTGTAGACCAGGTTAGCCTTGTACTCACAGAGATTCACCTGCCTCTACTGTGATTAAAGGTGTGCACCACCACATCTGGCATCAGAAAGGCTATTCCTTTTTGTTGTTGTTGTTTTTCAAGGCAGGGTTTCTCTGTGCTGCCCTGGCTATCCTGGAACTCACTCTGTAGACCAGAGCTGGCTGTGAACTCACAGAGATCCACCTGTCTCTGCCTCCCAAGTGCTGGGATAAAAAGGGTGCACCACCACCAGAAAGGCTATTCTTTTTTTTTTTTTTTTGGTTTTTTGAGACAGGGTTTCTCTGTGTAACAAACAGCTCTGGCTATCCTGGACTCACTTTGTAGACCAGGCTGGCCTCAAACTCACAGAGATCCGCCTGGTGCTGGGATTAAAGGCGTGCGCCACCCCCGCCTGACCAGAAAGGCTATTCTTAAAGAATGCTATCCACTTAATTTTGTTTCTATTGCTGTTATTTGTTTTGAGACAGAGTCTCAGTATGTATCTCTGGCTGGCTTGGAACTCATAGAGATCTGCCTGCCTCTACTCCCAAGTGCTGCTGTTAAAGGCATGCACTACTACACCTGGAATCATCCCCTCAATTTTCTGTGATTAAAAACAACTTGCATTACACTCTATATACTTTTAAAAGCCCCCAGCTCAGCTACTTCTCTTGCTTTCTTTTAACACATATAGCTTTTGAACTTGGATATAGCATTCTCATCTCTGTATAGTACTAAGATTTAGTCTGGATTTATCCCCAATAAAAGTATTAAGCTTCAAGTGATGAACCAGGAAACAATATGCATATCCAGTAAGACCAACAAGGACTCTTTGTCAAAGGGAGTCATGAAATTCTGGTTTTTCAAGGTTTCACAGAGAGAGATTAACTATACAAGGTTTACCGTTCAGTTAAAGTGGTGAAATCCCATTGTTAATATAGAAGAGGGTTATTAACCTCACTAACGTTGACTACAGAGGACATGCTCTATATCACAGTGGTAAGGACAATGTAAGACTCAGGCTTGCTGTGGCATTAGAAGACAGTTCACTCCAGTGCCAACACTCACTGGAGTCCCCAGCATGGTGTACGTCTTCCCAGAGCCCGTCTGCCCGTAGGCAAAGAGGCATACGTTACAGCCTTTGGCAGCTCCAGACAGTACTTCAGTCCCCAAGTCCTGGAACACCTGGAACAGCAAAAGCCAAGAGCTTGGTTTTGGCCCATCTTCCAATGGCTCATTTAGAAATATTTTTCATCTAAAACATGTATAATATTGACTCTAAATTCAATCATTTCATAAGAATTAGTTCAGCTTCAGAAAAAAAAAAGATTGTAAGGGAAAATTCAGTAAGTCAATTGTTCAAATATTTTTATGTACATATAAGCCTAAATTTTTAAAAGTACATTTCCTAGTCTTTTTTTTTTCTCCCTCTGTGTAGCCCTGGCTGTCCCTTGGGACTTGCTCTGTAGACCAGTCTGGCCTCAAACTCATAGATTCACCTGCCTCTGCCTCCCAAGTGCTGAGTTTAAAGACATGTGCCACTACCACCTGGCTCCTAGCCCTTTAAAAAAAAGATTTATTCTATTTTTAATTATCTGTGTATATGTGCATGTATTGTGTAGAGTATGTATATATAAGTGTGAGTACCAGCTGAGGACAGAAGAGAGCATCAGATCCCATGGAACTGAAGTTACAGGCAATTGTGAGCTACTTGGCATGGGTGCTAGGAATCAAACTTGGTTTCTCTGAAAGAGCAGTACATATTTATTTATTTATTTGTTTGTTTGTTTGTTTGTTTGTTTATTCATTCATTCATTCATTTATTTATTTTGGTTTTTCGAGACAGGGTTTCTCTGTGTAGCCCTGGCTGTCCTGGACTCACTTTGTTGACCAGGCTGGCCTTGAACTCGCAAAGATCCACCTACCTCTGCCTCCCAAGTGCTGGGATTAAAGGCGTGCGCCACCAACGCCCGGCCGCAGTACATATTCTTAAGGGACTGAGCTGTATATCAGGCTCAGGGTTCCATAGTCTAACACAAAAGAATTTAAGGCAGAACAAAGATAAAAAGGCAAAACCATACTCTTCTTTGTACACAAGGAAATGTTTAATATGGCTGATGGTATGGTTAACAGTGAAACACTCCCCAAGAAGGTAAAATCAGGGTCTGAAGACCCCACAGGACCAGCTTAGAGAAAGTTGTCCCTGAGAGGCCCTCTTCTGCTTGCCCCTGATAGCTGGCAGGTTCTACTGGACAATCACTTCAGTTGCAGTCAAGTCTCTATGTTTCCAAGAACTTCATCTGAACTCTGCCAGGCAGCATCCAAACACTCTTGGCCACTTGTGTTGGTCTTGGTGGAAAGCAAAACCCATTTCTCCACCTCAGAACCCTCTTCACTGGCTGCCTGCTAGAACAATGATACATGAAAGGAGGCTGCCAACCAGGGAGACAATCACATTTGACTTTGAAAAGACACAAAGCAAAGCAGCGGTTGGTTGACAACTTCTCCAGGAGTAGCAAGCACAATGGCAGAAGTATCAAGTATGGTTTCCTGGCCTCCTATTCTGTGCTGCCTAGGGGGTCCCTTTGCTTCCTGATCCCTTTTTTTTCTTCCCTTTCAATTCTGTGACTCATCAGCTATAATTCCAAATTGTAGTGTGGGTCTTGTACTTCAAAGCTGGGTGATCCTTGGCAAGTTTTGTAAGCTTCCATTTCTCTACCTGTAAGAGGGATATTTGTATCAGTATCACAGACTGCTGTAGAGACTGATGTCACACACAAAAGTGGGGGCAACCAGGAAAATATAGGGGCTAAGTCAAGATTACACTGTTCCGTATTTTAGCAGCTGTACTTCTGCTTCTTGGCAGTGAACAGTTTGTTTTTGTTTGCTTTTTAATGCTTCCATTATCCAGGCAAATGGTCAAAAGAATCCAAGGTGCAGTAAAAGACTTAATACTGCTCAAGAGATACCTCCCATGATCTCTCTTGCAGCTCTAGTCACACTAACTCCATGTTAGCAAAGTTAAAAATTGGGTCTTGTTTATCTCCTAAGTCTGACCAGGTGAAATTCCTGAGACTGAAGAAGCAGTACATTTTTTTAAAGGCACTAAAAACAAATAAGCTATCAAGCCATAAAAAGAAACACAAAAGATGAAGCTCTTAACACTCATATGACTGCTGAACGGGGGCTGATATGTAGGGCCAACCCCTCCAGAGGAGCAGGATAGGTGGGAGAGGGGGAAAGAGGGTGGGAGGATAGGACCGGGAGAGGTGGAGAGAGGGGACTGGGATGGAGATGTAACTAGAAGTAATAAATAAATAAATTTTAAAAATTAACCCCCCCCCAAAAAAGAAAAGAAATACAAAACTTAAGTATATCTTTGGAAAAGAAGTCTGAAAAGGCAACACACTGCATGACTGACTAAATGACATTCTGGAAAATTTAAGACCATGGAGATGAGAAGACCAGTGGTCACCGGAAGTGAGAGGGAAGGATGATGGGCAGCACACGTTCCGGGACATGAGACTAATCTGGTTACTGTAGCAATGACTATATGTCATTTTCTACTTGTTAAAGCCCATAGAAAGCACAGTATCAAATGTGAACTCCAAGGTAAAGGATGGACTTTGGGTGGCAATGGTGTGTCGATTTATGTTCATGCACAGTAAAAACTCTATCTGACGTGAGACGTTACAGCAGGGAGGTTCTACTTGGGGACAAAGTGGATGGGAGAGCTCTTCACTTCCTGCTCGGTTCTGTTACCAAGTTGTTCACGGGAGGTTCTACTTGGGGACAAAGTGAATGGCAGGGCTCTTCACTTCCTGCTCAGTTCTGTTACCAAGTTGTTCACAGGACACCACCTGTCTCTGACGAACTTCAGGCAGGACAGAGAATCGTTGTCCTCAGTGGTGTTCAAGATCCAAGTATAAGGTGTGACCTACATGTTCCTAAAGGAACATGCCTCAGATATGTTTCTTTGGTTTGGATAGGTTTTTGTTCTGTTAGATATTATGTTCTCTATCCCAAGTAGACTCATAGCAAAAGTAACTTTTAAAAACCCATTTGGAAAAAAAAAGGAAGGGGATGGGTGGGTTGAGGCGGAAGAGGGTGGGGGATGGGACTGGAGGGGGGAGTAGAGAGGGGATTGCGATTGAGATGTAACTTGAAGAAATAAAAAATAAAGTAAAAAAAAAAAACCCATTTGGGCACCGGGCATGGTGGCGCACGCCTTTAATCCCAGCACTCGGGAGGCAGAGGCAGGCAGATCTCTGTGAGTTCGAGGCCAACCTGGTCTACAAAGTGAGTCCAGGACAGCCAGGGCTGTTACACAGAGATACCCTGTCTCGAAAAACAAAAAACAAAAAAAGAAAGAAACTCTGACACAATTCCAATTTAGGATGAGGATATATTCAAAATAATCATCAAATATTAATCTCAAATGTTGCTACCAGAAACTTTCTAGTGAAGAACTAAGAGGTATGTTTCAAGTCTAAAAAGATTTAGGTTTTAGTAGGAATCTTTTTCTTTAAAAATTAACTCTATTTGGTAGCAAGAATCTTTAATCCAGAAAGTGATTCTAGACAATTGCTGGTACTTACTCAATCATATGATCTCAATGATGCCATTGATTACTTAGAGAAATCTTTTTTTGCTTGTTTTCTCAACAACAGGGTTTCTCTGTTTTAGCTCTGGCTGTCCTGGACTCACTCTGTAAACCAGGCTGGTCTCAAACTCACAGAGATCCGCCTGCCTCTGCCTCCCAAATGCTGGGATTAAAGGCGTGCGCCACCACGCCCAGCCACCAAAGATATCCTAAGGGTCCCAGAACTATACTTATACTGCTGTAACAGAGTGAGGTGAAGGTGACAGGACATATGCATACACTGACCCACCTCCAAATGTCAGAGCTCAGAGTCCCTTATTTGAAGAGAGAGTACTCATGCAGGATCTCTAACTCAGCGGGGCCTTAGTTGGAAAAAGAACAACTTAACCCTTTCTCTAAAGGGCTGCACTGAGAGTTTAATAGAGAAAACACAGACTTGAAGATTTCTGTGTTAAAAGCTGGCTCTCTGCACAAATAACCTGAACTCAGTTTCTTCATCTGTGAAACGAAGACAACACTCCCAACTCAGGAGCTGGAGACAGGTCAGTGGTAGAATGTCTTGCCTATCAAACTCTAGAACTACAAAAAACTATAATCACGCCTAACACTGGATTAACAGACATCATTTCAGCCCTAGCCCAAGTACAGATCAAATGATGTTCCTATAGAGTAGATTTCCCCACAGGAAACAGGCATCAGCCTTTATCTGACTTTGGCAGATGAATAAAGATTTCCTGTTTGTCTTGTGTTGAGATCAGGTTATGCTCCACACTAAGTTACTCCATATTGTACAAAACAGTGGATTTTCAGGCTGAGCACTGCCCTAGGAGACTCTACAAGCAGCTTTTGACTCCATTTTGGGGGTGAAGGGTAACAGCCTTAGGGCAGACCTAGAAACTGTACCATCTGTCAGCACCACTAATCTAGCACGGACTGACAAATGACTTATCCCTAGGAACACACAGGGAGTCACCCGATACATCTATTGGGGAGAAATGAAACTGTAAGAGCACACAGGCATTTAAAAATTATACAGGGGAACTGGGCATGGTGACACACACCTTACTCCAGCAATCCAGAGGAAGAGGCAGGTGGATCTCTGTGAGTTTGAGGCCTGCCTAGTCTACAGATGGAGTTCCAGAGAAACCCTGTCTCAAACAACCAAAAACATGTGCATCAGTAGGTGGCAGAGAGGAGAGAGGCTATGTCAATATTCAGTGTTCTGACTTATGAACATCTGAATGAATAGTAGCCTAACATTTGGAGGGGGGTGGGGGAGGAAAGCAAGCCAGTTACCAACACCACTTCAGTGCTATGGAGTCTGGAAGGGGAGCTAGCCTGTGTCGACCACCAGTCCAGTACCAGGCAAGCACCAGATGGGCTCCCAGGACAGGAAGCAAGCCAAACTAGGTAACCCTGCCTGGCCCTTGATGAGGGGGTTGTGGGTGTGAGTCAGCCCCAAGGGTGTGTGTGTGGGGGGGAAAGCTAGCCCTACGTTTGGTCTGCTTTGTGGTGGTGTTGGCAAGGGAGAGATCCCCTCCCTTTGGCCCTCACCACCAGTGGCAGATGGAAGATCTGACCCCGATGGAATCACAAGAATAGGAGAGCTGTCCCTGCCCCTCACATGCTGCAGCAGGAGAGCAGGCCCTGCACCTTGCCTAGGCAGCACACTACAGCTGGCCCTCACATTGTGGGTGAGCCAGCCCTGAGGGAGCAAGTGTGGGAGAGCAGGCCCTGCCTTCTGTCATTTTATGGTGTTGGTGAGAAAGAAATCCTCTTTATTCTCTTGACCTCACCACAGGCCGCAGACAGGAGAGTTGGTCCTGATAGGGTCATGAAAGCAGGACTGCTGGTCCAATCCCCTACCTGCTACAACACAGGAGAGCAGGCCCTGCATGTGAGTGTTGTAGGCTCAGAACCAGGGCTTTGAGTTGGTCCATCCCAACATACACCCCATGGATGAATTGCTGGAGTACCTGAAGAGGCCAGTTCCACAGACCCAAAACTACAGGATCTCCATGACACAGGACAATAACAGCATATCTGAGAAGAGTCCCAGTCAGGTTCCAGTATTGACAAAGTGACAAAGTAGCAGAAGCCAGAGGCCTCATACCAGACCACGGACTCGTTATAATGAACATTTGCAACCAAAAATGTGTGGACAAACATGTGGGAATATTGTGGGACACTGAGACAAACTACAGCATCCAAAATAAGATTTTTTTTATGCAAGGGTGGAGGGCGAGTCTGAGGGGAGGTGGGAGATGAAAAGGGACAGGGTCCATGATGTGAAATTCACAAAATTAAAAAAAAACAATAAAAAGAAAAAACAAAACAAAACCCTACCCCCACCCCCCAAAAAATCATGTAAGGGAAACTAAACCTAAGAACTTACTAGACATACTAGACTAAGGAAAGAATGTGATTCCCTTGCCTGTACCCCATAAAGTGATAAATATCTAACATTACAATGGCATGACCCCACACCAATCTATCTTCTGATACCTGATATATATGTCATGGACTGAGAATCCCCAACTCAACCTGGTGCCCCACGGTTGATGCATCCTTCTCAACTGCCTGCTTATCCACTTATATATGCCTGTGTTTGCCTATCTGGATCTGAACCTGGACCTGCTGCCCCCTTTCCTGCTCTGGGCTTGTTTTCATCTCTCAGTTATAGTATTACTGGGACAATCAGTGAATCCTAAATGTGGTTTGAAGATCACAGGGGACTCACTGATTTCTCAATTTCTCAATTTCTCATTTCATTTCTCAATTTTGAAAGTTGCATTGTAGCTATATCACAGAATGCCCTCTTACAGAAATGTACACTCAAGCTTTGGGGGCAACTTCCACATGGTTTAGGGGAAAAAAAAAAACTCTAAATGTACTATCTTCTCTATTAAGTTTGTAAATAACTCAAGAATTTTATTTTTAGGGCTGAGAGTATAGCTTGGTGGTAAGGGTACTTGCCTAGTAGGTACAAGATACTGGATCAATCTCCTGAAATGTATAAAGAAAGCAATCAGAAAGCACAATGTATTTGGGTTAAGTCTGGGTCACATGGCCTTCTGACACCTAGTGTCAGTCACATGCTGTATTTCTTTTATCACCATTGGTAAAATAGGGATGATGAAAATAAAAACTCAAAGTTTACTTTCAGAATCAGATGAAGTCACTTAGGAAATAATGCATGAAACTGCTATTCACACATAAGACATTTCACAATCTAATTGAGACAGATGAATAATGACAACAAGAAAACAAACACATTACTGATGTAAGAAATAGGCTGTGTACTGCATCAGCTGGCAATGAGCTAGACCGGTGATACTCAGGCTAGAATCATTCACCAGAAATTCAACACAAACACTATTTGGACAAGGGATAGTGCAGCAACTTGGACCAGCAGCAGTGAAAACTGATCACTCTCAGTCACAAGGACAGGAGAGAAAAAAATCACCAAAACCTGAGAAGAGGGCAGGCAGCAGGCAGGATGCCAGCTTAAGGGAGGCTTGACTTAAGGACTGCCAGAGCAGACAAACACAGAACCTATATGGTTTGCACTAGGTTCTCTGGGTACACATTATGCTTGTGTTGCTTGGAGGACTTTTGCCTGCTCTTAGGACTCTTTTCCTCCTACTGGGTTGCCTGGTGCAGCCTTGATATGAGGATTTGTGCCTAGTCGTATTGTAACTTGTTAAGGGTTGATATCTCTTGGAAGCCTGCTCTTTTTTTTTTTAAGGGAAATGGAAAAGGAGTGGATCTGGGAAAGAGGGGAAGTGGGGGAGGAACCAGGAAAAGTGGAGGTAGGGGAAACTGTGGTTGTTTCTTTCTTTTTTTTTTTTTTTTTTTTGGCTTTTCGAGACAGGGTTTCTCTGAATATCTCTGGCTGTCCTGGACTCACTTTGTAGACCAGGCTGGCCTCGAACTCACAAAGATCCGCCTGCCTCTGCCTCCCAAGTGCTGGGATTAAAGGCATGTGCCACCACCGCCCGGCGGGAAACTGTGGTTGTGATGTAATGTATGAAAGAATAAAGTTGGGCGGTGGTGGCACAAGCCTTTAATCCCAGCACTTGGGAGGCAGAGGCAGGCGGATCTCTGTGAGTTCGAGGCCAGCCTGGTCTACAAAGCGAGTCCAGGACAGCCAGAGCTGTTATACAGAGAAACCCTGTCTCGAAAAAAAAAAAAAAAGAAAGAAAGAATAAAAAAAGGATTGTCAGACTGGCCAATTCTATAGCAGGAAACTACTTCCCCCATCTCCTGCTAGGGATCTCATTCACTTGACCCCAACCACAAGCCACAGGGGAAAGTAACCCACTGAACAAACAGTCTGATGGGCTGGGCCACCCCTTGGGGCACAGAGTAAGGTGGGAAAGGGTGAAGTTGACATGATGAAGCAAAACGAAGTCACTCAAGATAACAAAGGAGAAGTCTGCCTGAAGAACCAAGAAAGATGACATGGAAAGGGTCTCTATGTAGACTGGATTGGAAATGTCCCAAGGGCCCATATTTGATTGGCTTGGTTCCCCAGGGGCCAGTAAAGGTTTTGCAACTGTGAGAGGTGGACTAGTGCCCTGTAAGGGGACTGGGGACTCTGGCCCCTTCTTCATTGTCTCTTCCCTGACCTTAGCAACAAACGCTTCTTTCTCTTTTGGCTTTCCAGCAATTCTGCTCTGTCTCATGCTTACCACAGGCCTTCAAGTAACAGGGCTAAGTGAGCACAAGCTGTAACTCCCACCCCAAATAAATACTTTCTTGTCATGAGCTGCTCATCTCAGGTATTTGCTATGGCAATGAGGAAATGGCTCAGGAGGAAGCTCAGTAGGGCCGTGAAACTCGGGTGGAACTGTGTGATGGGAAGACGTCTAGGCTGTCCAAAGGTACCAGCCTCTGTGACCCACAACACACCTGAGCAAAGGTGGACTAGGGCACGACTTTCAGAGACTGACATTTTTCTCTATGTCTAAATTCTTTTTTTTTCTTTCTATGTAATAGTCCTGGCCTCACTTTGTTGACCAGGCTAGCCTCAAACTGACCTGGCTATACTTAAATTCTTAAGTCTTTTAGTTCTAGGAAATGGGATATAAAAGGGGAAAGTACAAGAGACTAGAACATGGGGCATCTGGATTCAAGGCCTAATACCTTATCAGCTGAGCCACCAACCCTCTTGATCACTGTGTAGCTGAAACCTTTACTATGGCCTTAATTGCTTAACAACAGGTGGTCTTATTCAGTTAAGCTTGGCAGGGGAAGTACTTAGTACAAGAGATGGAGCTGCGACTTTTCACTGTTAAAGAAGACAGAGAATCCTCAGCACCTCAGCTTCTCAGGGTAGAAATTGCTAGTTTCTAGAATTATTTTTCTATGTTCCAGCTCTAGAGCTAGTCAGCTGGTGACTGGCTATTTGGGGCCCAAGAAACATGCTGCTGCTTCCTCTGGCTAATGCCTCCCTCTGTGGGACAACTCAGTCAGGAAGAAAAATTCTTTTTTTTTTTTTTTTTTTTTGGAGACAGGGTTTCTCTGTGTAGCCCTGGCTGTCCTGGACTCACTTTGTAGACCATGCTGGCCTTGAACTCGCAGAGCTACACCTGCCTCTACCTCCCAAGTGCTGGGATTAAAGGAGTGTGCCACCATACCCGGCTGGAAGAAAAATTCTTGACTCTTACTTCTGGGAAAAGCAGCAGATGCAACCAGGTTCACTTGGGGCTTGGAACTTATTAACCCTCTATGAGTCAATGGGAAAAGGAAACAGAGAAGAAAGTCTTTTTCATTCACATGTACACAACCATTCGACAAATAAGACAAGGAGACCTCTGTCACATATACATTCACTCAAACATATAGATAAAATACATAAAACATATGCATTCATATAGACTATTTACAGCTAAACAGACAAACACATATTTACAAATTATGGATGGAACGAGTTCCTGCAGGCTTCTCCTTTATTGTCTCATCCATCGTTTAAATATCTCTAAGACAAAGTCTACGTCAGAAGAATTACCTCATTCAGAAATAGATAAAGTCATTACAGAAAAAAGAAGTTACAGTAGGACTATTGATTGTAAGTTCTTTCATTGGAACTATATCTAGCGTGACTTTTTTTGTTTATTAAAAGTTTAAACCAGTGGTTTTATCTATAAGCTCATCACAGTTCAAAGCAGAAATTTTATCTTTTCCTTATTTCAAATGTACTATATGCGTTCAAAGCAGAAGTTTTTTATGCCAAGGTTTTTACCAAGAAACAGGTGTCTGTCTTCTCTTGTATTGCTAACCCTTTATTCTTTGTTCTACACTCATATGGCCTATCTTGTCAGGGTACACATCTACACATCATCCCTGGACTAAACCTGGAATGAATGGAATTCCTTGATCATTAATTTGTTTCAACCTTGATTTTCTCTGTGTAATTCATGTGGTTCACAGAGCTCCTCGTAGTTTTTGGTAATCTGCTGGAGAGCTAGAATTTACCTGAATCAATTGAGGAATCATTGCCAGGAATTATAAAATCATCTTCATGAGATTTTTTAGGGAATCTGCCCAATGCATTATGTCAGACATATTAGACAATTGTAGGGAAAGTGAAGCAGCAGTAAGCATTTTGGAGGCAAACAACCCTTTGTCAGCCTTGCAAAAATGAGTAGACTGCCTTCATAAAACTTATTTGCTTGCTTCAGGTCTTATCTGTATGTCATTGTCCCTGACAAAGCTGTAGAAACAACCGTGCTACATACACTGTGAGAGATTAGTTGAATGGAGCTTGGAAAAACCAAATACACTAGGAAATAAAACTCAAATGTTAAAGCAAGCTAAGAATTTTGTTTAAGAGCACTGACTGTTCTTCTAAAGGACCTGGGTTCAAATCCCAGCACTCACATGGCACTTCATAGCTGTCTGTAATTGCCAGGTGTGGTGGCACACACCTTAAATCCCAGCACTCAGGAGGCAGAGGCTGGCAGATCTCTGTGAGTTCAAGGCCAGCCTGGTCTACAAAGTGAGTCCAGGACAGTCAGGGATACACAGACAGAGAAACCCTGTCTCGAAAAACCCAAAACAAACAAAACAAAACAAAAAAAGAAATGAAATGAAGACTCACTGATAGATAATCCTTCAATCACAGAAAAATAAAAACCGAAATTATGGAGGACTCAAAATGTAATGAAAATGACAACATATCGGTAAATACAGCAAACACCGTGAATTATGTAAATTATGCTGATTATGGTTTTGTACACTCTAACTACAAAGAAAAGCCTAAATGTATTTTACCCTATAGTCTTTCTACAAAATTAAGGGAAATGGCGAGGGAGGAATAAATAGAACTTACTTAGTAGACAAACTTTTACCTCTACGAAGGAAAATTTTTGGAAACAAGGCAAAATTTTGGTTTGTGTGACATGGGTGAACCTTGAATACTAAGTGGAGAAGTTTTTCCTTTTTTCTTTATTTTTGAGACAAGGTCACAGTATGTAGCTCAAACTAACCTCAAATTCACAGAGATCCTCCTGCCTCTGTATAACCAGTGTTGGGATGGGATTAAATGCATGCACCACCAGTACCAGAAAAAAAACAAACTAAAACAACAAAAACCACTCCTTACAAACCTGCAAAACAACAAAAAGCAACAACCACCACTCCTTACAACCTGTGATACTCAGTTTGTTCTCTCCACCTGTAGATCCTGGGGAATCAGACTCAGGTGGTCACACTTGGTAGCAAGTGCCTTAACCTGCTAGGCCATCTCACCAGCCAGAAAAAAAAAAAAATGTACTAATTCTGTAGTTATGATATCTGGAAAACACAAAACTTCAGGAACAGAAAACTGCCAGGAGCTGAAGTGGGGGAAAAATGTGAATACACACGAGAGATGACCTGAGAGCTGCAATGATTCTGTTTGTTTTCTGTGGGGGTGATTTTAAAAGCCTGTTTGAGGTAGAATGGTTTTGTAGCACACAAGGCACCTGGTTCAAGCCTCCTATTTTTTAATTACGACTGACAGGTTATGTGCCCTATTTTTAACTTCAGTCCAGTGGCTCAGGGTCAAAGACAGGGGGTGGGTTGTCAGTGTCTGTCCCATCGTCAAATCATCAGGGAAAAGGAGGATAGTTACAAATTACAAATGAGAAGACGGAATGACACAGGACAGAAACAACAAGATACAAGCTGTGAGATCGCCTCAGAAACAGACTCAGACGGGAGCCTCCGAAGAGGTTCCACCCACCGGAAGCCGGAGGGACCAGCAATACAGACTGCGATTTGCACAGAACGGACAGATAAACAAACAAAGTAGCTCGAGCTTAGCTCCGAATCCTGGAGTCTTGGGGCCTGGGGGCGTTCAGGCGATTCCTGGCAGAGGAATAGCCAAACATCGCCCACCCGTGGTGGTGGAGGTTAAAGCTACCTCCACCCCCATTTCGGTCGTCCAGTATCCCATGAGCAAAGAGGCCAGAGATGGCATCCGCCCACACATACAGCGGCTCCTGGAGCTCCGGGTCCTCGTTAAATGTCAGTCAGCATGGAACACCCCTCTGCTCCCGGTTCAAAAGCCTGGGACCAATGATTATAGGCCAGCCCAGGACTTAAGGGAAGTTAACAAAAGAGTTGCCGATCTTCACCCTACAGTGCCCAGCCCTTACAACCTCCTTAGTACCCTCCCCCCTCAGCGAACATGGTATACAGTATTGGACTTAAAAGATGCCTTTTTCTGCTTAAGGCTTAGCCCTTCTAACCAGCCTATATTTGCCTTTGAATGGAGAGATCCAGCCTCAAGATTATCTGGACAACTAACTTGGACACGCCTGCCCCAGGGATTCAAGAACTCTCCCACTATCTTCGATGAGGCTCTCCACCAAGATTTGGCCCACTTCAGGGCCTCCAACTCCCAGGTAACATTACTTCAGTATGTTGATGACATTCTCCTAGCGGCAGAGACCAAAGAAGACTGCCTCCTGGGAACTGAAAACCTGCTGACTGAGCTCGGATCCTTGGGATACTGGGCCTCAGCCAAAAAGGCCCAGATTTGTCAACAACAGGTCACTTACTTGGGGTATCTAATCAAAAATGGAAAGAGATGGTTGTTGGATGCTAGAAAAAACACTGTGGCTCAGATACCCAAACCCCAAGACTCCCCGACACATCAGAGAATTCTTGGGAACTGCAGACTTCTGTCGGCTATGGATCCCAGGGTTCGCAGAACTGGCTGCCCCTCTGTATCCGCTCACAAAAGAGAATGCATCTTTCTTTTGGGGCGAGAAAGAGCAGGAGGCCTTCAACAGAATTAAATGGGCCCTGCTATCAGCTCCAGCCTTAGCACTGCCTGATGTGACTAAGCCATTCCATCTGTATGTAGCCGAAAATAAGGGGATAGCTAAAGGAGTCCTGACTCAGAAACTGGAGCCATGGAATTGGTCCATGGCATATCTGTCAAAAAAAAAAAATTAGACTCTGTGGCAGCAGGATGGCCCAGCTGCCTACGGATAGTGGCTGCTGTGGAGGCTTTAGTCAGAGACGTTGACAAGTTGACTTTGGGGCAAAACCTTACAGTTACAGCCTCCCATGCTCTAGAAAACGTAATGCGCCAGCCTCCTGAGAGGTGGCTGACAAATGCCAGGATGACTCACTATCAGTCACTCCTCCTGAATTCAGACCACATCAAGTTTACGCCTGCCACAGGGCTTAACCCAGCCACCCTGCTCCCCAACCCTGACTTAGAAGGATCAGCTATCATTCATGATTGCCGACAAGTGCTTGCCAAGGCTCATGGCACCCGCACAGATCTCACTGACCAGCTGATTCCTGATGCTGAAGCCACTTGGTACACAGATGGGAGCAGCTTTCTTGAAGAAGGTAAGCGCTGGGCAGGGGCAGCGATGGCAGGGGCAGAGATGGTAGATGGAAAACAGGTCATTTGGGCCGCGGCTCTTCCCCAAGGGACTTCAGCACAGCGAGCTGAACTGATTGCCCTCACAAAAGCTCTTGAAATGGTAAAAAGGATAAAGATAAATATCTATACAGATAGCGGATACACTTTTGCTACTGCCCATGTACATGGGGCCATTTATCAATAAAGAGGGTTCCTCACTTCAGCTGGAAAAGGCATTAAAAATAAACAAGAGATCTTGGCTCTACTAGCCACCCTCATGCTGCCAACTAAAGTAAGCATCATTCACTGTCCAGGTCATCAAAAGGACGGGTCCCCTATAGCTGAGGGAAACAATATGGCAGATCGAGTTGCCCAAGAAGCGGCTTTGGGAGATGTTATACTTGAATTATTCACTGTAGACCCTAATAAAACAGAGGGTCTCCACACATCAAAACGGTAAAAAGACCATGAGCCCTAAAGAGGCAGCAGAAATGTTAAAACAGATGCACCGGTGGACACACCTGGGTACAAAAAAATTAATTACTCTAATTAACAAAACTAACTATGAGATTCCAGGACTTCACAAGCTAGCAGAAAATGTTGTCCAAGCCTGCATACCATGCCAGAAAGTCAATCCCAGTCGGGATAAGACAGAACCCGGTAAGAGACTGCATGAAGACAGGCTGGGGGGCCTACTGGGAGGTTGATTTCACTTAAGTGGGTCCTGCCAGGTATGGCAACAAATATCTGTTAGTCTTCATTGATAACATTTTCAGGGTGGGTAGAAGCTTTCCCCACCAAAAGTAAAACCGCCTGTACGGTGGCTAAGAAAATCCTAGAAGAAATTATTTCCCCGCTTCGGGGCCCCTAAGGCAGTAGGGTCAGACATAGGCCAGCCTTTACTGCCCAGATAAGTCAGGAAGTGGCCAGGTTTTTGGGGACTGATTGGAAGTTACATTGTGTATGTAGACCCCAAAGCTCAGGACAGGTAGAAAGAATGAATAGAACTCTAAAAGAGACCTTGACTAAACTGTCCTTGGAGACTGGTGGTACTGACTGGATAGTGCTTCTCCCTTTGGCCCTGTTCCGTGTAAGGAACACCCCCTCTCGTTTCCATCTTACTCCCTTTGAGATTTTGTATGGCACTCCACCTCCCTTGCTCACCCTTGAGAGGAAAACTGACCCTAGCTGTTGTCGTAATAATGATTTATGCGCTAGATTAAAGGGACTCCACCTGGTCCAGAAGGAGGTATGGACGCGGCTTGCTTATGCTTATCAACCAGGGACCCGGAAGATCGCTCACCAATTCCAGATCGGGGATTTTGTCTATGTTCATCGACATCATTCACAGAATCTAGAGCCTAGGTAGAAAGGGCTGTATGTCATCCTGCTAACCACCCCGACTGCTGTCAAGGTTGCCGGAATCTCAGCTTGGATCCACGCCTCCCACGTGAAAAAAGCACCTAAAGCCTCAGGAGAATGGCGAGTTCACCGCACTTCCAACCCTCTCAAGCTCAAGCTCCAGCGATCCTTGGACTCTTAATTCCCCTTTTGCTTACCCAGCTGACTGTGAGTTTCCCCAGCCCCCATGTGCCCCAACGCCTCACTTGGCAGGTCTTGTCCCAAACAGGAGATGTGGTTTGGTCTAATTCCACCCTAGCTGCCTGCCCCCTGGACCTGGTGGCCAGAATTACATCCTGATTTGTGCCAACTGGCTGCTGGGCTAGACTACTGGGACATCCCTGATTATTATTCGATGGGGGAAAGGACCCGACAACAAAAGGGCTGCCTGAATGTGATGGAAAGCCAACCGGCTCTTGCATGCCATGTTCTGGGAGCGGGCTAAGAGGTAGAGGATTCGGTTGCAAACACCCCCAGCCAAACAATGAACTACGAAAAATCCCAATTTATGTATGCCCTAGGAGTAACTCTAGAAAAAAAAGCCACACATGTAGGGGGATTAAAACCTTCTATTGTGGGGCCTGGGGCTGTGAGATGACAGGGGACACTTGTAGAGAGCTGTGATGTGCCGCGCCCTAAAGATGGCGCCGGTTTCCGCCTTCCACCAGCCCGACGGTGAGCGCTCTCAGTGGTAAACAAGTCCATATTTGGCTAAGACCGCTGATCTGGCTTGCTTCCGCATACGTGGGCCTCTAAGATAGCACCACATGGCTTTACTTGATTGGCTGTTCATTTAGTATTTAGCCTGTGGGTTGGGTCTGCCCGGGCATTCGGAAGACTGTTTTCAAGGGACCTAAATAAACTGCTGGAGAAGAGCTTTTGTGAGTTGCATCATCCTTGCTGGTCGAGGGGGACGCGACAAGTGGTGGCCCGTACGGGGACCCAAAAAAGACTCAGAACTCCTGCAGTCAGGGGCAGCGCTGGTAAGTTCCTGGGATAATTTGGGACAATAAAGTTTCACGGAAATAGCGAACATACGGTAAAGTTTCGCGGATAATAGCGAACATACGGTAAAGATTCGCGGAGATAGCGAGCATACGGTAAAGATTCGCGGAGATAGCGAACATACGGTAAAGATTCGTGGATAATAGCGAACATACGGTAAAGATTCGCGGAGATAATGAACATACGGTAAAGTTTCGCGGAGGTTGCGAACAAAAGGTAAAGTTTCGCGGGGAAGCTGCAAACCGAAAGTAAATTTTTAATCATGGGATTGTCTGAGTCACATCCAATTTTTCTGGCTCTTCAGGAGCTACTTTTAGCTAGGGATTTAAAGATTAAGAAGTCTACCCTAGAAAGATTTTTGAATGAATGCGATTCCGTGGCTCCGTGGTTTGCGGTGTCCGGGAATCTTACGGTATCCTGCTGGGACAAATTAGGCAGGGACTTGGATTTTGCCTGGGAGCAAAGTACATTGCAGGGAGGAGCACGGCCTATTTGGAGACTTGTTCGGAGTTGTTTAGGAGATCAGAGATATTGCAAGGCAATGAAAAAAGGACAAAAGGCATTAGAACAGTTAAAAGAGGAGCGCTTGGTCAAATCTGGAAAAGATACTTTAAAAGAGGATAGCTCAGAGTCTAAAGAGAAACTTAAAATGTTAACAAAGAAAATGGAAAAGTCATCTTTGAGAAAGAGTTCTGACTACACCCGGATAGAGCCCTCAGGTCCGGGGCCGCCTGTGCTGGCCCCGCCTTCATATAATGAGACTTCCCCTCCGAGTGGTCCTAGTGGGTGGTCATTCTGTCCAAATGTCTGGAGGAAAGTGAAACATGAGCTGTACTACCCTGTCTTTCAGGATGGAGGGGAAAATCGTTATCATAAACCTCTCGATTTTAAGGTAATTAAAACACTCGCTGAGTCTGTCCGCACTTATGGGATTAATGCTGCTTTCACTGTAGCTCAGGTGGAAGCTCTTAGTCGTTATTGCATGACTCCTAGTGACTAGATGAGCTTGACACGTGCCTGCCTGTCCTCTGGGCAGTATTTAGATTAAAAGGCTTTCTTGATTGAGTTTGCTAATGAACAAGCTGCTGCTAATCGTGCAGCAGGAAACCCAGCCTGGGATGTGGACATGCTTCTTGGGCAAGGTCGATATGCTCAACAACAAACTGGGTATCCGGCTCAGATGTTTGAGCAAATCAATTTAATCGCAACCAGAGCTTGGAAATCATTGCCTAACAAAGGGAAAGTAAATGACAATCTAACCAAGGTTATTCAGGATCCCCTGGAGCCTTTCTCAGACTTCGTGGCTATAATGGTTGAAACAGCTGAAAGGGTATTTGGAGACCCTGATTTGACAATGCCCTTAATTAAACAACTTGTGTATGAACAATGTACAAAGAAGTGTAAAGCAGCTATCACCCCTTATAAGAACAAGGGGTTGGAAGCCTGGATGCCTCAGTACAGACTGCCGCTACCTTGAATAATTTGTCAGCCAATGTAGCCACGGCCTTGGATGTATTGTGACAGGTGGCCCAGATTGGCTGTGAGTGAAAAATGACTGATTTGTATGTGACCTCTGTGCCATATCAAAATTATACTGTAGCTACAAATTTGTCTAAACAACTCTCTCAGTATCTTACAGGAAATTGGTCTGGCGAGTTTGATAAGCTGATGCAGAATCTGAGAACTGCCATCGTACATGTGAATTCCACCCGGGTTGATGTCTCTGTTGCTAAAAGACTGTCAACATGGATCCTCCGAGCCATAAATCATCTAAAGGAATGGGCGGGAATGGGTGCCCTAGGAGACATGCTCTTCCTAGTCAGTTTCATTGCCCTATGGTGTATCTGTAAGATGAAGATTTCACAGAGAAGAAGTAATGCCATGCTGGTACAAGCCTTTGCTGCCTTGGAGGCTAGACAGCCACAAGCTTGGTTGACTGTCCTAAAGGACTAAGCTATCATCACGCTCAAGATGCGAGGCTAAGCACTGCACTTGGGGTCAGCTTCTAGCGACTTCAAGAAGGACATGTTTGATTACATATGGGTTGGTATCCTAGTTTCCCATCTCTGAAAAAAAGATACCAAACGGGTATGGCACCAGCCTGGTTGGCTACTGGGCGTGGGGTCATTACAATGTCCTTTACATACATATCAAAGATCAGATGCTTGATATATCTACTAGAGATCCTCAACAGACTGCCACCAATCCTTTTGATTTGTGGCTTTTGTGTGGAATAAATGAAAGTTACATGGACTTGGGACCTGTCATTATGCTTGGGGGAGGAATTTATCAAAGAGGTAATTTTTCCCTAGGGTCCGCTACCAATCTGGATTTTTCTAGCGGTAGTGGCTCTGGTACTTGGAATTCTTTGTTTCATTCTTACAGCAACAAAAACTTTTCAGCCTTGCCAGTATGTCTCTGGCCTCCTTTTCTGTGGATTGTAAGTAATGGGAGTACATCCTTGGGTGAAAAAAAGTTAATATACACTCCGGGCACATGTTTTTATGCCCTATGCTAAAATGCCACAGCCTTTCCTGTGGCTGTGGTGACTAGAATGCCTCGATATGTACCAGTTCCTGTAGAGGCCCCTAATACCATGATGCTATTCAGGTCTAAAAGAGATTTTGACATCACTACAGCTATTGTTACTGCTATCACTATTGCTGCTGTGGGAGCTACTGCCTCAGCTATTGCCTTGTCTAGTTCTATACAGACTGCCAATGCCCTAAATAACATCTCAGCCACTGTGACACAGGCATTGGATACTCAGACCTCTATGAATTCTCATCTCAAAGGAGGCCTTATGATAGTTAATCAACACATAGATTTAATACAAAAACAGATTGATTCTCTTTGACAACTAACACAATTGGGATGTGAGTAAAAATTACAATGTTTATATGTTACTTCCGTACAGTATCAAAATTTTACAAAGACTACTAATTTGTCTAGACAATTGTCAAAGTTCCTCTTACAAAATTGGTCGGCTAAATTTAAAAATTTAATAAGAGAGCTGAGAGCGACAATTGTCCACATCAACTCCACTCGGGTGGATCTGAGCCTGGCTACTGGTTTGACTTCCTAAATACAGACGACTATGGATCATCTTAAGAAATGGGCGGGCATAGACTCTTTGGCGATACTAATGATACTAGCCTCTCTGTTTTGCCTATGGTACATCTACAAAATGAGAGCCACACAAAAGCGTAATACAGCCATGATTATACAAGCCCTTGTCGCCATTGAGGCGGGCCAGTCCCCTCAGACATGGCTCACTGCCGTGAAGTAAATCTTCACTAAACATAGTCCCTGCCCACTAAGGTATTCGTTCCACGGATATTAGGGTCTGACAAGTCAATGATGGAGTAGACGGATAAGTCTCGGCCACCTAAGACAAGACAATCCCGAGTGGGGAGGCTGACCCAGAGACGGGTAAGAGTTTAAACACCGCCCTCCTACAGGCTCAGGCCCACCGTGAGATCCCAGATAGAAAGATTACAAAGCCTTTCCAGGGACTTTTACCAACTTTAAAAAAAATAAAAAAGGGGGAACTGTAGAGACCTGCGATGTGCCGCGCCCTAAAGATGGCGCCGGTTTCCGCCTTCCACCAGCCCGACGGTGAGCGCTCTCGGTGGTAAACAAGTCCATATTTGGCTAAGACTGCTGATCTGGCTTGCTTCCACATACGTGGGCCTCTAAGATAACACCACATGGCTTTACTTGATTGGCTGTTCATTTAGTATTTAGCCTGTGGGTTGGGTCTGCCCGGACATTCAAAAGACTGTTTTCAAGGGACCTAAATAAACTGCTGGAGAAGAGCTTTTGTGAGTTGCGTCATCCTTGCTGGTCGAGGGGGACGCGACAGACACTTATTGGCTTAACTCAGAGAATGACCTAATTTAATACAGGCGAGTTGGGGTTATGAATATAAACAACCAGGGCTAAGTCAAAACACCTGTACTAGGCTTCTTGGTGGTACTAACTTTGTCCAATATGGGGTCTCCGTCCAGGTAGATCCTCAGCGAGGAGACTGGAAAGAAACAGGCCCATGTCTTAATTTTACTTGTAACCCCTCCTCTTCTGGTTCTCGGAGGCAGGGAAAAAACTTATGACTCAATGGATAAAAAAAATAACATGGGACCTAAGATTGTATGTCGCTGGACATGATGATGGAGTGACTTTCACTATAAGACTAAAAATTGAATCCCCGCCACCCACTGTCATTGGACCTAACTCAGTCCTAAACCAAGGGGTTCTGGTTCCCAGAGCGGTCACTCAGACCTCAGAAAGTCAACAACGGTCAAGGATGCTAACACCTGTCCCCACCTCATCCCTTGACCTATCCACCCAAATGAGAATGCTAAAATTAATCACAGGTGCTTACCAGGTTCTCAATGCCACTAACCCAGGGGCAACTGAGTCTTGCTGGCTTTGCTATACTGCCCCGCCGCCTTATTATGAAGCAGTTGGGGTGGATGCTGAGGTAAACACCACCCCCTCCTCCGAACAATGTAGATGGAAACAAGGTGGGGGAGCCAAGATAACCCTTTCCTCGGTGTCACAAAAAGGAGTCTATGTAGGCACTCCATCCCCCTCCCAACAACACCTCTGCAATGGAACTAAACATGTCACAGACTCCTCTGGGTACCTCATCCCACCTGACAATGGATGGTGGATGTGCAGTACAGGGCTTGTCCCGTGTGTGTCTTTAGCTGTGTTGAACTTAACTAACGAGTTCTGCGTGCTGGTGCAACTATTTCCCAGGCTAATCTACCACCCAGACTCTTCCTTCTTAGACCCTATGAGGGGGGCCATAAAACTAAAAAAGAACCTATAACGATGACTTTAGCTGTGCTACTGGGTTAGGAGTGACAACCAGAATAGGAACAGATGCCACGGCTTTGGCACAGCAACCACAATACTATGCTAGTTTATGCCAAGAAATAGATACTGACCTACAGGTACTGGAGGATTCCATTTCAAAGTTAGAAGAATCCTTATCTTCACTGTCTGAGGTAGTCATGCAGAACTGGAGAGGGTTAGATCTTCTATTTCTAAAAGAAGGAGGGTTATGTGCTGCCCTAAAAGAAGAATGTTGTTTCTATATAGATCATTCTGGAGTCATTACTGACTCTATGAATAAACTAAGGGAAAGGATAGCCACCAGACAAAAAGAAAGACAAAGTTCCCAGGGATGGTTTGAGTCATGGTTCAATGAAGCCCCATGGTTTGCCACTTTAATATCACACTGATGGGACCCCTCGTTATCCTCCTCCTCCCCCTATTCACCCTAGGGACCTGCATTCTAAGCCGACTAGTTTCCTTTGTTAGAGAACGAATCAGTGCTGTTCAAGTGCTCATGATAAGACAACAATACGCCGAGATCCCACTTGAGGAATCAGACCTCTGATTTCAGGATTGAAATCACTCACTTGAAGAAGAGGGGAATGTAAGAGTGTAAAAATTAATGAATACAAGGCCTTCTCCTCCTTCATGAGACCCTGACCTCACTTCTCTTGGAGACATTCCACAGAACTCGGTCCTTGGAACTATCTAAATTTACATAGCTGTCTGGTTTGCTTCCACCACCCTTTGTTCCCTCATCCCCCCTGCGGCTATCGTCTAGCAGGCTAAAAGTTACTCCTTTATGCACCCACCCACCTGTTTGAAGCTTGTGTGTTTAAATACTGCCTGAAAACTGTTTTGATTCGTTCACTCCTCTACAGAAGTAATCGAACCCCGGAGTGTTAGCTTAAATAAATCTCTTGTTTTTTACAGTGAATCTGGGACTCTGGTGGTCTCTGTGCATCGGGATTTCGGGGAGCCCCCTCTCGGGTTCAACAATAACACTTCACTTAAGCCAAATGAGGGCTGTGAACAAAGGCCAGGGCTACAGAGAGAGTCTGGGCCATAGTCTTAGTGCTTCTAAAACCTTCCTCAACACAGTATTTATTTATTTTGGGGGGGGGGTGTTGAGACAAGGTTTCTCTATGTATACATGGCTGTCTTGGACTCACTTTGTAGACTAGATTAGCCTTGAACACACAGAGATCCACCTGCCTCTGCCTGGAATTAAAGGCATGTGCCACCACGCCCAGCAATTGCAGACAGCTGTGAACTGACATGTGGGTACTGGGATTTGAACCCGGGTCCTTTGGAAGAACAACCAGTGCTCTTAACCGCTGAGCAATCTCTCCAGCCCCCAAAACAGTATTATCACATCTGGGGAGAAAGGAAAAGCAAAACAAAAGCAAACAAGCATTTCCTTCCTAGCCTTTAAACTCTTTGTCCCTTCCTTCCCTCTTTCTCAAATATAACTTTCCCTACACCCACTGCTCTCATGAGGATAGTTTGTAAAAGAACAGCAGTCCTGGGAGCTGGTTCCCTGTGACTAGGGATGCCCTGGGTTCACTATCATAAGAAAACCCTAGGCAAGCCCTTGAAGTACTCAACAGAAGGGTACTCATTTATGGCTGAGACTCAGACAAGGAACTCACATGTGACATATGTGAATTCATAACTATGGAAAGAATGGATAAATTAATGCATAACTATGGACTGAATCCAGTATGCTCACAAAAAAAACATGTGGAATAAAATTACATTATGGCTATTCTGCAGCTTTCCTCTAAATCCTGCCTGAATTACTGTCCACATGTTTGATCTTCATTCAGAAGCACATCACCAGGTCAGTGTCTTGCACACAGCACTGTTTTCAGTGTGCTCATAAGAGCTCTTTAGCATTGTTTGTAATGGGTTTGGAGTAGGACCAAGCTGCTTCGCATTGTTTGAGCTGCAAATAAATGGGGGGGGGGGAGGATATTGCTCATTGGGCAGGGTGCTCACCAGACAAGGCAAATGTGAAAACTAGAGTTTGGGTTCTCACAACAAAAGAGCTGGGGGGTGTGGTAGCTCACCTGTAATCCTAGCACGAAGGAGGGGAAGACAGGGAATCCCCAGTTAGATTACACAAAAAGTTGAATCCAGGTTCAGTGAGAGAGACTCATAATGCTGAAAGTGACTGAGTAAGATATTGGGTATCAACCTTAGGACTAAACACACACACATACACACACACACACACACACACACACACACACACAAATATGAACCTCCATACATGCCTGCACACTACACATACAAATACATGGAGAAAGGAAAACAAGCCTAGATGATTTGATTGTGCCTATGTTTCCTATGGCAGAAAAAGTTTTCCGCCAATTATGCTGCTAGGAGCATATTTCCTGTTTTTAATCTTGTTTAGTCTGAAGGGTCTCTCCAGGCCAATGCTGGTGCTGGAGATGCAAGTGAACTGGTTTCACACTTCAGCAAGGCCAGCTGAAGCCCATCTCATTTTTCGGTTTGGTTTAACAGATTTTCCGATGATCTGTTCAGCATCTGCCTCAGACGTCCCACTTACAGTATACCTTCCTGCCTAAAGCCACACTCCCTCTTCCAGTCCCAAAGCCTTTGCAGAAGGGGCAGGCTACATGTTAGTCACAAAACCTCAAACCACACTGACCTCAAGCCACTTCTGATTCAGCCCTCAGACTTCAAGTCAATTCTAAAGTACACTAACCCCAGCTTTACACATATTCCTGGAAATCAGTCATATGCATAAAGGTGTGGCAGCACATGCCTTTAATCCCAGCAATCGGGAGGCAGAGGCAGGTGGATCTCTCTGAGTTTGAGACCAACCTGGTCTACAAATCAAGTCCAGGACAGCCAGGGCTCTTACACAGAGAAACCCTGTCTCAAAAAAAAAACAAAACAAATAGTCCTAGAACAAAGAATGTATGAGGCAGGAAGATCTTAGTCGTGGGTCACCTTGGACTATACATGGGACTCTATCTCCAAACAAACACAAAAGTATCATATATTAAAAGTCTTCTGAATTCATTCTGGTGGGGTTTGCATTCATTCCTTTCTGATTTGAAATTGGACATCCTAAGGTACAACACAGATGAAAGAGAACCTACTTGGAAAAAGGGGTGCCAGGAATGCTGAGAGATACTGGGAAGAAAAAGAGCATAATGAGCTACAATAGGCCTATAATCTTAGCACCCAGGAGGCTGAGGCAGGAGGATAGCAAATTGAAGGCTTATCCATAATGAATTCCAAATCAGCCTTGGCCACATAGTCAGACCCTGTCTCAAAATTAAAAGGAGAAAAAAGATCAGCACAATGACTCCAGGACTGGTGTTCAGATCCCAGCCCTGAGGAGCATCTCAGCTACACTTCAGCATCTAGTCTCAAAGTATGAGCTTTTGCCTATATCTCACAGAATGATAAAGTCCAGTAAAGTATTTAAGTGATTCAGAATAAAGCATTTTGACTGCATCCATAGACAAACACCTGCACCAGGTACAGAACTAAAATTAGCCGGTGCTCCCCATTTCTCAGAAAGAGAGGAGTCACAAAGGCCTGAAAATAACATGTCCTTCACTCACGACCTTTGGTTCTTTACACTGCTATAAGACTTAATGGTCCAGTATTTTCTAATTGTTAGCTAATTCTAATTGTCAGCTAATTCATATCACACTTCACATATCAGAAGATGTTAAGTTCACATAGCACTTAGCAGAATTTAGTATAAAAATCAAGACTCTGAACACCGGGCGGTGGTGGCGCACACCTTTAATCCCAGCACTTGGGAGGCAGAGGCAGGTGGATCTCTGTGAGTTCGAGGCCAGCTTGGTCTACAAAGCGAGTCCAGGACAGCCAGAGCTGTTAAACAGAGAAACCCTGTCTTGAAAAACCAAAAAAAAAAAAAAAAAAAAAAAATCAAGACTCTGGAGGCAGCAGACCTGAGTTTAAATCTAGCTTCACCCCTTAGTACCATCAGCAGGGACAAATTATTCCATCTGCAAACAGAGGCATTGCTAGCTCACTTTCCAGGGTTGCTGCGCTGCTGCGAAGAACAAACGAGATAACAGAACTAAAATACCCAGTTTAGTACCTAGAACAGAATAGCCCAAAGGTGATAGTTCAGCCAAGAGGGGTGGCACGTACTTGTAATTTTAGCATGAGGATGGTAGAGGCAGGAATAATATTGAGGCCAGCCTAGTATACATATTTAAGACTCTATCTCAAAACAACATTGCTTTAAGAAGCCAGGCATGATGGCATAAGTTTATAATCCTAGCACTTGGAAGGTAGAAGGATCAACTGATCTCCATAGCAAGTTTGAGACCAGTGTGAACTACATGAGACACTGTCTCAACAAAACAAAACAAAATGCTATTTTCTCCCTATAGAAGCAAGTCGGTTACAAAAACATTTCCAAAATTAACTCTTGACTTTTCTAAACCCTGACTGAAACTAAATCACTAAACTCCATGGAATGTTTCCAGATGCTTAAAGAGAAGGAAGAAGTTGTTTACTTTTCTTAAAATCTCTGATGTGGGACACAAGAAAAACCATAACCAGTCTGAGACTATGACATATCTGTGCTTAACACTACCACAAACAAGATGAGATCAGTTTAACAGGAGAGGAAAAACAGGGAAAGTAATTAAGGGTTTCTATTCTTGTTCAATTCCATCCCAACAGAACTGCTGCCTCTCCCAGTGACATGGAAGCTGTATTAATCTTCCCCCTACATCAATTCAGTGAGTATCCCTAAGAAGCACCTGTCTTGTGGCTAAACCCTAACTTCAGAAATAGGAGTTGAACAACGAAATGAGTGACAAAGAAATAATCTACTACTTCTAAGACAAATGCCTCTGAGCACATTCTTCCGCTTGCTTCTTCTACTTCTGAGAAACACTTACTTAAGGGGTATACATAAACTCAAGAGTTTTAGGGCTCAGTTCCACACCTGCCTAGATCAACTCCACAGGGTTCTGCCTTTTACAGCCTGACCCTAACCCTAACCCTCTAACCCTAGCCCAGACCCTAACCCTAACTCTAACCCTAAATCCATGGTTGAGTTCCAGGCCAGCAAGGGCTACATAGTGAAACCCTATGTCATGGCCTCCCCCACTTCCCACCAAAAGAAGCTTGGAGTCCAGGCTTATTTCATTCAGGATCCACCCCCCCCAGACAGGGTTTCTCTGTGTAACAAGCCCTGGTTGTCCTGGACTCACTTTGCAGATCAGGCTGGCCTCGAACTCACAGAGATCCAACTGCCTCTGCCTCCCGAGCGCTGGGACTAAAGGTGTGCACCACCACGCCCGGCTATTCAGTCTTGAGGAAAGAGGGGATAGAAATAGTCCAGACTCCTCTGCTTCATAGTTGAAAAGTACTGTCCACTATGCCCTTCCTGCCAAAAGGAGAAATTTCTATTGACATTTAAACAACTGAGCCAGGACCCAACATGAAGCCCATATGTAATATACTGAGGCCAGCCTTAGCCAGATGACCCATGCACCTATTGTGTTATAGGATTACATGGTATATAATGGATACCTCTTGACATTGTTGACATGATGCTGACATCTATAAAGTACACATTCAAAAACTGCACAACTGAGTTACAAAAAACAATCACACGCACAAAAGCAAACAAAACCTTCTCACAGTACTTTAATTAAGATGACAAGTTTCTATTGGGCTGCATTCATAGGTATCATAGGCCCCATGTGGCCCACAGGCTCCTGGTTAAAAAATGACAGAACAAAACTCCAGAGTGAGTCACATGATGCTCTGATAAGTCACTGATACTTTTGGAAATTCAAGGAGCTGAGGTTAAGTGTGTGTGTGTGTGTGTGTGTGTGTGTGTGTGTGTGTGTGTGTGTTACTTTCAAGTCAGGTGACAATATCTCTCACTTTTGGAAGAGAATCTATAACTTTATCTCATCACAAAGAGAATAATCATACTGTGAATCAGATTTTTTAATGTTTTTACTAGCGTATATTAACTATGCATAATGGGTTTCATTATGAAATTTTCATATGGGTCCATAATATATTTCAATTATATTCACCTCTGTTAATCTCTCTTTTCTTCTTCTCATACACTAACTCCTTCCACTTCCTCTTCCTAACTATTTCCCCTGCTACTTTCATGTCTCTTCCTCTACTTTTCTGTTTATTTTTCAAGGAATTACAGAAACATGTGCACTTTACCAGTGGTTATACCTCTGAAGACAATGTCTCTCCCTTTCCTACCACTGTTAACTTCTTATAAATCCTCAAGTAAGTGATGAACCCTTCCCACAACACAGTTCTGGCAGCTCTTGGGCAAATAATCACAGCTGCTCTGAGTTTAACAGTGCAACAGCCATCCCCTCACTCGGGAGGTAGAGGCAGGTGGATCTCTCTGAGTTCGAGGCCAGTCTGGTCTACAGCATGAGTTCCAGAACAGTCAAGGATACACAGAGAAACCCTGTCTCAAAAAAACCTAAAAAAAAAAAAAAAAAAAGAGTGCAACAGCCATGCCATGCCTGGATGTCAGCACCACCACACACCCACCCCTCATCTCCTTTCTCCAGCTCTTACACTCTTACTGCCCCATCTTCTATAATATGAACTCTTTCTTCCCACCACCAAGAATAAAGTTTACTGCTCCCCGCCACCCAGTTTGTTTGTTTTGAGACAGGCTCTGGATGTCCTGGAAATAACTATCTCTACATAGACCAGGCTGGCCTCACAGAGTTCCACCCACCTCTGCCTCACAAATACTGAGATTAAAGGGAGGCACTACCATACCTGGTATACTTCTCCCTTGAAATTTTATCAAATGCTTAGTTAAAATGTGTGTTATTGCCGGATGTGGTGGCACACGCTTCTAATCCCAGCACTTGGGAGGCAGAGGCAGGCGGATCTTTCTGAGTTCCAGGCCAGCCTAGTCTACAAAGAGAGTCCAGGACAGTCAGAACTGTTACACAGAGAAAACCTGTCTCAAAAAACCAAAAAAAAAAAAGTGTGTTATTTTCCACGTTTGGACTGAAGAAGATAGCATAATAAAGAGAGTGCTCACCATGTCAATGTAAGGACCACAGTCTGTAGTCCCAACATCTTTGTTTAAAACATTTTTTTTTAATTAAAAAGCTGAACAGGCGCCGGGCGGTGGTGGCGCACGCCTTTAATCCCAGCACTTGGGAGACAGAGGCAGGCGGATCTCTGTGAGTTCGAGGCCAGCCTGGTCTACAAAGCGAGTCCAAGACAGCCAGAGCTGTTATACAGAGAAACCCTGTCTCAAAAAAAAAAAAAAAAAAAAAAAAAAAAC
>CAJQZJ010000231.1:244485-273591 GCA_907164525.1 Lophiomys imhausi
AAAAAAAAAAAAAAAAAAAAAAAAAAAAAGCTGAACAGGCATTGTAATCCTGTAATCCAACATTTGGGAAGCAGAAATGGTAGAGTCCCTAGGGCAAGCTAGGTAGGTAGACTAGCTAGATTTGGTGAACCTGGCTTCAGAAGAGACCCTACCTCAAAAAAACATAGTTGAGAACAACCGAGGAAGGTACCTAAGTCAATTTCAAACCTACATACATATCCAACACACATATAGACACACACATGCAAGCATATAAGCATGCCCACCTGCACACACATGCATGCAAAAAAGCATGCACATTACCACATCGTGATTACTTATCTCCTCTAAAAGAGAAACATCGAATGTGATGCTGATTTAAGGGGGTATTTGAGAAAAGAAAGAGAACCAAATAAGAGCAAACAAAATTAAGTCTTTCCTTTTCATCTCTGTAGATCTGCTCACAATTGTTAAAAGGCTATTTTTACTAAAAGTTTAGGTTATTTAAGTGTATATAAATTAAAAAACAGTTAGATCCAGTGTATTGTAGGTAACACCCCTGACTTCAAATCCTAGGAAAGAAAATATGATGAGGTCAAATTCTAATTCCCCCCAACAAAAGCAATTCAAAAAGAGCAGAAAGTAGAAGGAAGCACCCTAAGACAGTTTAAAACTCTCCAAAAAGTTTCAGAATAAACAATTTCTAACTTTGGCTCCCGACCCTCAAGCTATGCAAGGCAAGACTCTGCTCCTAAACAACACCCCTGGCTCTGCCTGACTTTAAAGAAAAGTTACCCTGTTAGTGTCTTCTGCAATTGTTGTGACAAAATAGCCTGACAGAAAACAAGTTAGGCTGGGTATGGTGATGATGCTTTTAATCGCAGCACCAGGAACACAGAGTGAATCTCTGTGAGTTCAAAGCCAAACACAGTGAGTTCAGACCACCCAGGGCTACATAGTAAGACCTTGTCTCAAAACAAAACAAAAAAGTAATTTAAGAGAGAAAGGGTTAGCCGGGCGTTGTGGCGCACGCCTTTAATCCCAGCACTTGGGAGGCAAAGGCAGGTGGATCTCTGTGAGTTCGAGGCCAGCCTGGTCTACAAAGCAAGTCCAGGACAGCCAGAGCTGTTACACAGAGAAACCCTGTCTCGAAAAACCAAAAAAAAAAAAAAAAAAAAAGAGAGAGAAAGGGTTTATTTTAGATCACAGTTCTAGGTTACAGTCCATTACCACAGAGAAGTCAAGGACATAGGAGCTGAAACAGGTGGTCACATCCACAGTAGGGAGAAGGAATGCATGCTTAAACTGAAATATTCAAACTAAAAATATTGCATATATATATATATATCTGAGGGCCACGGAGATGGCTGCATCAAATGCCAAACCATTCTGAGTGCCTGTAAGCACCGTGCCCAGGAGTAATGCAGTTTTCTTAACTCTTCCATCCTGGGGTAGGCTTTCAGATGAAGCAGCTGTCTTTGAAGCATTTATATTCCTATAAGTGGCCCCAATAAACACTGGTTCACAGCTAGACTGTGGCGGAATCATTTTTGTTTCTTTTTAAAAATAATTTTTTCTTTTTTTGTTTTGTTTAATAATACTTTTTTTTTTTTTGGTTTTCCAAAACAAGGTTTCTCTGTGTAACAAGCCCTGGCTGTCCTGGACTTGCTTTGTAGACCTGGATGGACTCGAACTCACAGGAATCCACCTGCCTCTGCCTCTGCCTCCTGATGAAAGGAATTCACCACCATACCCAGCAATACTTTTATTTATTGTTTGACAATTTCATACATATATACAATGTATCTTGATAATAACCACCACACCCAAAACCTTCCTATCACGCTCAAGACCCTTGAATGTATATGCCTTTTCCACTTTCATGTACTTTTTTTATGTTTATTTTTGCTGATCACAGAAGAGAGAAAGATGAGCCCCATTTCTTTCTCCATACTCTCTCTGCATTTAGGAGCCTTGTGTGCAAGATGTGCTGGTATGTGCCTATAATCCCACCACCAGTGCAGGAAGACTGAAAGTTCAAGGCCAGCCTATGCTACATAATAACGTTGTCTCTCCCAACTCCACTCCCCAAAAGAAGGGGCCCTTTATTGATCTGCTGTGCTGGCTCTCTAAACAGAAAACTATTGAAACAGTGCTGACTTGGACCAGACTTTTTCCATAAGTATGAAGGGAGAAGATTTAGCACCTGGGAAGGCTGAGCAAAAGAGGTTTCCTCAGGGGAATCAGCCTGGTCACAGCTGTCTACTGAGACAGATATATAGGTACTTTGTTTAAAAGGCTAGCAAGAGGAAAAGGCTCTTGCACACCAGTATAGCCACCTGAGTTCAATGTACAGAACCCACAGAAGGGTAGAAGTAAAAACCTGACCTACAAAGTTGTCCTCTCCTCACCTCAGTGCCATGCACACATAAATAAGAGTTTTTTTTTTTTAAGGGCTACTTTCTACTTGTTTAGATGATTTTCCACTTTCCCACAAAGACTCTTCAAAGCAGTGATCACCATCACTGAGTGTTTCTTCTTTAATGAGTGACAACCCCACTGAACATCAGAAGCCCATGCGTGATGAGCAGGGTGAGAGACTACGACCAGTTCTCAGCATTGCAAGTGAGACTGCCTGGGTAACACCCAGGACAACTGTCTCAAAAGCACCTCCCTCACAGATAACCTCTTCTCAAGCCTAGACATCCAGGGCTCCAAATAGTAGCAGGCATTCCTAGTACCCTTGATTCACCTACGGGAAAAACAAACCAAAAAACAAACCACTTTAAACTACTGCTTACACTTGAAAAGAGTTCTCCAGTTTCCTTGCCTATGGTGTAGGAATATGGCACCAGGAGTAATCTCTAGTGTCAGGGAACTGTTCTTCAGATGTTTCTATGAATCTAAAAGCTAATCTTAAGTTTAGAGAAAAGGGGAAAACAAGTTAGACAAAGCCAAAAGAATGACCTTACTCCTTCCAAATCCAGCACACAGACACACTTAAGGAGCTGAGCAGCTGTGCTGCTGGCAGAGGAACAAACTGAAGTGCTCACGGGTATCTCCCTCCCCCTCTCAGGCCTGCAGAGCCCCATCCAGCTGCTGTACAAAAAGGCTTTTTCTTACAAACTTCTCTCCCTTCTACTTCTGTCTCCATCTTGAATGGAAAGAAACAACACTAGGATGGAATGTACATAGCTCTGCAAATATTCATGAGAAAATGCTCTGACACCCACACATGGCTGAGCTCCCAGGGCACATTGTATGAACCAGGGAATGGGGGTGCAGAGAAACCCTGACATAAGTGCTTCTATAATCAAAGCAACTGGGATGATGCCTCATGATAGGAACAAGATTCAAGAAGGTGAGGCTGCGGACGTAGCTCTGTGCAGAATTTTGTGTCTGGAACATAAGAAAAGTACTAGTATCAATTCTGAATTCTACCACAAAAAAGTCAGACTTTCCTTTTTTATTTTATTATTTTTATGTATGAGTGTTTTGCCTGCATGTATGTCTGCACACAGTATTCTCAGATGCCAGAAGAGGTCATTGGATCCCCTGGAACTGGAGTTACAGATGGTTATGAGCTGCCTGTGGGTGCTGGGAACAGAACCTGGGTCCTCTGGCTGGAGCAACAAGTGCTCTTAACTGCTGAGGCACCCCTCCAGCCCTAGGGCTTGCAACTGTTGCAAGTGAACCCAGTTCAGTTCCCTGCATCCACATCATGCTGCTCAAAACCACTTGTAACCCCTGCTCCAGGGGACCCAACACCCTCATCAGGCTTCCACAGATACTTGTGGCTGTATGCTCACACACAAACACAATTAAAAAGCAGCATAAAACCATCTTTGCAAAAAGAAGGAAGTTTTATCTGTCATCCATCAAATTATTAATTGAACAATTAATTTGCTAGTCATTAAGTGATCATTTTAGGTGTGTGGCACTAGAAATACAGGAACAAAACTGTGAAGGATGCTGTGTGTACAAGCCTGGAAGCTGCTGTCATCAGTCAAGGGTCTGATTGTTAGTTCTGTTGTTCAGTTGTGTGACCTTAAGAAGCTACTCACTCTCTCAGAGCCACAGCTACCTTTAAGTGGAGATATAACAAATTTGGGAAGTAGTATAATTCTAACAGTTCCTGCTGCTCAGTGAGCTCTCCATTCCACTCCATTTTAGTTCCTTCTTTATGTTTCCTGCTCCCGTTGTGCCTCCAAATCCCTTTTCAGTTTTTGTCACTTTCCTACCTTCTATATTCTTTTCCCAAAGCTCTCTAAGTTTAGTAGATTTGAAAGACATAAAAGAAGTGAAGACCACACTCCTTTCCATATCTTCCTTAATTTCTTGAAGTGGCAGATAACAAACTTCATCTTCATTTTGTAACAGAGTGGGGCTCCCAGACAGCAGTAAGTGCTGCTTCCATGACAACAGCATCTAGTCAAACCCTGGCCCCATGAGAGAACCAGTCACATGTGCTCTATATCGCTCCATATTACTAACTGGCAATAGTACCATTTTCTCTAATCTTGATTCAATATGAAGCTGGGGTTAGGGATCGTCTAGCAGCATACTACCAGCTGTAGTAGAACCTTTGTGTTGCAGTTCATGGTGTCTACCTACTAGCACTATAAGCAGCAGACATGTCCCTGCAACTTAAGAATAATTGTGGTTTTGCAAAAAAAATGCATGTGTACATATGTGTGGGTGAGAGTCTGACTTGATGACTTAATTTGTGTCTAGGTCTTCATCTTTGAAATGTTTCTTTAGGCTAGAAATACATATTACACATTAGTTGGTAGCGTGCTTGCCTAGCATCCATGAAAGCCCTGGGTCTGATCCCCATCTCTGCATAAAAGCAGGCTTGCTGATGTCTGCCCGTTATCCTAGCACTCCAGAGGTGAAAGCAGGTGATCAGAAATTCAAGGTCATCTCAGTTATGTGTAGGTTCAGGACCTCTGGGGAGTGGGTAAAGTCCTGAGTGGACATGTATTTTGGCATGAACACAGTCATGTCAAAGACTCTTGTCTCAGACCCATGGTAATGGCAAAGCCTGCATCTGGTCCGAGTATGAATGTTAAAAATGACTGCCTTCAGCTAAACGAGTGTATGCAGAAACTATCCCTCCCAGCTTCCTCCTCCTGAGTGACTGCAGCCTGAACTGCTTCCCTGTAGAGACCTCTTACTAAGTTTGGTTAAACCTGCCTCCTTGTTCAGTTGTATACAACACACTACTTCCTCGATTCAGATGAATAAACTCGGTAAGATTTCAGGCTGTTGCTGGTGCAATTCCATCAGAACACATGGCCCTGTAGTCCTAGCTTTTCTGCACCCCATGTCTGTCCTTTCTGGTCACCAGTCAGGTCAACCAAAAAGGCATGCAGATTGAAGCCAAGGGCCAACCTGGGATACTTGAGAGCCTGTCTCAAAATTTATTTAAAAAATGAAAATAAAAAAGTGTCTGGGGGGCTGGAGAGATGTCTCAGCAGTTAAGAACACTGACTGCTCTTCTAAAGGACCTGGGTTCAAATCCCAGCACCCACATGGCAGTTCACAGCTGTCTATAATTGCCAGGCATGGTGTGCACGCATTTAATCCCAGCTCTCCAGAGGGAGAGGCAGGTGGATCTGTGAGTTCAAGGCTAACCTGTTCTACAGACTGAGTCCAGGACAGCCAGGGATAAACAAAGAAACCCTGTCTCAAAAAAAAAAAAAAAAGGTTCTTGGGCTGCAGAGATGGCTTAGTCAGTAAAGTGTCTGCCAGGCAAGCAGGTAGACCTGAGTTCAGATCTCCAGAGCCCATGTACAAAGCCAGCAGGCAGCATGAGCCTGTGACCACCCTCAGTCCCCACCCCTGCAGAGACAAGATCAGTGTACTGGCTAGCCAGCCTATCCAGACCAATGAGCTTCAGGTTCAGGGAGAGACTGCCTCAAAAGGTGGAGGGCCAGCAAAATGGCTCAATGGGTAAAGTGCTTGCCACACAAGACTGATGACCTGAGGTCAATCCCTGGAACCCATTTTAATGTGGAAGGACAGACTGGACTGCACAAAGTTGTCCTTTGACCTCTATATTTATACCTGCCTAAACATATAATAAGTAAAACAAAAACATTTTAAAATAGTAAAAAAATAAAATAAAGTGGCTGGAGAGATGGCTCAGCAATTAAGGGGACTGACTGTTTTTCCAGAGGACCCAGCTTCAAACCTCAGCACCCACATGGCAGTTCACAACTGTTGTAACTCCAAGATCTAACACTCTCACAGAGACATATGTGCAGACAAAATACAGTGCACATAAAAATTTTTAAAAAGTAAACAAATTAAAAAAAAAGACACTCAAGCTCATTAAGCTCTTAGTCATCATGGCTGGAGAGATGGCTTTATGGTTAAGAGTACTTGCTTTAAACTGGGTGTGGTGGTGCACGTCTTTAATTCCAGCACTCAGGAGGCAGAGGCAGGTGGATAGCTGTGAGTTCAAGGCCAGCCTGGTCTACAAAGTGAGTCCAGGTCAGTCAAGGGTATACAGAGAAACCCTGTCTTGAAAAACCTTAACGCCGGGCGGTGGTGGCGCACGCCTTTAATCCCAGCACTTGGGAGGCAGAGGCAGGCGGATCTTTGTGAGTTCGAGGCCAGCCTGGTCTACAAAGTGAGTCCAGGACAGCCAGAGATATTCAGAGAAACCCTGTCTCGAAAAACCAAAAAAAAGAAAAACCGTAACAAAAAAAAAGAGTACTTGCTTTAAAAAATAATAATAATAAAATAAAATAAAGGTAGAATATAATAATGGAAGAAAGATCCAAAATCAACCTTGGGCACATGCACTAGAACACACACAAAGTATCTTGAATGGTGTCTAGTACTTTTTCCAGTATTAATACACTGGCCTTTTTTACTTACTATATTTTTGTTTTTTGAGACAGGTCTCTGTGTTGCCCGAGCTAGTTGGAGGCTCCTCAGCTTCCTGGCATTATGGTATGCACAGTGGTACCCAGCACCCAACTCAATGCTCCGGAATTCTACTTAACTACCACATATCAGAATTCAAAAATTCTCCATAAATTGTTCTTTACATCTTAAATTGAAATCTGTTTTATTCTAATGGAAATGAAGACCAGGTAGGTTTTTTTGTTTTTGTTTTGTTTTTTTAAGACAGGGTTTCTCAAGAGGCTCTGTGGCTCAGTTGTTGAAGTATTGGGCCTTGAGTCCAGAAGCCCAAGGTTCAAGACAGGGTTTCTCTGGATAGCCCTGGCTATATTGGAACTCTCTATAGACCAGGTTAGCCTTGAACTCACAGAGATCCGCCTGCCTCTGTCTCCTGAGTGCTGGGTTAAAGGAATGTGCCACCACACCCGGCCATTATAGACAGCTATGAACTGCCATGTGGGTGCTGAGATTTGAACCCATGTCCTTTGGAAGAGTAGCCAGTGCTCTCAACCGCTGAGCCATTTCTCCAGCCCCAACCAGCTGGTTCTTTTTTTTTTAACATTTATTTATTACTTCGTTATGTCTCCATTGCCACCCTTCCCTCCACCCCCTCCCCAGCTGGTTCTTACGTTCCATAAATTGCAAACTTGTCATGCTCTGTACTTGGCATTATTGCTCATCTTTGTACGTTAGGGTCAACATTCTATCATTAAACAACCACATAACGAATGCACATGAGGTATACTTTACTAATGGCAGTTTTCCTCTTGGCTCCTGAAGTCCAGTCCTCTAATCACTGTTAGGTCTTAGACGTCCAGAAATGACAGTCTTGGCTTAGCTCAAGCTGGACTACAGAAGTATTTCTGATGATTAGATAAAAGCCAACATTCCTCAGGAACTTGTGAAACAGTTCCATCCACCAAAAGGAGTTATTTCCCTTGTCTCTGGCAGAAGAGACATATGTCTCGCCATATACCTACAGCTGCATATCAAAACCCACGCTGGCCTCTAGGTTCCCTTCAGTCCCTATTCACAAACACATTTCAAAGCCCTCATGATGGCTTCATGATGACCTCCTGGCCCTTCTCACCCCCCCCCACTCCTGCACTGTGTTATCCCCTCTCAACTCCCTGCACCATTACGACCACCTCCCACCCCAACATAGCTGATCCCTGGATCCCCTTCTCTTGAAGATAGCCCTGGCCACATTGAGTCTGTTTTTCTTTCTCTCTGCTCTGGACTCTCCCAGATGCCTCTGGATTCCCTCTTTCTTATCCACAAAAAACAAAAACAAAAACAAAAAAACCCAAACTCCTCAAATCATGGGGTAGCCATTCTGGTAGCTTCTTTACTGTATCCCTAGTATACAAACATGTTCTAGGGAAAGTATGATTCTTCTCCCAAGTCTCTCCAGGTTTCTGACATTCTCAGAGTGAAGTCCAAAGTGGTGGGAATCTATTATCACTTTTTTTTCTCCCTCCCTTTCTCCTTCCCTTTGTTTTCTTTCCACTCTCTCCTCTTGAAAGGCTTGCAGTACGATATACATATTCTGGGTTGTTGTGTGGTGTTTGGTATTCAGTGTACTACAAAGACCAAAGAAATATAAAAACAGGGCCAGGTGTGGTGGCGCACGCCTTTAATCCCAGCGCTTGGGAGGCAGAGGCAGGTGGATCTCTGTTAGTTCAAGGTCAGCCTGGTCTACAAAGTGAGTCCAGGACAGCCAAGGCTGTTACACAGGAAACTGTCTCAAAAAAACCTAAAAAAAAAGAAAGAAAGAAATATAAAACACCAGCAACCACATCATTTTACTACTGTAATTTTAGTTTTAGATTCAGTGGTTGTAGAGAGAAAATTCTCCTCACCCACACATTTTTTAATCTGGAAAAGTTACAAATGTTTGAGTAATGTGTTTTAGCCAAATAACAAACTATTTTAAAATGAAGATTCTCAGGAGAGTAAAGGCGATTGTTTTGCAAAAGGCACCACATGCTTTTTGTGACTCATTCTGGTTTGTTGTGAACAGTCATTACCATTCTTGGTGGGTAGAGCTGAGCTAAAATTCCTCATGGAAAATTTTACAAACATACAATAGAGCAAATGTGTGAGCAGAGAACTCCCACCCCAACACTTGCTCATCACCAGGAAGGAGTTAGTTGAGTTTTCCAGGTGAAGCATGCTGGTCCCAGGAGGAATACCCAGCTTCAAAGACAGGGTAGAAGAACATGTGTGCTTGCTTCTCATGTTCTGTAAGAGAACAGTCATTCATCATGACAGGATTTGAGCCACAGCACATAAAAACTCATATCTACCTATCAGGCGGGCACTTAACATAATTACTTTAACAATTCTTTCATCATATAACTCTGAGAAATATACTACCACAAAAATAGTAATAATAAACACATGCGGGCTGGAGAGATGGCTCAGCGGTTAAGAGCACTGGCTGCTCTTCAAGAGGTCATGAGTTCACTTCCCAGCAACCACATGGTGGCTCACAACCATCCATAATGAAACCCGGTGCCCTCTTCTGGTCTGTAGATATACCTGCAGACAGAACACTGTATACATAATAAATAAATAAATCTTTAAAAAAAAAAATAAAAAAAAAAAATAAACACATGCACACACATGTAACTAATACAAATAGGACACAGTAAGGTTAAGTAGCTTGTCCAAAGTAAGACAGCAAATTAGTATCTATGTGTTAATTCAAACCGGGGTCTAATTTCAGAGCAGAAACAGATTAGCATTAGTATAGATTCACACCAGGAAAAACAGATCAATTCTGAAGAAAGGTTTTGAAAAATTGTATTTATACCCTTTTAAAAATATTTGGACTTTTCCTGTTGCTATGATAAAGTACCTTGATAAAAGTAACAGAAAGGAGAAAGCTTATTTTGGTCCACACACAGTTCAGGTTATAGTCTATTAAGGCACAGAATGTAAGATGCTGAAAGGGGCTGGTCACACTGTATCCACAGTGAGGAAGCAGAACATAATGAACATTAGTCCCAGATCACAAAAGGTACCATTGTCAGAGGAAGGTCTAATACTTTGGTTCTAAAGGGCTGATTTCAATGCTGAGATCTGGTTACTGCCCCTTCTGAGCCATTCTCTTGACTGATTAATAAAAGTTGATGGCCAATTAGCTGGGCAGAAAGAGTAGAGAAGAACATGGCTGTCATAAGTAGGAGCTTGTTTATCGATAAATGACCTACATACATACTCTTGCAGTCTGGCAGGCTATCTGTCCATCCCTTTCACATTCTATGTAGGAGCACAAGTACACATGTAAGACCCTAAGGAGAGATTAGCCTCTAGGATTCCTCAATCCTTCTGCTGCACACAATTCAAGGCCATGTTTGAGTTGAGCCCTACTGACTATTACAATAGCAGAAGACTATCTGCACTAACCCCCACATGAATCACATTGAGGCCCACATTGGAAATGGACACTAGTCAAGTTCCCACATCTTCACCAAGCATTCTTTTCCCACTTCTTTGAATCTGTTTTCAAAAAAACTGATGCCACTCACTACACTTCTAACCAACACACCATAAAAGACAACCATCACCCAGATTCTATGCTAATTTACCTAAGTATCCAGTTGTAAAAACTGAGGAGACCATGCTATAATGGAAATAACTTTAAATGGTCCACAATGTATTAGAGTGTTTTCCTCTTGAAAGCCAGTTTGCATTGAGATTTTTCAAAATTTCAAGTACTAATTAGAGTACTTCCAGCCTGCAACTGCCATAATAATCTTGAAAAGCAAATTTACAGTAAGTATTTATAAAAAGGAAAATGGAGGGAAAGTGACATTACCACTTCCTGAGATGCGTATTGAGGGTCTTCTGGGTTGACTGACCAATAGCAGTAATCAAAGCCAAATGCCACAACCTTCTCCCGGGTGTCTCCAAAGCTGTCTGGTTGACTGTCCACCTAAAATTAAATAGAATCCAGTGTCTTCCCTGTCATATCATTGGAATCTGGACAGTGGCTCTTGATTATGTTCCTGTAATTACAGAGATCTGGACTAATTTCTAGAATGTTTACAACAGCCTATGTTTACAAAAGAAGAGAGGTAACACCTGCCTCCATCTCACTAGGAACAAATAAAGACCCAGACAACTATGCCTATGACACTAGCATGTACCTGCTTACAAACAGCTCAGAGAGAAAGGCTCTTCTAAGAGACATCTTCATCATTCATTTCTTCATTAAGTATTTCTGCAGATGGTACAGATAGCATATGAATAACACAGACCCTGGATCCAATAGATTTAATCAATCTGGAGATCTCACTGAGGTCCTTTTTTGGAAATAATATTAGATGGAACAACCAAGAATAATCCAGTGGCGGAAGGCAGATGAGAGTAGGACCAAAACTTGGAACTGCACGGAGTTCTGGGTACTGGAGAAAACACCATTCTTCACAGAAATGCCTTGTCTCGATATTTAAATTTAAACTCTGGTTTTCAGGTCACAGTGATCTCCTTATGAGACCATGCCTATTGCAAAAACCTTCATCTTCTCCAGAGAGAAGAAGAAACTCAAGAATGGACAGCCCCCAATTCCTACTTCACAATGGCCAGGATGCTACAAAATCACCATGGTCTGTAGCATGCATAGCTTTGTGTGCTGGCTGTTCCACTGTCCTCTGCCAGCCTCTAGAAGGGAAAGAAAGGCTTACAGAGGTGTGCTCCTTGAGGAGAATGCAGCACTAAGAGTGCCCAGATAAAGATTAAGGGCAAATACACCTCCAATACACATTTTATACAAGAATAAAGTTTGAAATGGGAAAGACATTCAAAAATTAGAGAAGAACACGGCTGTCATAAGTAGGAGCTTGTTTATAGATAACTGACCTTAGGGAAGTCAGCAGCTGGGGAGGTATGTAAAGGGAAAACCAACGTTTTTTTGTTTGTTTGGGGGGTTTTTGTTTTGTTTTGTTTTTGGGTTTTCGAGACAGGATTTCTCTGTGTATCCTTGGCTGTCCTGGACTCACTTTGTAGACCAGGCTGGCCTTGAACTCAGAGATCTGCCTGCCTCTGCCTCTCAAGTGCTGGGATTACAGGTGCATGCCACTACACCCAGCTAGAGGGCAAATGACAGTTTGTTCCTGGGGGCAGGAGAGGTGGCTCAAAGGTTAAGAGCACTGGCTACTCTTTCAGAGGACCTAAGCTTGTTTGCCAGCACCCACATGGCAGTTCATAACCATCTGTAATTCCAGGCCCAAGGGATCTGATGCCCTCTTCTGGCCTCCTAGGGCATGAAACATGCACATGGTGCACGTAGGAACAACACCCATACACATAAAATGATAAATAAATATTCTTTTTTAAAAAGTTTGAGGGCTGGAGAGATGTCTCAGCAGTTAAGAGCACTGGCTGCTCTTCCAGAGGACCCAGGTTCAAATCCCAGCACACACATGGCAGCTCACAACTGTAACTACAGTTCCAGAGGATTCAACAACCACACACAGACATATATGTAGGCCACCACCACATGTACATAAAAATTTTTAAAGTAAACTAATTATTAAAAAGTTTGCTTTATGCCGGGCGGTGGTGGCGCACGCCTTTAATCCCAGCACTTGGGAGGCAGAGGCAGGCAGATCTTTGTGAGTTCGAGGCCAGCCTGGTCTACAAAGCAAGTCCAGGAAGCCAGAGATATTCAGAGAAACCCTGTCTCGAAAAACCAAAAAAAAAAAAAAAAAGTTTGCTTTTGGCCAAGCTTTACTCTCTAGACCCCAAAATATGAGACCTTACCACAAAACAGCTGAAGTGATTAGCAAAAGAGATAAGTAAGAGAAGGCAGGGAATGAAAGGCCCTTTGCCCTCCAGGAGCTCCTGTTTACGCTTTGGCAGGGCTTATTCTCTTTTAACAAGAGCTAATGACAAGAGGAAACAAATCACATCACAGAAGTAACAGAGAGAGAGACCTAGCTCTGAGGCCTGGGGTCTAGATAGCCTTCATTCGGCCTCAGCTTCCTCACTTCTTGGGAAGGCAGGCTTACACCACACAGTAACTACAGCGGTTGTCCTGTTGTCACCTTTCTGGCTTCTTTCCACTGCTCAAGTTCCACAAAAGAAAAGCCCGTTCATCTTCCAAATCAGGAAGGGTGGAGGAAGTTGACTCTAGGAGGGGGTGAAGGAGGAGGGAAGGAAGTTCCCTGTGTCGGTCCAATTGTGCTCCAAAGTTAAGTGGGGTTGTGGAAGAAAATCTGCAAAAAGACCCAGGCTAATGACCAACACCCTTATGGGATCTGAAGGCTGATGTCTGGACCACATTATGGCCAACATAAACCCTGCATTGTCAGACAAATACTAAAATTCCTAATAATGCCCTAGATAAAGAACTGTCAGTTGATGGGCTCAGCATAAAGTTTAACTGGTGGCCAGGTGAGTTACATAGACTCACAAATTGTCCCTGGCATGAGGTAAGCTAATCATGGTCCCTATTATATCCCTTAGGTTTAGTTTTAAAGCAGCTACTAATCAGTTTCCAAAATCAGCTGCACTATTGTAGTTACCAAAGCATGGACCAAAAACGTCACATCTTCTAGACTCTACACATAAGTCTTTTGTTGTTTATTTGCTTTATGATTGATCCTAGCTTTCTCTTTCTCTCTCTGGATTTTTTTTTTTTTTTTTTTTTTTTTTTGGTTTTTCGAGACAGAGTTTCTCTGTTTAACAGCTCTGGCTGTCCTGGACTCGCTTTGTAGACCAGGCTGGCCTCGAACTCGCAAAGATCCGCCTGCCTCTGCCTCCCAAGTGCTGGGATTAAAGGCGTGCGCCACCACCGCCCGGCTCTCTCTGGATTTTTGAGACAGGGTTTCTCTGTCTAACAGCCCTAGCTGTTCTGGACTCAATTTGTAGACCAGGCTGGCCTTGAACTCACAGAGATCTGCCTGCCTCTTCCTCCCTGAGCGCTGGGATTAAAGGTGTGCGCCACCACGCCCAGCTTAATTATAATAGTTCTTAATTAGAAATTTTCACAATTTCAGGCTTACCTTCACATTCCTGACTTTTGCCACTTTGTCATCAACTTCCACAATAATTCTTCCCCCTTCTTTGGTCTCCCTAAGAAATAAGGACAGAATTCAAATAAAAAGAAACACTTTTTGTTTTGTTTTCAGAGATAGATTTTCAGCCCAGGCTGCCTCAAATTCACACTCTAGCCAAGGATGACTTTGAGCTTCTAATCCTCTGCCTCTTCCTCCCAAATGCTAGTATTACAGGGATGTGCCACTACATCTAGCACCCACTTAAACACACACACACACAGCAAACAAACAAAAAAACAAGAAATTAGTTTCCTACAATGTGTCAGTAAGTGGAATACTTGTCTCCATGAATAGCTAAAAGCATATAAAGACTCCCTTAAAAGGCCCGCTTTTCTACATCAGTACCCTTTGACGCTGGAATCACTAACCATTACCACCATTTATTTTGGTGATCTTCTATGTATAAAACACCATATTAGGTATGGATATTGTAATTTATCCATCCATCCTACTCTCCCAAAATGGCTTCATAGCAAAGTAAAGCCTAGAGAGATTATGCTAACTTGTCAAGGTTACCCAGCCAGGACCAGCAGAACTGGGATTTAAGTCCAGATTTGTCTGATCATTAACTATACTTTAAAAATCTTTAAAAATTAGGCTTGGATCAAGGCTATCTTAGTGTACAAAGTGAGTCCAGGGCAGCCATGGATACACAGAGAAACCCTGTCCTGGAAAAAAAAATAGGCTTGGAAAATATCTTTGGCCCAGCACATGACATAACTTTTCATTTTCTCTGGACCACTAAACAAAGTACTAATAAAGGTGTCGCCAGGCACACCTTTAATCCTAGCACACAGGAGGCAGAGGCAGGCGAAATCTCTGAATTTGAGGCCAGCCTGGTGTACAAAGCAAGTTCAGAACAGAGAAGGCTACACAGAGAAACCCTGTCTCAAATAAAAAAAAAAGGGGGGGGTCAATGTTGCTATCCTAAGAACCCTAAAAAACAGTGTAAAAAGAATGAGTTCTGCCAGCAGCTACCTCCTCCTGGGTAGCAGCTGCTACCAGGAAGCCCCCAGACTGGAGTCACCACATGCAGTGATGCAAAGCCAGATGTTTAAAAACCATTTACCAACCAAACACAGCAGTTTGGGGTACACTCCTCTTCTGTGTTCCTCCGATCTCTCTGTTCTCATTCTATCAAAACTTTTCAAAGCAAATGGCCTCTGCAAGGACAAATCTAACCCCACATAGGACCATTTTTGTCATAGGAGAAAATGCCTTTTTGACCTCTGTCTCCATTTACCAAGTCATCTTGTATACTGGACATTTTTTTAAAATCTACTAATTCCAATACATATTGTCTGGTCTAGAACACACTCCACCAATTTTATCACTCTCCTGCTCCATCCAAGCATCTGTCCACCTACACACTAATGATCTATATTTGCTTTCTTTTTTTTTTTTTGGTTTTTCGAGACAGGGTTTCTCTGTGTAACAGCCCTGGCTGTCCTGGTCTCACTTTTGTAGACCAGGCTGGCCTCGAACTCACAGAGATCCGCCTGCCTCTGCCTCCCAAGTGCTGGAATTAAAGGCGTGCGCCACTACCGCCCGGCTATATTTGCTTTCTTTTCTGGCCCTTACTTTAGAGAGCTCTACCCTTCCCCCTACCTGTCAGAAAACTCAAAGATCATTCAGAACAGTTCAGACACCAACTCTTGTGCAAAGCCTTCTCTGACTTCCCAAGAGAGTGGGAAAGAGGACGGAATACACAGCGACACACTCAAGGGTTGAGAAGTGCAGAATCAGGCTCATGCACAAGGAACTAGCACTGAGGACGCCAAGAATAGACGTTTGGAGTAACTTCCCCCATGCCACAGTTAAATCACGTCAGCTGTTGACCACAGGATAAAACCAGTCTCTCAGGGCCTCAATTTCCCTCCCATATCCTGACAATTCTTTTTCCGATGCCCTCGTACACCCTACCGTCCTCACTTGGGTACCCCTGGAACATCAAGAGGAGTGGAGACTACCCAGCCCTTTGCACCTCCTCAAGTCATGCTACGTGAGAAAGGCCCTACTAGGTGCACCAAGACCTGAGCCAGGGCAGCGACCCCTGGAACCACACAGGAACCACACGGGAACCGCTATCTCCTAGGACACGACGTCCTGTCCCTTCAGGCCTCCAGGAATTCTGGACCCTGAGCCCTCGGGGCACTTTGTGTCTGATATTATTGTTATTGTTGTTGTTGTTATTATTATTATTATTTTACTCTCCGCACCAGTCCACCGCTAGGAAAACAGGGATCTCGCGCTCCTCTCAGTTCACTTGACGCCTCAGGCGCCCCCTCCTGCCAGACTCACCGCTTGCTGAGAGGCCGGACCCTCACGGCCACCAGCACATTCGCCATCCCTCCGCCACAACTCAAGACCGGCACAGCGGCCCAGTGGAAGCATCCCTGGCCGGCATCCAGCGGACAGACCCAGCCACAGGCCCCGCAACAACCACGGACTGCCCCGCCCGTCCCACGGGCCTCAGGGCCGAAGCCCCAGCCTCGCCCGAGGGGCGTGGCCCACCGAGCCTCACAGCCAATCCTGAGACAGAGGGGTGGGCCTCCTCGCCTGGCTCCACCCTCTCTCCTCCCGGGACGCTCCCGCCCAAGTGAGAGCCACCGCCCGACCAGAGAGCAGTGCACATCGAGCATCCGCCGAGTCTCAGACGGGTGGGCCGGGCCTAGCCTCGCTCCGCCCCTCGCCCCTCCTCAGTTGCTCCTAAGCCTGCTGCAGCACCTCTTTTGTTCTAAGATTTGGTGACTAAGTTTTTGGTTAATACTTGAAAGATTATGATACGTCAAAACTGCAGCTAAATTTTAGGGTCAAAAATTAGCAGAGCCTATCGTGGAGGCTGAGGCAGGAATATTATTATTGAGTTCAAGGTCAGCGTGGGCAGTGCATGGTGATTTGAGGTCAGCCTGGAGTGTAGAGCGAAATCCTGTCTCAAAGCAACAATGAAATGTGCAAAACGAGTGATTTTATAGTTCCAAGGAGTGTTTAATGAGGAGGCATTTCTTTCTTTCTCTCTCTCTCTCTTTCTTATAACTTACTGGCAAGTTTTTCTCTATTGCCCTGGAACTTCATTTGCCACCCTAGCAGCATGTACAGAGCAAATGCTGTCTGATAGAAACTGGTTTATTCTAATAAGAAATAGCTGTTGTTTTTCCTGTAAAGACTCCTCCAAGGTAAGAGGATCAAAAGCCCTTCACCACCAGGGGTGCTGATGAACACTTCAAGTTCCAGCAGTGGGGAGTTCCAAGAGACCCACATAAGAAGCTCCTGTCTCATACAACAACAAAAAGAGAAATAGGCTTTCTGATAGCGACGAATCTGTACTCACTGAAGATTTCTGAATCTTCATACATCGTGATTACAGAAGGGATAGGGGTAGGGTTAGCCATTGTATTATAACATTAGGGTTAGAGTTTACACACACAAGGTGGGGTCACTGGTGGTGCTTGCCTTTAATCCCAGCACTTGGTGAGAGGCAGAGGCCAGGTGGATCTCTGTGAGTTCGAGGCCAGCCTGGCCTACAGAACAAATTCCAGGACAGTCAAGGCTACATAGAGAAACCATGTCTCGAAAAAATGAAAGGAGGAAAAAAGATTCATACACAAAAACAAGACAAAATAAAAACACACAATAAAACAAAGTCACTTCTGTCATAGGAATTAGAATCTTATGGAAAAGGAAATAAATACGTAAATGTATAACATGGTGAAAAACACTGAGTGCAAAAAAAAGTAAAAGGAAATAAAAATAGAATAACATTTTTTATGTAGCTAGAGAGAAAGTTACTATTTTTTATAGACTCTTAAGCAATCAGTCACTGATAGCAGTAACATTCTAATACATTCCAGGAAAGTAAGGTTGGGGGTCATTCAGAGACAGTTATTCCATAGTATTTCCTAAGAAAGCCTCTAGTAAGGCAGGCATTGTTCTAAACAATCAGAACATACTAGCCTGGCTAAACCTCTGACCTCATAGAGCTAGGAAAGTAGACTAAAGAATAAAACAGTTTTTAAAAAATGTAAATGGCGCCGGGCGGTGGTGGCGCACGCCTTTAATCCCAGCACTTGGGAGGCAGAGGCAGGCGGATCTCTGTGAGTTCGAGGCCAGCCTGGTCTACAAAGCGAGTCCAGGACAGCCAGGGCTGTTATACAGAGAAACCCTGTCTCAAAAAACCAAAAAAAAAAAAAAATGTAAATGGCTAGGTGTGGTTGTGGCACACACTTTTAATTCCAGCACTCTGGAGGCAGAGGCAGGCAGATCTCTGAGAGTGCAAGGCCAGCCTAGTCTACGAATTGAATTCCAGAGCAACCAGGGCTGTTACAACAGAGAAACCCTATCTCAAAAAGAAAAAAAAAAGTAAATGAATAGCAAATTAAAATTTAAAAGTACATTAAAAAAAAACAAGAAAGTTGCAAAGAGAACAGGACCATGAAGCCATGGTGAGTGGAAGGGTCTATAATCAGAGTCCTGCTCCAGTTGAGGCAGGAGAATTTTGAGTTCCATGTTAGTCTGGACTGCATAGCAAGACCAGATATTAAAAAAAAAAAAAGCCATGCTGTTATGTGGAAGGCCAGACACAGAGAGGTAGTACCCCTACTAAGGTAGTTTGCACACACAGGACCCACACCGTAAGGCCCTGTCTGTGTGCAGACTACCTTAGGAGGGGCAGATGGAGGAGCAGAACCTAGATCATGGAATTAACATGAGGCCATAGTGGTCTCTGGATTTTATTCAGTGAATTGGGAAACCATAGGAAAGTTTTAGAGAAAATCATAAAATTGTTTTAATTTTCCAAATGTTTTATATTTATTTGTGTGTGTGTGTGTGTGTGTGTGTGTGTGTGTGTGTGTGTGTGTGTGTGTGTATGCATGTTTGCTATAGAATGTGTGTGGAGGTTAAGGATGTCCTACTTGATTTTTAAATTAAGCACCAACTTTGGGAGTTCAGGTCATCACAGCTGGGCTTGTTGACTGTTCACATTCCCTTGTGGAAGGTAGGGGAGTTCATGGGACCAGCACCTGGGTTATTCAGCCACGCTAAACCACCTGTTGTATGTAATTCTTCTCTAATTTCACACAATCTTGGGAAGAAGCTAGAGTACATCGGAAGAGGAAGAGGGGTGCCCTCTATCTATGCAGCTATGGGAAAGCCGTCATCTCTGTTGGTAGACTGTCTTTTGGGGAGAAAAGTACCCACAATCCTGTAAGTGCTCTGTAAAGAAGCCCAATAAACTCATTGGTCCACCACAGTGAGCTTTGATGAGTACATGCTCTGTTTGTCGTTGGGACATATCTCACATATCTCTTCTAATATACGATTTTTTTCCATTTTGTTTTCATTATCTACATATAGAAGCTGAATCTTAAAAAGTTTGATCAAAACCAGGTGGTGGTGGCACATGCCTTTAATCCCAGCACTAAGGAGGCAGAGGCAGGTGGCAGATCTCTGTGAGTTGAAGGCCAGCCTCGTCTACAAAGCAAGTTCCAGGACAGGCAGGGCTATACAAAGAAACCCTGTCTTGAAAAACAAAGAAAAAAAAAAGTTTGATCAAACTCTCATGGCTAAAGTTATTTGCTTGACATTCCCATAAGTCACTCAAAACCCGTGCACTGCTGAGCCTGCTTGCTTCTCAAATTATTTTAAATCTCTGTATGTATAGGACTATAGTCATGTGTGGAAGTCAGGGGGACAAACGGGTTAGTTCTAATCTATCTTGACAGAGTCTCTTGCATATAAGAAGCTGCATTTACATTAACTGGCCTTCTGCCTCCCATCTCCACATAAAGTATCCATTTCTATGTGGGTTCTGGGGATTTGAACTCAGATCCTCACACTCGCATGCAAACTTTTGCCCACTGTGCCATTATCTCACCTCTTGCCTGTTTTCTTGACTTCTCATAGCTTTCCTCTCTCTCTCTCTTTTTGTTTGTTTTTTGAGACAAGGTTTTTCTGTGTAACAGTTCTGGACTGTCCAGGACTTGCTTTGTAGACCAGGCTGGCCTCAAACTCACAGAGATTCACTTGGCCCTGCCTCCCAGTGCTGGGTTTAAAGGCATGCCCTAGCATCCCCGGCAGCATTCTTATCCATCTTCCTTTTCCATGTAACTATAAGATCTACAGCTTGCCTGACTTAGAACTGCCCTTGAGTTTCACAAAAATAAAAACAAAGCCGGGCGGTGGTGGCGCACGCCTTTAATCCCAGCACTTGGGAGGCAGAGGCAGGCGGATCACTGTGAGTTCGAGGCCAGCCTGGTCTACAAAGTGAGTCCAGGACAGCCAAGGAAACACAGAGAAACCCTGTCTCGAAAAACCAAAAAAATAAAAAAATAAAAACAAACATTTGTTCAAACCAGACACAGTGACATATGCCTGTATTCCCAATACTTGGTAAGCAGAGGCCAAAGGATTGTTGAATCCAGCCTAGGTAACATGAGAAACTGATTCTCTCTCCCTCCCAGGTAACTGTCTTCTATAGACCAACTTTCTATTTCTTGCTCTCACACACAAATCAGTAATTACTGACAACACTGGCACAAAATTAGATGTCTCTTTATGTTAGAATTTAGGCTTAACTTACCTTAGGCTTTGGTGAGCCAAATAGTATGGATGCTTATATGCTATATATGTTAAGTAAGCTAAGAGTATTTTCTTTCTGTTACCGGGGATCATACTAGTGTGATTAAGAGTTTTGTTTCTCTCTCTTTTTTTTTTTTTGGTTTTGTTTTGTTTTTGCAAAACAGAGTTTCTTTGTGTAACAGCCCTGGCTGTCCTGAACTCTGTAGACCAGGCTGGCCTCAAACTCAGAGATCCACCTGCCTCTGCCTCCTGAATGCTGGGATTAAAAATTTTTTTTTTGGCTTTTTGAGACAGGGCTTCTCTGTGTAACAGAGTCCTGGCTGTCCTGGAACTCACTTTTGATCCGCCTGCTTCTGCCTCCCAAGTGCTGGGATTAAAGGCATGTGTCACCACACCCGGCTGAGTTTTGTTTCTTAAAAAAACCCAGTTGCTATATGAGAATTTTTGTTTTAATCCCAGGTGTAGGGCCTGCTTCAGTTTGTCCTGTAAACTATAAGTGTCTCATGTGCTAGCAGCAGCTTGGCTTAGCCAGCTGTAGAAAGTTGAATTCTGAGGACTCTGGAGAGGAGTAGTCAGTCCTTGAGAGGGACTTGGGTGCTCCAGAGGAAGAGGCTACTGCTTTCTCTGCCAGTGCTTCCCCTGAGCTGTTGCTGATTCTTCCTGCTGCTGTGTTTGCTGGTCTGCAATGTTGGTTGTTGATGGGGTAGTGTTACCCATTCTAAATGTTAATAATTGGTCCTGCTTGCTGCCTGTTACTTACATCGACTCTGATTGGTTAAATAAATGCTGAGGCCTGAGATTGGGCAAAGACAGAAAGGTGGGACTTCCTGAGATTAGAACAGGAAGCCTGTGTTTTAGACAGAGGATTAATTCATTCCAGCCAGGAGCAGGAAGAAGGACACCATGGGTTAGAAAAAGAACCTCATTCCACATGGCCAGGAACATCGGCATAGAATGGAGAATGGCAGTCCAAGGGAACGTATGTATATATGGGGTCATATTTGGGTAGTAGAATTATGAGTTAGCTTAGAAGGGCTAGGATTGCACAATTCAGGTCTAGGCTTGTTAAAATCCACCTGGTGTCTGTGTGTATTCATTTATAATGGTGGGTTAAGGATTAACAACGCCACGACCAATTAAATATAATATAAATACTGGGTAAATAGTTTAATTAGTTTTTTTTTTTTACAGGTTGTTACTGGTTTACTGGACTGCTGGATATTGTGATGACAGACTGGTATTGACCCCCAAACCCAATGACCCTAAACAGCAGAAAGTAGTTCAACAAGACCGACCTATGGCCCTTTCCCCTATAACCGTCTTTCTCACCTAGTATTGAAAGTTGGAAGGAATGAGTTGGAAGGGAGGTAGAGGTTTATGTACAGTAAAATAAGAGTGTCTCAAAACAAAATAAAGCGTTGCTTACAACATACTGGAGCCACATTTAGCAGAGATTAGTTTATTTTTACATCTTGAGTCATTAATAGGAAATTAAAATACAAAACCATGAAGAATATTAATAGTCGTGACATGTTTACACATAAATACACAAAAATCATACAAGGAAAATGACTAGATATTAAGAGATTTGAGATGAAATTCAAATAAAGACTTTGCTGAGTAGTCTACGTGATGCTCAAAATCTCAACACCACTCTTGTATGGCACATTTATAAAAACTGTAGACTTTTAGCTTCCGAGATCAGACGTGATAGGGAGCATTCAGGATGGTATGGTTGTAGACAAAAGCTGTAGACTTTTAAAACAATGGTCTGTTGTTTTTACAGGGCCTGTTTGTGAGCAGGGAGGGGAGTAAGGATTCTGCTTCCTTGTGAACAGGTACTTTACTATCTATCAAGTGAAGTCTTGTATTAAGAGTGTGATGAACAGGTTTGCTAAACTCCCACAACACAGAATGCCACAGGATGGAAATCCTGACGCACACATTTTTTTGCTTGCTTGGTTTTTTGTTTTGTTTTGTTTTTCGGGACAGATTTTTTCTGTCTAACAATATAGGCTGTTCTGGAACTCCCTTTGTAAACCAGGGTGCCTGCAAACTCACAGAGATCTGCCTAGCTCTGCCTCCTGAATGCTAGGTTTAAAGGTGTGCACCACCATGCCCAGCACAGATGCACAGAATTTAAAGGAAAACAGAATCCCAGTTTAAACATAAGCCAGACGTACTTAAAGTACCATATAAATGAGAACATCTTGAGATAGTTGTTACTATTCATACTTAAGTATACTAGTCCCTATTTTTTTTTTTTTTTGGTTTTTCGAGACAGGGTTTCTCTGTGGATCCTTGACTCTCCTGGACTCACTTTGTAGACCAGGTTGGCCTTGAACTCACAGAGATCCACCTGCCTCTGCCTCCTAAGGCATGTGCCATCACGCCTGGCCATTACAAGCAGCGGTGAACTGCCATGTGGTGCTAGGATTTGAACCCGGGTCCTTTGGAAGAACAGCCAATGCTCTTAACCACTGAGCCATCTCTCCAGTCCTACTAGTCCCTATCTTAAGAATAACCCTAAGTAGGTAAAATATATCAGTATTCTCTGTTACAAACCTCTAAACTTTAGCCAAATGTGACAGTATATGTCTATGACCCTGGCACTCCGGAGATTGAGGCAAGGAGGGTCATGTGTCTGAGACCAGTCTGAGCTACACAGTGAGTTCAAGTTCTGTCTTGGCTACATCTAAGAAGTATTACATCTAGTTAGACTCACATTTAAATGTTAAGTATTTTAGGAATTAAAAGAATCTTCTAGGTCTAGGAAGATGTTTTTTATTTGGTAATGAAAGTTTGGATGGAAACTAAGTTAGGTATAGAACTTTAAATTCATGGAGTATAGACAATAGAATATTAATATCAGTTGCCAAATAAGTATGGTCTGGACATTGGGAATGTATGTTATACCTTATAACTTTATAATTATGATCTAATGGTTCTTATAATTTTGTATTGTATTTATTGTTTTAAGAAAAAGAGACTTGCCAGATGTGGTGGCACACCCCTTTAATTCCAGCACTTGGGAGGCAGAGGCAGGCAGATCTCTGCGAGTTCAAGGCCAGCCTGGTCTACAGATCGAGTCCAGTTCAGCCGAGGCAGAGAAACCCTGCCTGGGGGGGAAAAAAAGGAGCCTTTTATTGGACTAAAAGAGGGAGCTGTTGGGAGGGGGAAGACATACCTTAAATTAAAAAAAAAAAAAGCACATAGGAGAGTGAGGGGGAAGAGGGTAGGAAGGTGGGATGAGGAGTGGGAGGAGGGAGGGGACTGTGATTCAGATGTAACTTGAAAAAATAAATAAATATGAAAAAAAAAGAAGTATCAGCCAGGTGGTGGCGGCACACCCCTTTAATTCCAGAACTTGGGAGGCAGAGGAAGACGGATCCCTGTGAATTTGAGGCCAGACTGGTCTACAAAGTGAGTCCAGGACAGCCAGAGCTGTTACACAGAGAAACCCTGTCTTGAAAAACCAAAAAAAAAAAAGTATCAAACAAAAAAATTCTAAATTTTTACCATAGTTCTTTTCTTTTTTTAAGTTTTTAAAAAAATATTTACTTATTTACTATGTATGCAGTGTTCTGCCTAATTTATGCCTGCAGGCCAGAAGAGGGCACCAGATCTCAATGTAGATGGTTGTGAGCTACCTGTGGTTGCTGGAAATTGAACTCAGGACCTTTGGAAGAACAGCCAGTGCTCTTAACCTCTGAGTCATCTCTCCAGCCCCACTAGTTCTTTTCTTTCTTTCATCTTTCTTCTTTCCCCTTCCTAAGTCTGCCAGCACACTTCCTCAGCATTTGTGTCCCATGCACTCCTAAGAATACAACCAGGTTCAGTAACCTGCTAAAATGATTTATGAAACTTAGTGTTATCACACTCACAGCTGTGACTTAGTACAGCAACTGAACTGTGACATATGTGAAATGGTCTAGAACACCAAAAACTGTTAGGGATGCAATTTTGGTAGGGAACAGTAACAAAGTACTTTTTGCTTGGTATGTACCAACACCCTAGACTCTCAGAAGGAAACCGAGTGTTCCACACAAGCTACATTCTACAGCCTACTCACACTGGGCCCTACTCCTCCTCCTATTACATAAGTTTCTAGATGTGCCAGACAAGGACTCACCACCTGATCAATCCTTCAATGGGTAATGGGTAACAGGCCTGCTGTGTAGCTATTCTGCAATCTCACAGGAATAATCACCGCAGATATTTTCAGATTCAAGAACACTCTGCAGGTTGTGGTGGCACAAGTCTTTAATCCCAGCACTCAGGAGGCAGAGGCAGGTGGATCTCTGTGAGTTCGAGGCTAGCCTGGACTACAGAGTTCCAGGACACCAGGGCTACACAGAGAAACCCTGTCTCGAGAAAAAAAAAAAAAAGATTCAGAAATGTTTTTTAAAAGACATAATACCGAATCTGATGTCTAAAGAATGTCCAACTCATATATAATAAATTATCATATACATATATTTGGTCATTTTAGCTTCACTGAAGAGAGTGAAAATATATGAAAAAAAAAAGGCCTATCAACATCCCTGTCTATTAACAAGGAAATGGACTGCTTTGACTATATGTAATTAAGGAAAAGAAAAGATGGCAATCACTTGTCATTAACAGCTTGGGTGTGAGCTTTAGAAACAAAAGGTAAAGGAGGTACTATATTAAGTTCATGAAGATAATTTTCTTCAGTTAGTATCTTGGGGATACACAAGGAAATTTCCTTTTGTTGTTCTCTCCATTTGAATATATTCTCTGACAGTTCTTCTATCTTGTTCACCAAAATATCCATCTTGGCTAAAGCCTTGCTCTGTAAAATTTGAAATACAGAAAAGTAGAAAAAAACTGTTATTGATTACCATTATGTCAGAAATAGATACACCAAAAATTAGCATCTGATCTTTTTTTCAGTCCCTTATTGCAAAAATTCCTTAAAAAACTTATCTCCATCCCCTAATCCAACCTTACATATCTTCTGTCTGTGAGACTGTATCTTCTTTTTTTTTTTTTTTTTTTGGTTTTTCAAGACAGGGTTTCTCTGAATATCTCTGGCTGTCCTGGACTCGCTTTGTAGACCAGGCTGGCCTCGAACTCACAAAGATCCGCCTGCCTCTGCCTCCCAAGTGCTGGGATTAAAGGCGTGCGCCACCACCGCCCGGCTGAGACTGTATCTTCTTTACCATCAATTTTGAACTCTATGCAAATAACCTCAGGCTTTATCACTATATCTAGCTGGTCTGGAATTCATGGCAATTCTACCTCATCACCTCCTATAGGTATGTGTGTTATCACCAAAGTTGTCTTAAACTGATTCTAAAGATGTAGGGCGATTGAAGCCTGCAGTTTTCTTCTGGTGCTGGGAACAGAGCAAACGCCTTTCACATACTAGGTAAGCAATATAGCAAGCTGATTCTTGGCCCTGAAAGTATGTGTTTCTAATATACTCCAGACGATAATGATTCTCTCTGTCCACATTTTGAGTGGTAGAGCTCAATCTAGTCTATCAATATTTTCTCCATTGAGTAAAGCACAGTTCTGACCAACCCACTCCTCTGTATTCCTTCTTTTTTTAAAATAATTTATTTTTATTTTATGTACACTGGTGTTTTGACTACATGTGTTTCATCAGATTGTTTGGAACAGGAGTTACAGATAATTGTAAACTGCCATGTGGGTGCTGGGATTTGAACCTAGGTCCTCTAGAAGAACAGTCAGTGCTCTTAACCACTGGCCCATCTCTCCAGCCCTGCATTCTTTTTTAAAAACTGAAAATGGACTGGAGCGATGGCTCAGCTATTAAGAGCACACTGGCTGCTCTTCTAGAGGACCTAGGTTTGATTCCCAGCAACCACGTAGCAGTTCATAACTGTCTCTAACTCCAGTCCCAGGGGAGTTGATGCCCTTTTCTGGCCTTTGAGTGCACCAGACACACACATGGCACACAGACATACATGCAGGGAAAGCATCCATTCATACACATAAAATTAAAAATGAAAAATAAAGGGCTGGAGAGATGATTCAAAAGTTAAAAGTGCACCCATATCAGATGGCTCACAACTGCCTGTAACTCTAACCTTAAGGAATCTGACACGTCAGGCACTTGTACTCACCTGCAAATTCACAAACACACACACACACACAAGTAAAACCCACAACTCCCACTTACCAACAAAAAATGCAATGGCTCCTAAGAATTCAGAGTAAAGTCTAAAGTTCTTAGTGTGCTGGGAGACTGAATCAGCACTGTTGTGACTTCAAGGCCTGCCTGAGCCATATAGTGAGCTGAAAGTCAGACTGTGCTACAGAATAACAACCTGCCTAAATAATTTCTTTCTTTTTTGGGTTTGCTTGTTTGGGTTTGTTGTTATAGTTTTTTGTTTTTTGTTTTTGAGACAGGGTTTCTCTGTGTAACAATCCTGGCTGTCCTGGAACTCACTTTGTAGACCAGTCTGTCCTCGAACTCGGAGATCTGTCTGCCTCTACCTCCCAAGTACTGGGATTAAAGATGTGTGCCACCACCACCTGGCTATAAATACATTTCTTAGTCTGTCTTTCAAGGTGTTTCTTAACAAGCCATGGTACCTTAGGCATCAGCCAAAGTGGAAACCGCTTTCCCCTGAAGCTATGTGTATTCTCTGTTTATAACATTCCCTATACTATTGCTTTGGCCATATTAGTCTTTCTGATACATGTTCAAATTTTACTGATTCTTCAAACTAATTCTGAAAACTTTTAAAAGTTTTTCTATGTCCTATTCTATTCCCAGTCACTAATACTGAAAGTAATCTTCCTGTGATCAACAGTTAGACATTCCTAATAGTTTTATTTTATACTTATACAAATACAATCCTAGGAAGTAAAAAGTATGTATCTTGCTAGGTGTGGAGGCACATGTCTAAAGTCCCAGCACTTGGAAGGCAGAAGCAAAAGGACAGTGAGTTTGAAGCCAGCTCAGGCTATAATGTAAGATCATGGGTTGGGGTAGAAGGAGGGAACAAGATGGGAAGGGAGTAAAATATGGAAATGAGGTTTAAAGTAAAAAAAAAAAATTTTTAGGTTTTTTGAGACAGGGTTTCCCTGTGTAATAACCCTGTATTACTACAACACAATAACTCTAATAGTAAACCGAGCTGGCCTCAAACTCAGAGATCCCCCTGCCTCTGTTCTCCTGAGAGCTGGGATTAAGGTGAGCACCACTACACCCAGCTAAGTAATATTTTCTGTTTTGTTTTTGTTTTCTGGTTTTTCTAGACAGGGTTTCACTGTGTAGCCCCTGGCTGTCCTGGACTCACTTTGTAGACCAGGCTGGCCTTGAACTCTCAGAGATCCACCTGCCTCTACCTCCCAAGTGCTGGGATTAAAGGCATGCACCACCACCCACGCCCAGCTAAGTAACATTTTCTAAAAAATATTTCTTTTTGTTTTGAGCCAGAATTTCACTTTGTGGCTTAAGCTAGTTGGGAACTTACTACATAGTGCAGGCTAATCCCAAAGTCCATAACAATTTTCTTCAGGCACCCAAGTCCTGGAATTATAGGTGTAGATCACCATGCTTGGTTAAGAAAGTGTTTGCTTTTCTTTTATGGTTCATGATTATAATAATGACTGACTCAAAGTGAAATAACCCAAGCTAAGAAAGACAAAAGCAGTACATCTTATTTCATGTGTGTATCTGTTAGGCTGTTTGTGTGTCGTGTCATGAAAGTAAAAGGGAGACAGTGAAAGAAGAGGAAGAGATAGTAAGGGATGAGGGAGAGAGTAAAAGGAGTAATAGAATACATGTGACATGCACACAAAAGGAGGCACTCTCTGGAGAGAGTAAGCAGGCCAGGAGGAGCTGGATGGAGGAGATGAGAGAGGCCAGCAGCAGAGGAGAATACACTAGAACAAAGTGTAATGGCACATCCATATGAGAATGCATGATGAAATACATTACTTTGTTTGATTACTTAGGAGCCTGAGACTAGCCTGAGCTACATGAGACTATCTAAAAAATAAAATCAAAACCAAAAAGTTGAATGAGACGGTCACACAGTTGAGATTCTAGTATAAGAACTAAGAGCAGCTGTATTAATGATACTCACCATTTTCTTTAAGTTTGTGTCTAAATGAGGGATACTTCTAATTGTTTCAAGATGGGTTTCCAATTTCTCAATGAAAGTCACAGCCAATTCCAACAATTGTACCATATATCTGAAAGAGAGTGTAATGGTTTGAATGTAAATGTATTCCACAGGCTCTTTGTTTGGACACTTGGCCCCTATCAGGCAGTGCTGTCTGGGGACTTACTGAAGCGTTGGTGCATAGGGACTTCGTAGATGGAAAGCACCTTGAAGGTGCTCTCCAATTCCTGATCTGTCAAGGTGTGAACATGCTATGCTGCAAGTTCCTGCCACCACAGATGGAGCTGTCCCAGCCACAGTGCCTTCACTGCCATGTTGGATGCACTATTTATTATTCTAAACTGTGAGCCAAAACAAGCCTCTCCCCAACTAAACTGTTTCCATTAGGTGAAACCGTACTTTTAAATTATTATTTATTTAACTCTTATTTATTA
>CAJQZJ010000231.1:285774-300498 GCA_907164525.1 Lophiomys imhausi
GTGTGTGTGTGTGTGTGTGTGTGTGTGTGTGTGTGTGTGTGTGTGTGCAAGAGAGACTGAGAGATAGAGAAGGATAGAGAAAGGAAAGAGAGAATGTGTGTTTTGTTATGTATGTGTGCTGGGATTAAAGGCATGTGCCACTACCGCCCAGCTGAATTAAATTTTTGATAGTCAGGTGTCATTCTCCATGATCCATTTGTCTTCTGCATTGGCCAGACAGGAGAATTAAAGGGAAATGTGGTGGGAATCACCAACCCTGCATCTTTCAAGTCCTTGACTGTGGCACTAATTTCTTCGATTCCTCCCAGGATGTAATATTTGATTCACTATATTTCCTGGTAGAGGCAACTCCAATGGCTTCCATTTGGCCTTTCAAGACATTATAGCCCTCACTCCACAGGTCAGGGAACCATTATGGGAATTCTGTCAACATCTAAGTATATCTATCCCAAATATACATTCTGGAACTGGGGAAATAACTACAGGATAAGTTTGGGGACTCACTGGACCCACTGTGAGTTGGACTTCAGCCAAAACTCCATTAACCACCTCACTTCCCTAAGTGTTTAATTTAAGGCTCATGGTTCCATAGGGCTGGAGTCAATGACCATAATGGCAGAGAGCATGGCAGCAGGCAGAAATAGCCCTGGAGCAGTAGCTGAGAGCTATTGAGACACAGCCATGAGGCACAGAGAACTAACTGGGAATGATATGAGCTTTTGAAACCTCAAAGCCAAGCCGGGCAGTGGTGGAGCACGCCTTTAATCCCAGCACTTGGGAGGCAGAGGCACGTGGATCTCTGTGAGTTCGAGGCCAGCCTGGTCTACAAAGCGAGTCCAGGACAGCCAGAGCTGTTATACAGAGAAACCCTGTCTTGAAACCCCCCCCCCAAAAAAGAAACCTCAAAGCCCAAATTCAATGACAAACCTCCTCCCAGACCACATTTCTTAATCTTTCCCAAACAGGTGAAATTCTTCTAACAACTGGGGACCAGGTGTTCAAATATAAGCCTATGGATGCCATTCTCATTTAAACCACCACAGAATGCATATGATTAAAATCAGATGCTAAAGGAAGGGATATAGGCACTAGAAAAAAAAAAAAAAAAGGATGTCTGACCTAATCTATCAACCAAGGAAGAGAAACAGGACTGGAAAGATGGCTCTTGCAGAGGACCCAGTTTAAATTCTCAGCAACCACCTGGTGGCTTACTCCAGTTCCAGGGGAACTAATGCTTTCTTATCTCCCTGGGCAACAGGCATGTACATGGTGCTCATACATACATGCTGGTAAAATATTCATACATATAAAATATATCTTAAAAAAAAAGAGTAGCCTGGCATGGTGGTGCACGCCTTTAATCCCAGCACCTGGGAGGCAGAGGCAGGTGGATCTCTGTGAGTTCAAGGACAGCCTGGTCTACAAAGTGAGTCCAGGGCAACCAAGGATACACAGAGAAACCCTGTCTCGAAAAACCAAAACCAAAACCAAAACCAAAACAAACAAAAAAAAAAAAGAGTAGAGAACAACTCAAACCATGCCCCTATGTAACCAGTTCCTTCCTTTAGAGCCCAAGCTGTAACCTGGGGCCCTTGTAGTGTCCTGCTATCAATCTTGACACTGTATTCCTCTATATTCTGTGTTACTTGTTCCCTCAGTATAGTCATTTTCAATTCTTTAGATAAGAGGCCAAGAACCTAAATATTTCTATCCCAGACCCCAACGTACTAGTAACACATTGGCTAGACTGACTAGACTAGCTAGCAAGCTCTGTCTCTGGCCCCTAGCTCTGTGACACATGCTATCACAATCTACTTGTATGTGGGTGCTGGGGATCTAAATTCAGGCCTTCATGATTGTTTGATAGACACTTTACTGATTGAACCACCTCCTGAGTCCCAGTATCTATTTTATGTGGTGTTTCAGATCAAACCCAGGGCTTTGTGTGTGCTAGGTAAGCACTCTATAAACTGAGCTATATCCCCAGCCCATTTAGGTTTTTTTTTTTTTTTAAGGGTTTAGCAGGGTGCGGTCAAACATGCCTTTAATCCCAACACTCAGGATACAGAATTTGAAGTAGGCAGATCTCTGAGTTCAAGGCCAGCCTGGTCTACACACTGAGTTCCAGGGGTTTCTCTGTGTAGCCCTAACCTTATAAAACAAAACAAACAAACAAAAACCTGGCAATAGAAAGAAAACCATAAAACCACACCACTCAAAAAGGTATCTAAAATCCACCATTCTGCAATGCCTGAGATCATCATCTATGGGTACCTTTCTTCTATGGTTTAGGAACTTGTATCCTCTATCTACTTTCTAGAAGGACACTGAGTCTCAAATATGAAATAATCCAATAGTTTTATTAACAAGATGATGGCCGGGCAGTGGTGGCGCACGCCTTTAATCCCAGCACTTGGGAGGCAGAGGCAGGCGGATCTTTGCAAGTTCGAGGCCAGCCTGGTCTACAAAGCGAGTCCAGGACAGCCAGAGCTGTTAAACATAGAAACCCTGTCTCGAAAAAAACCAAAAAAAAAAAAAAAAAAAACAAGATGATGGGTTGATGTTATGTATTCTAAATGTTAATTACTTGGTCCCAGAGGCCTACTTGCTGTCTGTTACTTTCTATGATTGGTTAAATAAATGCTGAGGCCTGAGATTGTGCAAAGACAGGTAGTTGGGACTAAGGTGCTTGGGCTTCTGAGACAGAGAGCATCTTGGAGACAAGAAGCCTTCAAGAGAAGCCAGGAACAAGAGGAAGGAGACACACAATGGGGTAGATGAAAGAAGATCATTCCACGTGGCCTGGAACATTGGCATAACACAGAGAATAGCAAACCAAGGGGACATATGTATATATGAGGTCATATTTGGGGAATAGAATTAAGAGCTAGCTTGGGCCAAGATTGCTCAATTCAGGCCAAGGCTTGTTAAAATCCATCAGGTCTCTGTGTGCTCATTTATAATGGCGGGTTAAGGACTAACAGCTGCCAATCAATTAATGATAATCTAAATAATGATTAATAATTTAATCAGCCATTATTCTAAAATGGCACCCAACGTAATTTAATTACTTCTACAACAAGAGAACTGCACAATGCAAAGCAAGAATACTACACAATGTGGTTGAAAGAAAATACAGGGAGAAGTGAGGAAGGGCTCAACTGAAGAGTTCTGGGCCAACCCCTGTGAAAACTAGTTAGCTAGGACAGCCTTACGGACTCCAAGCAATGCTGGGTCTCCATAAAAGTCAGAGTCTTTCACAACACAGTCTTATCACAGTTCACCCTTATTATTTTACCACTATTTCCTTAGAGACAGTCTTGCTATGTAGTCCTAGATGGTCTGTAACTCACTAGCCCTGGGATTACAGGTGTGCACTACCATGCCTGGTTCTTCTCATTTTCTTTTTTTTTTTTTTGGTTTTTCGAGACAGGGTTTCTTTGTATAACAGCTCTGGCTGTCCTGGACTCACTTTGTAGACCAGGCTGGCCTCGAACTCACAGAGATCCGCCTGCCTCTGCCTCCCAAGTGCTGGGATTAAAGGCATGTGCCACCACCGCCCGGCTCGGTTCTTCTCATTTTACAAGATGATAACATTAAAAAGGAGAGGGTTCTGGGATCTAATTCCGCCAACTTGCTGAGTGACACTGAATGAATTTCTTGGTCGTTTTAGGTGCTTCTTTTTTAATAGAGACAAGGTCTCCTCACTCTGTATCCTAGGTAGCCTTGAACTCTGAGCAATCTTCCTGCTTCCAGCTCCCAAGTGCTGAGATTATACAAGTCTTATGTCACCATATCTGGCTGTCTTGGTTTCTTAAACACTTTAGGATATATCAGAAGTCTCTTAATGACTCTTCCATGCATAAAAACAACAACACAAAAAACCTTCGATCACATCTGCATTGCTGATTTCTACAGATGAGTTAAGTAACTTTCCTCAACGTCCTTTTTGTATCAGTTTCCTTCCTTTAAGCTTAATGTCCTTGATTTCTCACTCCCCATTCCCTTGTGTTATTTTCTATTATTCCTTCGCATATTCAATTTCTCCCTTTTCTATCTTCCTCCTTGTCATATGTACATGTCTAAAACAGTCAATTCTTGGGCTAATTTTTATTCTCACCTCAAAAATCTTCACAGATCAACAACAAACACAGACACACACACCTTTAATAGATGGTACCGGTACCCCAAAGACTCCCCGCTACAGTTCTTCTGTACTCAGGGCTTCCTGCCCCAAATATGCTTCAATAATTCTCATAAATAGGCATTGTCGGAAATGCTTGTTTTAAGTACCTTCCAGTATTTCTTTTCACCGTCCCCCACTCTACAGTGTAGAGCTGTAGTTCTAACCTGTGGCTCATGGTCCCTTTGGGGAAGTCGAACGACCCTTTCTCAGACAGGGGTCGTCTAAGATCATCGGAAAACAGAGATATTTACATTATGATTCATAACAGTAGCAAGATAACAGTTTTGAAGCCGCATCGAAAATGCTTTTATGATTAGGCATCACCACATGAGAAACTGTATTAAAGCGTCCCAGCATTAGGAAGGTTGAGAAACACTGCTCTAGAGAAATATAATCACTGGAAGGTAAAAAAGCATCTCCGACAAACCTGCCTGAGATAACCTGCAGGCACTCAAAACACAGATTAGTGGGAACACTATCCACTTCGTCCTTCATACTCAAAGAACCCACGAGAGAATGGCTACGGCCGCAGTCTCCAAGGGTCGCTACCAGGTACTCAACACAGCCCTCAACTGGCTCACTCCGGACCCGCAAAGCCACGACCACCACCTCACAGCGGAATTCTGTCGCCACTTTGATGACGCTATCGCCCCCGCTACGTACCTCAGTGACTATCCCCGAAGCCACCAGGTGGTTCAGCAGTTGCCCAGCTGCACTCGTGGTGGACGCTGAGTCCCAAGGGTTGGCGGCAGCCATGGGTCCCACACACCTCTGGTACTGGCGCAAGGAGTGAGAGGCACACGGCGAACGGTCGCGCGGCTTGATGATGTCACAGGGCGTTCCAGCCCGGGCGGAAGCCCTGGGAGCGCGTCTCAGGCGAGCGCGGGTCCTTGGTGTTCCTTGGCGGAGCCTTCTCTGCACTGAGCGGTAGGAGGCGAGTCTCGAGCTCCCTGATCCGGCAGCGGCTATCGGAGGCTCCTTGGCCCTTAGTTCGGCTGCCAAAGCTGCAGGACCTTGTGGTAGCGCTGTCTGCTCGCCTGCTTTCTCCTTGCCACTCTTGGGCTGGCCTCTGGGATTTAGGGATAGGCAGAAGGTGACAACTGGGACAGGAGACCCAAACGGGAGGTTTACGCGATGGCTGTTGTGTCTAGACTGGGCGGTGACATCTACGCTTCTTTCCAGCAGGGAACTGAGCCACAGCGCTAGGATGGGAAACAGTGCCCTCCGCGCTCATGTGGAAACAGCGCAGAAAACTGGTGTCTTTCAGCTTAAAGACCGTGGTCTGACCGAGGTGAGACGTGAGGGGACCGAACCAAGAAACTAAAAGGGAGAGAGAGGGACGGCGGGGTGGCGAAGCCAATTGGTGCGGGATTTTTTCACGCTGTGAACTCCTTTTCTCCAGTTCCCCTCAGAGTTACAGAAGCTCACAAACAACCTTAGGACCATCGATTTGTCCAACAACAAGATCGACAGCCTGCCGCCTCTACTAATAGGAAAGTTCACTCTGCTGAAGAGCCTCTCCCTCAACAACAACAAACTGAGTATGGCTTTTGTGCCTGGGCAGCTTTTGCTAGTGATCAGCAGTTATGAAGAGTGTTTCTCCTCTTACAAGCTGACTTTGTTATGAAATCAGTTCAGGGGATGCAGAATGTTAGAGTATTGAAGCCGTCTTTCTGTAGTCTTGCAATTAAATCTACAAGCTTCCTTGAGTAATATAATCATTATTACTGGATAAATTTGGACTTGGAAGACCTTTGGGGTGCATTATAAACAGTTATCTAATTTGAGGGGCAGGGTGGAATGGGAGGATCTTCCAAACCTCCCAAGATTGTTGTTAGAATATACCTAAACCCCTTTACAAAAGGAACCCATTATACACATAAACACTTTTCTGCATTTTGATGACTCCTTAATCTTCTGAACACTGTTGGTAAAATGTGATATCTAAACAAGACATGTGAGAATTCTATGTAAGAAGCCGGGCCTGGTGACTTAGGCCTATAACCCCAGCTACTCAAGAGGCTGAGGCAGAAAGATCATAATTTCAAAGTCAGCCTAGACAATTTAATGAGACCCTGTCTCAAAATCAGAAACAAAAACAAGGTGAAGCAGGCTGTCATGCTGTCTTTTTATAAACTTCATTAGTTCTATTGATTTGGGTCTTTTAAATTTTTTTTCAGCTGTTCTACCCGATGAATTATGCAATCTGAAAAAACTAGAGACACTAAGTCTAAACAACAATCACCTGAGAGAGCTACCATCTACCTTTGGGCAGCTGTCTGCCCTGAAGACCCTGAGCCTCTCTGGTAACCAGTTGGGAGTACTGCCACCCCAACTTTGTAGCCTTCGACATCTGGATGTAGTAGATCTCTCTAAAAACCAGATTCGGAGTATACCTGATACAGTCGGGGAGCTACAGGCCATCGAACTCAATCTCAACCAGAACCAGGTCTGTACTTTGTGTGTGTTTTGCCCCTCTCCCCATTTTGTTTGGGTTTATGGTCTTCTGATAATTCCCTGTTTCTTAAATGATAATTGTAGAGTTGGTTATCAGAGGCTAAAAGATAATGAATGTTGTATAAGCTGCACTTATTTCAACGCCCAGTGTCATGGAGTGGGTTGATAGTAGCTGTGTAACGGTCTTGAAGGGGTTTTGAGGAAGGCAGAACAGAGTAACAGGGTAATTAAAAGCAAACAAACAAAAACTATTGAAAGCTTACAAATATTAAGTTCCTTTCCACACCCCAATCATTTAGTGAGGACACATGTCAGGGGTGGTATAGTGGAGGGGTGAGAGACCTGAACCCACAGGGTCTGAGTCACATATCAGGCACTGTTGAAAAATCCCTAAGTGATAGATTTTCTGGAGCTCGGTTATTACTGAACAAGTTTACATCTGAAATGTTTGCCTTGTTTTGAAGCTTCTTGGTTAACATTTGTTTGGAGAAGCACCCTGCTCTACACATGAGGCACAATGGTGAAAGAAACATTTGAGATTAGGTAGCTTTTAGTTTTTAGCATTTATGTGTCCACCTAAGTACAACTCAGTGTATCAGCTACTACACACATTATTACTGCTAGATTTTAGTTAAAATAATATTTAGTCCTTGAGGTTTGTTTCTTTTCCCTGAGATTTTTTAGGAAAAAATTGTCATTGGTTAAGCACCAACCATTAGTTGATGACTTATCCTACATCCCCTACTGCTAGACTATGGTTTCTTAGACCTTACTTGGATAACATGAGGAGCTTACAGTCACCTTAGTGTTTGATTCAGTGAATGAGAGATCTAAGAATCTGCATTTTCATTAAGATCCTAGGTGATAGTTTGAGGTACCAGGTAGTCAACAGAATTTAGTGACCTAGGGCTGGAGAATGACTAAGTGGTACAGTAATTATGTAGCATGCACCAGACTCTGGCTCATCCTGCAGCATTGGAAGGAAGAATTTAAGAATTTAATGGGCCAAAGCAGTGAATGGGTTAAAGACAAAGTGTTTTGTATTGACCTGGAGACCTATACAGTGCTGTTGAATGATGTGCTGAGTCCATTCCTTGAATCATCCAAATGTTTCAGTGAAAACTGTAGATACAAAACTGTACTAGATATTAGTAGATAGGACTGTTGATACAGATTTGGAGATCACAAGTGAAATGGTTTTAAGAATGATTGTTTTCTAGAAGATTGAGAATGTAAAATATGAAGCAGTAGGGATTTATTTCTGCTTGAAAATATTTTTTTGTTTTTGTCAGGAGGGGGTTTCTCTCTGCACCCATGGCTGTCCTGGACTCACTATGTAGACCAGGCTGGCCTCGAACTCACTGAGACCCACCTGACTCTGCCTCCCAAGTGCTGGGCTGAAAGATGTTTTCTTAAGAAATACAAAGGGACTGGGTGGTGATGACACACACCTTTCATCTCAGCATTTGGTAGCACTTGAGAGGCAGAAGCAGGCAGAGCTCTGAGTTGGGGGGCCAGCAAGGTCTACAGAGTGAGTTCAAGGACAACCAATGCTGCACAGAGAAATCTTATATCAAAATCCTATACAGAAAAAAACAAAACAAAAAAATCAGGAGAAATTCCAAAGCGGAAAAATCAGATGTCATGCACAAGAGGGAGTCTCAAGAAATCGATGGATAGTCCACTGAGACACACGAGTGTGTGGGAAGCATGGAACCCTGGCTTTGGCAACAGAGCAGAGTGGTAGGTGTCAGTGTTCATGTGGTTGTTTCTGAGTACCAGCTTACTGGTAAACTTTTTCCTTAAACTTACATGATTCTCTTTATTTCCTATAATAAATGTACAGTGCTTTTATTATTAGTTTTTATTTCTGAAAAGCTACTGGTAACCTTCAAATAATTTGAAAGTGGAGGAGTAACAGAAGGTATGTAACAGAGGCTTCTGTAATGAGTAGGTAGTGAGAAAATGGAGGCAGTAAAAGAAAAACTAGGACACAGTCAAGTTGTGTTAGCTTTAGTGTTGCAAAGTAGCCATTATGCTCTTTGTCCTCTTACTGTTTTGTTGTTCAACAGATATCTCAGATCTCCGTGAAAATATCCTCTTGTCCTCGCCTCAAAGTCCTCCGCCTGGAAGAGAACTGCCTTGAGCTCAGCATGCTTCCTCAGAGCATCCTCAGCGACTCCCAAATTTGCCTGCTTGCTGTGGAAGGCAATCTCTTTGAAATAAAGAAACTTCGAGAACTAGAGGGTTATGATAAGGTGTGTGCTAGCACCTTCTACATTTCTAGTGCCTACCACAGGAAAAAAAAATGCTGATGTAAGTCAGGTGAGGTCTACAGTTAGCAGCTGACAGGTTCATACTTTGGGTACTTCTAGACTTGGCCAGACTGTATTTTGCGAAGATGACTGCGTATTGCAAAACATCTTTTGATGTTTCATAGCAAAATACATGAAAAAAAAAAAAGAATGTGCCTTAATAAGTAAGTAAATTTTCCCAGGTATGGTAGCATGGCTTTAATGCTAGCACTTGGGAGGCAGAAACAGGCAGATCTTTGTGAGTTCAAAGCCAGTCAGGGCCACATAGTGAGACTGTCTCAAAAAAGGGAAGGAAGAAAAAAGTGTATTTTGTATGAAATGAACCAAGTTAAATTAAAAAACAAAACAAAAAAACCTTATATATCCTTATAGCCAGGCGTGGTGGCTCACTCCTTTAATCCCCAGCACTCGGGAGGCAGAGGCAGGTGGATCTCTATGAGTTCAAGGCCAGCCTGGTCTACAAACTGAGTCCAGTACAGCCATGATACACAGAGAAACCCTGTCTCGAAAAACCAAAAAACAAAACAAAAAAACTATTCTTATATTTGCCCATGCCAAAATGTCATATGTACTTTTTCTTTCATGTTTTTAGTACATGGAGAGGTTCACAGCCACCAAGAAGAAGTTTGCGTGATCTACAGGAACATGGGAACTTTAAAGGACACTGACTTGGAACCTGGCTGAGTCAACAAAGGCGGCTAATGTTGGAGACACTCCAGATTACATTTCACTTAATGACTTTACTTTTCCTTTTTAGTACTATCTCAGATAAGCTAAAGGAAAAAGGACTTAGGAGTAAGAGACAGGAAGAGCCTTTCATTTTGAGTCATGAATAGGGCAATGGCCAGTGTGGATCTTTAAAACCATTAGTTGGGCTCTAAGAAACCAATAGGTAGTTGCTGTATGCAGTGAGGGATGCTGCCTGGTAACAATGACTCCATGCCACAGCCTGAGATTGTGTTGACTTGTAGAGTATCTGCTTTCATAAAGTCAGTTACCACATCACCGCTGTGTTAACACTTCATATTTTTATGAAATTCTAATTTGTGGGGAACTTGTATGGTAAAGGACGTATGCTTTTTTTTCCAGGCCATCAATTCAACAGTAGTGTTTACACTTGGAACTTGGGATGTACATAAATACATAGCTATTTTACAGAGAGCATTGTCAGAAGGAGCAACCAATACAACAGCCAAGGAATGTTCCCCAAGGCAATTTTTTTTTTTTTTAACTTTTGCAGGTGCCTTATTGGTACAGGGCTCTGAAGAGCTAAAACTATATGCAAAAATTGTAAAATTTTTGTTTTTTAGACAGTTTTTGCTATGTAGCCCAGGCTGGCCTCATCTTACAATCTCCTTGCCTCAACCCCCCTTAAGTACTGGGATTACAGGCATGTGCCACCACTCAGCCTACTTGTAAGATTTTAAATGAATTTTAATAATCGAGATTTTCCTGAAGCTTTGTTAAAAATCATGTGTTATTTCTGGTAATTTCTCCCCTTTTTGTATTTATAACTGTACTAATCAAATTACCTTCAAGAAAACCATTGCTACAATATTTTAAAATAATCTATGTTTATCATGATTATTCTCTGAATGAAAGAATATACTAAATAAAATATTTTTAATGGACTTTTTCTGGAAGCAATGCTAATCATTTAAAGAACTTTTTTTTTTTTTTTTTGGTTTTTCGAGACAGGGTTTCTCTGAATTATCTCTGGCTGTCCTGGACTCGCTTTGTAGACCAGGCTGGCCTCGAACTCACAAAGATCCGCCTGCCTCTGCCTCCCAAGTGCTGGGATTAAAGGCGTGCGCCACCACCGCCCGGCTATTTAAAGAACTTTTAACCTGTTAAGTGGTTCCTTGTTCTCTGAAAGTAAAGAGGGTACCATAAAATAAAAATCCTGTCTTGAAAAACAAAACAAAGAACAACGAAAAAAGAAACTAGGAAGATGTGTTTCATGTTCATGCTCTTCTTTGGTTTATGGCAATGAAATCCTTTGATGTCACACAGACATTTCTGAGGAATTGGGAATCTCTCTTTTTTTTTTTTTTTTTTTTTGGTTTTTTGAGACAGGGTTTCTCTGTGTAGCCCTTGCTGTCCTGGACTCACTTTGTAGACCAGGCTGGCCTTGAACTCACAGAGATCTGCCTGCCTCTACCTCCCAAGTGCTGGGATTAAAGGTGTGTGCCACCACGCCTGGTGGGAATCATATTTAAGAGAATGTCAAGGTACAGAGAAAAAGGATTTCAGATTGTGACTGGTTAAAAACATCTGAAGCTGTTGCCAGGACTGTTTTCTGAAGTCTTCCGAGCAGTTAGTATTTCTCTTAGCATTTATCAGTGCCTCTCATCTAACAAATCTGAATTTACACATGTATTCGAGTTTCCCACCCCTATAAGAAATCAGTAAGTACTACCTTTCCTTCAATCCCATTTGCATGTCCAACCATAACAGATTATACTGGTTCCAGAATGCCCTCTCTCACTTACTTGGTCCTGCCCCATATCTAAGCTCCTTCACTAATCTAATCTGAATTAACTGCTCCCCCATCTGCTGACAGAGTATTTTCCACATCCTATATTTATCTTTCTTGCCAGACTAAAGTGCTTGAGGCTAAAATCTATATAAAGTAAGTGGCTGGAGAGACAGCTCTGAGATTAAAAGTACTTGTTCTTGCAGTGGACCCAGGTTCAGTTCCTACACTTACACAGTAGTTCCAATAGCTAATTCAGACCTTTGTGGGCACTGGGCATACATGTACTACACATACATACATGCAGGTCTAACACCCATACACAAAATTTTTTACAAAACAAACCTACCCAACACTCCTTAAGTTTTAGTTTGGTTTGGAGTTAGCTAGTACATGGAGTGAGGTCACCGGCTCTGTCCTTCGAGGGATCAGGTATAGATCCAGAGTTTGTTACTTAATAGCTTTCTGTTTTACCTTTTTTTTTTTTAAGTCTCATCTGTAAACATAGGAAACACATCTCACTTCTCAAGTATGTATTACAGTGAAAGGTACATAAGCGTGAAATAGCAGAAACTCAATGAAACAAGCCATTTGTCTTATCCATGAAGAGGCAAAAACAACAAAAAGCAAGACTTCAGGGTAATGAATGACTCCAATCAATAACTTCAGGATAAGGAACCTGAACATCAATGTGAGAAATAAAAATCAAATTAGGAACCTAATCATGACAACTTGGAATTTTAATGAGAGCACCCAGGAAACCAGCATTCAAATAACTTCCGTTTTTTATTTTTATTGCATTTATTTTATGTATATGTGTACACAAGCTTGCATACACAGCCGCACATGTGTAAGTCAGAGGACAACTTTTAGGAGTTGGCTTTCTTCTTTCGTGTAGGTCTGGAAGATAAAATGTGGGTGTCTGGCTTGGCAGCAAGTGCCCTTCACGCTTAGCCATGTCATTGATGCCCTTTTTGATCTTTTTGCATAAGGTGTCACATATCCCAGCTTATCCTGTAACTCTATAGCTCAGGATGACCTTGAGCTCTTCATCCTCCTACCTAGCACTGAGACTGGAGGGGCATGTCACCACACCTGGCTTACGTGGTGTGGCGTTAACTGAACCTAGGGATTCTTGTATACTAGACAAGCACCCCATGAACTGAGTGATTCTACATCCCAAATCCTAAAATTTTAATTTTAAATGCCATTATAGGATGTCTAGAATGTAGATGTTTAGACAGTCATAATCCATATGCGATAAGGAAAAATCAAGAGATGAAGTAAGAATAAAGGATAAATTAAAAATGAAGAAAGGATGAAAGAGGTACAGCTGTACAAGATTCCTACTAAAATGAAATTTGAGCTTTACTGTTTTTAAGAAACTTAATCCCAGCACTCTGGAGGCAGAGGTAGGTGGATCTGAGTTTGAGGCCAACCTGGTCTACAAAGCGAGTCCAGGACAGCTAGAGCTACACAGAGAAACCCTGTCTCGAAAAAACAAAAAACAAAAGAAAAAAAACCCTTGTGAGGGCTGGAGAGATGGCTCAGCGGTTAAGAGCACTGACTAATCTTCCAGAGGACCTGAGTTCAATTCCTAGCACCCACATGGCAGCTCAAAACTGTCTATAATTCCTGTTCCAGGAGATCTGACGCCCTCACACAGACATACATGGAGTCAAAATATCAGTGTACACAAATAAAAATAAATAAATAAATAAATAAAACCCAAGTGATACTAGTTAACTGTAGTCACAGGTATTGTGTTCAAGGTCACCATACTACAAAATGTACAAAAAATTGAACCCAGATGACTTCAGCTGGTGTTAACTACTTGCTATCATATCTCAAAAATAATGGAAAGGGTGGGCATGATGGCTCAGCAGACACGTACCTCTCACTGCTTCTGTGTTTTCCCTCTGGGGAGGGGGAACTATGTTGTCTTTCATCAAATTCACAGACAGATCTTTGACCAATAAGAGGTCCCTCTACTCTAGTGAAAACAGCTATCACTTATGATGTTTACATCTGGCAGGCACTGCTCTAAGAGTTTTGTTGGTTTGGGGGTTTTGTTTTGTTTTTTGAGACACGGTTTTTCTGTGTAGCCCTGGCTGTTCTGGACTCACTTTGTAGACCAGGCTAGCCTTGAACTCACAGAGATCTACCTGCCTCGGCCTCTCAACTGCTGGAATTAGAGGTGTATGCCAACACCCAACCATTACAGACAGCTGTGAACTGCCATGTGGTTGCTGAGATTTGAACCTAGGTCCTTTGGAAAAGCAGCCAGTGCTCTTAACTGCTGTGCTATATCTCCCACCCCAGTTTATGTGGGGTTTTTTTTGGGGGGGGGGTCTGTTTTTTGACACAATTTAGCTTAGGCTGATCCACACCTCACTGAGTAGATTGATTCTGTCTCAAATTCCCAAATGTTGGGATTACCAATGTGGCCTCTGAGCCTGGCATATTCTAAGAGCTTTCTGGGTGTTATCAGTCTCTGATTTAGTTTATAAAGTAGGGTTCATTAATTCCCATTTACAGGTATGAAAACCAAGGCACAAAAATAAGCACACATTCATATGAGCCAGCAAGAGCAAGGGAGAAACTGAAAACTGGTTGATTTAGTGCACATTCTAACCAAACATACCTTAAATACTACCTATCAGTTCCATTCCTTTAGCCAGATCAGTGTGTTAAATGTTTGTAAGAAAAGCAGTTTTAAGTACAGCACATTCTGGTGTTTTATACTTAGTCATACTTTATACATTCTATACCTCTACCTAACAAACTATCCATTCTGACATGGAACATTTCTTTTTTGTTTTACTTAAGTAAAATCTTCATCCTTTGAATATTTCTGTGCTAGCTGTATCTTCTTCAGTAATTGGTAATTCTCACTCAGAAATACTCAGTATTGTATTTAAGTTCAAATGACTAAGACAAGTAATGACTAAAATGAACTCATGATAAGCCACAGAAATTCCTTGTAAACATTTCTAGTAAAAATTAGAAAAGAGCTAATTGCAGCTTTCTATTGGAGAGCTTGATGTATGGACATTGTCTTTATTTGTTAACAGAGGTTGATGAAATGATCGCCCCCACAAATAAGTCAAGAAATGTCACCTATTTGCTAACACTCCAGGATCTACATACATGTGATTCTGTGCTTAAGGCAGAGAGGGTGGCAGAGCAGTTATCAATAATTAATCCAAAGGCATAATTTTCCAAAGAACTTTTAGTAACAAATTTTTTGTTGTTGTTGTTTTTCGAGACAGGGTTTCTCTGTATAACAG
>CAJQZJ010000231.1:304729-329007 GCA_907164525.1 Lophiomys imhausi
TTTCTTTCTTTCTTTCTTTCTTTCTTTCTTTCTTTCTTTCTTTCTTTTTTTTTTTTTTTTTTTTACCTTTTCTGTGATCCTCTGTATTTGCTGGTTCTGAGCATCAATTTCATTGCCCATATCCAGAGCCATGTTCTTCAGGTTGCCCAGGATGCTGCCCACCTGAGTCAGGTTCTCTTCCATTTCCTCCTCTCTGGCATCGTTAGTTATACTATCACAGGAAGAGTTAAATCACAACGTCCTGTTACATTACAAATGGACTTAATCTGGAATTAATTATTATAAAAAAAACAAAAATGATGCTCAACACGTGAATAAAATGTAGACTACTACTTTGGAGAAACAGTCTACATTGAAAGAAAGGAACAAAGGAAGGGAAGAAGGAAGAGAAAAGAAAAGAAAGGCAATCAAGCAGGTAGGGGACAGGATAGCAAGATGGCTCGGCAGGTAAAAGGGTTTGCTGCACAAACCTGATGACCTGAGTTCAATCCCTGGAAGCCATGTACAGATGGAATGAAAGAGCCAAGCCCAATATTGTCCTCTGACCTCCTCATACATTACATATTATGGCATTCACATGTATTCATGTTCAGGCATACATGATTAAAAAATTAATTTAAAAAATATATGGTGGTAAGCTGGGCGGTGGTGGCGCACGCCTTTAATCCCAGCACTCGGGAGGCAGAAGAAGGCAGATCTCTGTGAGTTCGAGGCCAGCCTGGTCTACAAAGCGAGTCCAGGACAGCCAGAGCTACACAGAGAAACCCTGTCTCGAAAAAAACAACAACAAAATATATATATATATATGGTGGTACATACCTGTAATCCTAGCACTCAGAAGGCTATGGCAGAAGGAGCAACACAAATTAGATGCCAGTTTGCACTACACAGACCTTACCTCAAAACAACAAAGAGCAAAGGCAGATCAAAGAGAATATCAGAGTCGTAGAGAAGATGAATGACATATAACTCTGGGACAGTTACATAAATTCAGAGTGTATTTATTTTCCAGCACTGTTGAGGTACTTGCTTACAGTAATACATTATTTCTCACACTCCACTCCGAATCTGCCCACTCAAGAATTTTGAATGGGTCTAACCAATCTGTATCTTTTATTTATTTTATCGTTTATTTCCTCCTCAGTCCAAACCTCAGTTATATAGTCAGGATAGCCTAGACTTCATTGTTTCCCAGACTGCCCTTGAATTTGGCAATCCTCCCACCTCATCCTTCAGAGTGCTAGGATTACCAGGAAAGCAGCTTGGTTTTTTGTTTTACTCACCCCAGATGGAGCCTTATGATGCTACCTTGGTCAGCCTATGGCTCCTGGGTTAAAGTAAGGCAATGCTCCTTCCTCAGCCTCCAAGCCCAAATGAATGTTGGTTCCAAACCAGAGTTTCTCTGTGTAGTCCTGGCTGTCCTGAAACTCACTGAATAGACCAGGCTTACTCACACTGAGAGATCTGCCTTCCAAGTGTTGGAACTAAAGGTGTGCACCACTACCACCTGTCTTGTTTTAACTTTTACATTTATTTACTTGTAGTGTGTGTGTGCACATGCATGTGCACATGTGATAACACGTATGGAGATCAGATGATAATTTATGGGAGTCAATTCTCTCCTTTTATCATATGGGAACTGGGAACTGAACTCAGGACAGCAGGTGTGGCGGCAACCTCCTTTACCTGTTGAGACAGTTTACCAATCCCCAATCTGTGTTTAACAAATCTTCAAATCAGTCTATACATACTCAAATCTAAAGAACTACTACTTTAAAGTAAATCTGAAAACTAGGACAATACATTACTAAGAGGTGGTAGAAGGTGTGTGTGCAACTGTCAGCCGCTATCTTGCTCTGCCTTTCTTGAACCCCCTTCTCACTGCTTATAGTCTACCAACAAGCAAAAGACAACCTTTACCATATTCCCGCTGCCATGATTTTCTTTCTAAGCAACCATGTTGGAATGGGAGGCCAAAATAAATCTTCTCTTTGAAAGGAGAAAAGAGGGAAAGGAGGAAGACTGACAAGCTACTTGTTGACTTAGGGTTCATGGCTAGCCACACCCAATTTCTAAAATGAGTCCTTTATTAGGAAAGGAGTAGAAATACAAGATAGAGCTGGCATACCGTTTAATGTATTCACCGCTGGCTGCTCCTGTGGTTTGCTGAGGCTGACCATTTGTTACCCGGCCTGGTTGCTTAGATACTACATTGCTAGGTGAGTTGTCTCCACCATCTCCCCATGTTGCCTTATAGTTCTTTCCAGACTCGAAGTTCTTTGTGCTATATAAATGTCAGGGATATGGACACACGCACAAAAAGCAGGAAAGGGAAGTTAAAATTATTAGTGCTTATTACCTTGAGTATGACTCTACGTTTCTGGCTAACACTAGAATATCTGCACTCTGCCCAACGTCAAAAAACCAAAGGGATGAATCTGATAAATCTATCAACATTTAATCATTTTATGTGTTTGTTTTGGAGACAGGATCTCACTATGCAGTTCTGGCTATCCTGGAACTCACTTTGTAGACCAGGCTGGCCTCAAACTCAGAGAGATCCACCTGGCCCTGCCTCCCAAGTGCTGGGATTGAAGGCATGCACCATCCCCATTTAATCATTTTTAAAAGGTACAGATACTACTACCAAATCTTTGCTAAGTCATTAGCAAATGGAACTTGAAACTTTAAGTCTTTCAGCTTATAGCTTCTGCCAGAAAAAAAAAAAAGTCAATGGATACTTGGGGGAAAACATTCCTTAGGAATGTTCTTGTATGTAATGTATATCTGAGATATGCAGAGGGGTTCCTTGGAGTAGGTTGATGTGTGGGTTGAAAGAAGTCCAAGAAGGTAATACTTGGGCCAGTCTTTGTCCCCTGTTGTTTGAACCAGGGTAGTTCTAGATGAGGCTTTGACGTTTTGGTTTGTGTTCTGCTTTTATTTTTTGAGACAGGGTCTCACTATGTAGCCCTGGCAGTCCTGAAACTTGCTCTATAGACCAGGCTGGCCTTGAACTCAGAGATCAGCTTGGCTCTGCCTCCAGAGTGCTTGGACTAAAAGCATGCACCACCAAACCTGGCTTTGATTTGTGGGTTGTTTGAGACAGAGTTTCATACAGTCCAAGCTAGCCTATATAAATATATACTAAATCACTATGTAGCCAAAGATGGTCTTGAATTCTTCCTGCCTCTGCCTCCCTAGTGCTGGGTTTATAGGTGTAAACTCCTGATTTCTGTGGTTCTTGGTATCTAACCCAGGGCCTTCCAAATGCAAGTGTTCTACCAACTGGATAAAAAGCCCCCCAAATCCCAATTTTTTAAAATTTCTTTTAAGAATAAACAAAATGTCATGAAGAAAAAACATGAGCCAGAGTAGTGGTGCACGACATTAATCCCAGCACTTGGGAGGCATAGGCAGATGAATCTCTGTGAATTGAAGGCCAGCCTACAAAGTGATTTCCAGGACAGCAAGAGCTAGTAGTACACAGAGAAACCCTGTCTCTAAAAAAAAAGAAAAAGAGCTTTTTTTTCCCTGTTTCTCTTTCCTGTCTCTCCCTCTGTCGCCCAACCTTCCCTCCTTCCCTTCCTCCCTCTCTCCGCATCTGTTCCCTACTCTTTTTTTTTGTTTTTTTTTTTTTTTTTGTTTTTCGAGACAGGGTTTCTCTGTTTAACAGCTCTGGCTGTCCTGGACTCGCTTTGTAGACCAGGCTGGCCTCGAACTCGCAAAGATCCGCCTGCCTCTGCCTCCCAAGTGCTGGGATTAAAGGCGTGCACCACCACCGCCCGGCTGCTGTTCCCTACTCTTAAAACCCCCTTCCTATCTTTCTTTTTTTTTTTCTTTTTTTTGGTTTTTCGAGACAGGGTTTCTCTGTTAACAGCTCTGGCTGTCCTGGACTCACTTTGTAGACCAGGCTGGCCTCGAACTCACAAAGATTCTCCTGCCTCTGCCTCCCAAGTGCTGGGATTAAAGGCGTGCGCCACCACCGCCCAGCTCCCCTTCCTATCTTAATAAACCTTTATACTAGGAAAAAAGAAAAGGAAAAGAGAAAGAAAAAAACATGGATTATTTCCAAATTAGACTACCAACTGATAAATTAATGTAGCCACACTGGTGCCTGTTACAAAATAGAACTTTATTATCCCTCCATTAAAGGGGCGGCGGTGCACACCTTTAATACCAGCCACACTGGTGTCTGTTACAAAATAGAACTTTATTATCCCTCCATTAAAGGGGGCAGCAGTGCACACCTTTAATGCCAGCACTTTAATCCCAGGAGGCGGAGGCAGCCGGGTCTCTGTGAGAACCATGTCTCTAAAAACCATACAAAGAGAAGAAGTACTTTTCTTTTTTTAGAGATAAGACCTAACTATCTATCTAGCCTAAGCTGGGCAACTTTTGAACCTCCTCTTGGTTCTACTTCCTAAGTGCTGGGATCACGAGTTATGCCACCTCACTTTGTGTTATTCGACTCTTAAATGCTATTTCAAAACTCTTTCTTACTGATTACTTTGTTACAGTCAAGATTTTTTTTTTATGCACATTGTTCTTTTGCCTGCGTATATGTATGTCTGTGTGAGGTTGTCAGATCTTACGGACAATTGTGAGCTGTCATGTGGGTGCTGGGATTTGAACCTTGGACCTTTGAAAGAGCAGTCAGTGCTCTTAACCACTAAGCGACCCAGCCCCAAATTTATTTTTCTATTAACAAGAATTAAACACAATGTTGCTATAATATATATTTTATTTATCCTCTAGGTTTGAAGAAGTCTCTTAATTTCAAAAATTGCAAACACAAAGAATAAATTCTATGAAAAAAAAAAGTGGTTCCTTGCTGGACAGTGGTGGGTCACACCTTTAATCTTAGCACTGGGTGGTGGGGCAGGGGGGTGGTGACAGAGGCAGGTGGAATTCTATGAATTTGAGGTCAGCCTGGTCTAAGAGTGACTTCCAGGACAACCAGAGCTATACAAAGAAACCCAAGGCGGGGGGGGGGGGGGGGGGGGTAGTATTTTCTTCTTTCATAGCATATAAAGATTCAATTATGTCAGAACTAGACCTGGGACCTTATTCATTGCTTCTACAGAAAGCACTCTTAGCGGGGTTTAGTATGCCCATAATCCCAGCACTCAGGCTGCTGAGGCAGGAAATCATTAGTTTGAGGCTAGCATGGTTTATGTTGTGAGACCTTGTCTCAAAAACTAAAAAGGAGCAGGCAGATCTCTGTGAGTTCGAGGCCAGTGTGGTTTACAGAGTGATTTCCAGGACAGCCAGGACTACACAGAGAAAACCAAAATAAACCAAACCAAACCAAGCAAACAAAAACCCTAAAAAGGAGGTCTGTTAAGACAGCCCAATGAGTAGAGGTGCTTGCTGCCAAGCTTCTGAATTCAGTCCCCAGAATCTACATGGAGAAGGAAGGTGAAAACAATTCCTGTAAGTTGTTCTCTGACCTTCAAATGTGTGAAGGTGTGTGTGTGTGTGTGTAACACTCTTCAGAAACTAGAATGTATGAGGAGATCTACTGGACAGGACAGATTATCAAATTTCTATGAACAGAGAGATGCAGTCAGCCTAATTTATTTACACAGGGTATTCCAAAGGTATAGTTGATTTAAAAATATTAGCTGATTGATTGAGGGATACACATGTGCAACAGCATGCATGTAAAGATCAGAAGCAGCTGGCCTTCAACTTTGGTGAGGCAGAGTCTTGTTTCTGCTGCTGCTGCTGCTGCCTGACAAATCGAAGGGCATCCTAACCCAGGAGCACTAGGATTGCGGATACACATAGGATAAACAACTTGTACTTGCTTCCAGGAATGGAAATAAGGCTGTGGAGGTTGGGCACCAAGCACTTTTATCTACCGAGACATCTTGTAGACCCTTAAAGGAGAAATTTATGAATACCAATAAGCTAGTGTTCAAAGAGCTTTTCTTGGTCCATCCTAAATTGTCATAACTATTTTTTATATTTATACTGTTTTTCTTTTTTTTTTTGGTTTTTCGAGAAAGGGTTTTTCTGTGTAACCCTGGCTGTCCTGGACTCATTTTGTAGGCCAGGCTGGCCTTGAAATCACAGAGATCTGCCTGCCTCTGGCTCCTGAGTGCTGGGATTAAAGGCATTTGCCACAATGCCCAGCAAGATATCTAATTTTTTTTAAGATTTATTTTATTTATTTTATGCATATGAGTGCTCTATCTGCATGTACACCTGCATTCCAGAAGAGGGCACCAGATCACATTGTGGATGGTTGTAAGCCACCATGTGGTTGCTGGGAATTGAACTCAGGACCTTTGGAAGAGCACTAGGCAGTGCTCTTAACCGCTGAGCCATCTCTCCAGCCCCAAGATATCTAATTTTTAAATTAATATCTTCATGTAATTATCTGCTAATTTAGCGAACCAATTTGTCATAACTACTTTGTTAATTATAGGTTCCAGGCAAAATTCTTAAACAGAGTAATAATACACAAACAATATTTTTTAATGTAAGAGTAAAAGGCTTCTGGGCTTTGTACACCTCTAAGAGTGGGGAATAACCCCAGGGCCTCAAGAGTCCTAGCACCCTACCACTGAGCCACAAGGATCAGAACAAGAGCCAGAAGTATTAATTGAGGTAATGTAAGTAGGGCTTTTATTAGGATGGCAGATTGTAGAACAGACGGGGGAGAGAGTGACGCATTCAAACATGACTAATAAAATCCAGGCACAGTGGCATGGCTGCAAAGCCAGTGCTCTGGAGACTGAGGCTGTTCTGGGCTAACAAAGTGTGACCCTGTCTCAAACACAAGAATAAAACAAAACCAAAAGTGATTAATGACATTTTTACCTAAAAAAAAAGAAAAAGAAAGAAAAGAAAAAAAGACAGTATTATTAAATTTTCTTTGTTTTGTTTTTAAAATAGCCCTGGCTATCCTGGAACTCGCTATGTGGATCAGGGTGACCTTGAATTTAGAAATCCATTTACCTCTACCTCCCCAGTGCTGGGATTAAAGGTGTGCAATATCATGCCCAGCACATTTAAAACTGATATCCCAATTTATTCTAAATGAGTTTATGATGACTAGTTTAAGAATTCCTTGATTTGGGGCGGGGGACTGTTATGTAGGAACACTCCACTCCAGAGGAGTGGGATGGAAGGGCTAGGGGGTAGAGGGTGGGAGGGCAGGACTGGGAAGGGTCGAAAGAGGACACTATAATGGAGATGTAACCTGAAACAATAAATAAATATAAAAAGAATTCCTTGATTTGATAGTGGTCTAAATCAAGCGAAATTAAAATGCAGAGAAATAACACTTTAATAGACACACTCTTTAGAAACTAGAATGTATAAAGAGATCTACTGCAGAGGACAGATTATCAAATTTCTATGAACTGAGAGATGCAGTCAGCCTGAATTCCCCACCTTTAAAAGAACTAGACTGTAACTACTGACTGCTAAGATCAACAATTTAAAGCTTGCAGAATTTCAGGAGCACTTTGTTTTGTTTTGTTTTTCCAGACAAGGTTTCTTTGTGGTAACAGACCTTGCTGTCCCGGATCCTGTTAGTAGACCAGGCTGGCCTCAAACTCAGAGAGATCCACCCATCTCTGCCTCCAGAGCGCTGGAATTAAAGGCATGAGCCACCACACCCAGCTTTCAGGGGTGCTTTTATTTTGCTAATATTAACGTTATTTAGCAAAAACTCAGTTTTTGGTGCATTAGTCTGAGGGACTTTTAACAAATGAGGATCCTTTTGTTAAGTCCATCTTTTGTCTGACAGCACCCATCATGAACAAATTCACGTCACATTACACACAACACAGCTTTAAGACACCGTCCATCACTCACAAAATCCATGCACATGCACAGAAAAGCCATTTGAAGCATCACCTTTGGGCAGCAGATTAGCAGCTCAGACTGCACCTCAAGACTGCATCTTAAAGATCCCTTTGATCAGCTACTGAGCCCGGCTTTTGATGTTAGATCTTCATTTTTAGTAAGCAAGAAAGGAAGAGATTAAGTGAGAGAATGAAATGCAGAAAACAGTGCATGTCAATCAAACAGAACAGGAGCAGGCTTAGAGTCTTAAAACACATGATGCGTTCAAATGCCTGCCTGGTTACAAGGAAACAACCACCATCTGAGAATCTAGATAAAAAGAAAAACAAGAAAACAATTTAAACGATTGCACTCTTCATTTTTCCCAAGCGTGATCAAGACTAAAATTCTAAAGTTTATTATGAGCAAGAAGTTGTAGCTGGCAGCACCAGAGCTCCCTCAATCCTCCTTAGTGGTAGAGTGTTTGCCTGCTATGTGCCAGGCTGAGTTGGTCAGAAAGTATCCTAAGGCAATAGCTTCAGCTGCAGCTATAATTTATAGCATAACTAATCCCACCATTATGAAACAAGGTAAACAAAAAATAACTCTTGTCTTACAGAGTATTATGGTAGATAAACAATTGTGGATGAGAGAAAGGGAGGGGAGGGTGGAAAGGAAAGGAGAATGGGGAAGGAAGGACGGGAAAAATACATGAATCCAAGTTGTTAACGACTGGTCTAATAAATAGTACTGCTTTAATGAATTTGAGACCAATAGAACAAGGAGGACTAAGATGCTGTGTGTGTGTGTGTGTGCGTGTGTGTGTGTGTGTAGGGCTCATGCTATGGTTGGCTGGGTGCTGACATTGACTAAAACAGATTGAGAGATAAGGTCAGGAAGATCTAGACAGCAGAGGAAATGGGGACAGCTGAGGACAATTGACATAATGACAGCAGTCTCAGTGGTATAAAGATGCAGGAAGAAAAGCTCCTCTAGAACCTTTCAACTGGGCTCTGCTCTCTCTTCATGGAACAGCTGTTCTGCCACAGCAGTCCCTGACTCCATCTGTTAAGGAATGCTTTCTCTCTACCCACTGAGAAAGAGTCTTGCCAATGCTGGAGGTGAAAGTCTATTTCAGGGCCATGTTCTACCTTCTCTCCCATGTTCTAGAAAATCTTGCCTACACACGGCATGGATACACAGAAGGAAAAAAAAATCAATACACCCATTGCTCTACCACCCATATTCTCTCATCTTTGACCTTTTAAGAATTCATTGCTATTCTCTTTATTAACCTACAATTTAGAAACAATCTTGTTTTTTAGACTGAAGAGGAGTCTTTCTCTTTGTTCAAGAAGGTACAAATTCACCTACTTTCTCTTCCCTCATTCTTCCAAGATGGTACATGAAACATAGGAGATAAGAACAGAAGTTTGTAAAACATACCTAAGAGTTTGAATCACACTATGCAGGCACTTTGAATTTGTTTGCTTAAATCCATCTGCTAAACCTGGTTGACACATTGTAATTTTTTTTTTTTGAGACAGGGTTTCTCTGTGTAACAAGCCCTGGCTGTCCTGGACTCACTTTGTAGACCAGGCTGGCCTTGAACTCACAGAGATCTGCCTGCCTCTGCCTCCTGAGTGCTGGGATTAAAGGCATGCACCACCACGCCCAGCGACACATTGTAATTTCTGATGCTACTCTTGTTTTTCAGTTTCTGTTGTTTTGGAGACAGGGTCCCATGTAGCCCAGGCTGACCTTGAACTCGATATGTAGCCGATGAAGAGGATGACCTTAAGTGCTAGGATGATAGGCATGAACTATCAACCCAATTTTATGCAGGACTAGGACTCGAACCCAGGACTGTATTCACGCTAGGCAGATCCTCACTGTACCAGCTGAGCCACATCCCCACCCCCAGACACAGTGATTTACTGTGAACTTTCAGAGAGACAACCAAAGTGGAAACAGGTCAGCTGGCTTGTATTAAAGCCTGGAAGAAGAAGGCCAAATCCTACCTCCTCATGGCAAAGCAAAACCAAATCGACCAACAAGCAACGCAATTCTCTTATTTAGTGAAAACTGCGCAGAAGGGACTGGAAAGATGGCTTGGGGGTGAAGAGTACTGGCTGCTCTTCCAGAGGAGATGGGTAACTTGCAACACCCACATGGCAAGCAGTTCACAGTCTTCTCCAATTCCAGGGATCTGATGCCTTTTTCTGGCCTCTGTAGACACCGGATATACACACAGAGCACAGACATCACATGGGCAAAACACCCACACAAATAAAAATATTATAGCATCAGAACACCTGTGTGAGAGAGCTGAGGGGATGGCTTAGCAGCTAAGAGTTTTTGCTGTGCAGGATGAGGGCCTGTGTGCAAATCCCAACAACTCCCATTAGAAACAAAGCAAAGCACAAAACAAAAGCACACTTGCCTGAATACATATAAGAGACTTAACCTGAGACAACTGGTTGCAAGTGCTGTTTATGAAGCTTTGTAACTTAGTGTAGACACTCACTTTAACTAAAAGTAAAGTTCAAAGACCTCCTCACAGAAGGTTAATGGTTAACTGCCACAGTCCAAACTTCATCTTACCTGAATATGTATTACTAGTCAAAAATCATGGAGTTTACCTCATCCAAGAGTAAGAAGAGAATAGAAATTTCCACAATGGAGTAACTGGGCATGGTAATACACACCTTTAATCCCAGCACTCCGGAGGCAGAAGCAGGAAGAGCTCTGAGTTCAAGGCCAGCCTGGGCTACATAGTGAGAGCCAGTCTCAAGGAAACAAAAAAACAAAACAAAACGAGTGAAGTCCCTTGTGTCAAGCACAGTATCACACAGTATATTATAAATTCTTTTCCGTCTAATAGGAATGCCTTACAGTGTTCTAAATATCGGCTGGTCACAACTTAGAATCACCTGAGAACCTTGACTGAGGAACTACCTAGATCTGGTTGGCCTGTGATCAAGTCTGTGGGTGGCACCATTCCCTAGGCAGTAGGAGCATAAAACACATGGAGAAGGCTAGGCGGGAGAGGCACGTACCACACACTCTGCTCTGTTCTTTGATGAGATGTGACCAGCTGCTTCAAGTTCCTGCCTTCATCTCCCTTCATCAATAGACTATAACCTACAACTGTAATCCAAATAAACTTTCTTCCCTTAACTTGTTTTGCTCAGGGCATTTTATCACATAAATAAAACTAGGGCATACTATCCATTGTCAGTCTTCTTTGTTTTTCTCCTTTTCATGCTTCAAATGCAACAAACTGATTTAAAGTGAAGTCCTATTGATTTATAATTTCATTTCTAATCACACTGATGAGTCTAACCTAACAGACCCAGGCCTCCCACTTAGTCTCACCCCCAGACCCTTTCCTCCACAATCATCCAAATCCTTTCAGTGACAAAGCTCGACTTATGCCCTATCTCTTCTGTAAGGTACTGTCTAACCATACCTATCTGTACCCCTAGGCTTATAGTAGACATCACACCATCTAACACTAGCTCTAGCACACCATCTTTTGAAGAAGTCCATTCTTTACTTAGACACAAATGCCATTCTGTTCTACATCATCCAGATGTACATTTCCCAATCTTTTTGTATCCAAATTGAAACTGAGGTTTGCTACAAGTTGGTCAAGGTTTAGCCAAGGTTTTCTATGAACCTTCTTGCTTACAAGAAAATCTTGGGGCTGGAGAGATGGCTCAGCGGTTAAGAGCACTGGCTGCTCTTCCAGAGGTCATGAGTTCAATTCCCAGCAACCACATGGTGGCTCACAACCATCCATAATGAAATCTGGTGCCCTCTTCTGGCCTGCAGATATACCTGCAGACGGAACACTGCATACATAATAAATAAATCTTTAAAAAAAAAAAAAAAAAAAAAGAAAGAAAATCTTGATTTTTCAGTTTGTTTTTAACAAAGTTGCTAATTTAGGCCAAGTTATCCAGTTATACTTCTGACTTTATTTCTGAGTAGGGAGTAGGCATGGATATTCTCATGTACTGATTTACTTATTTTTAAAAGGTCTTGATTTATCAACTTACCTATTACAAGGGCAGACGCAGAGGCCACAGCACTTGTTGAGTTCTGTTAAAGTCTTCTCTGCCTCTCTCATGTCTTTATTTATTTGGTCCATGCCTTCTTCTATGCGGTTTAGTTGTTCTAAGAATAAGTTGTGGTGTTACATTCACACAAATGTCCAGTGAAAATGCTAATGTTACTCAGCAGCAAGCTGCAACTTCCCCTCTACCTTTTGTCTGCCAGTGATCACCACCAGAAAAACATTACTGATCTTAAGGCTCCTGAAGCCTCAATGTAGAAAAATTTTTTCACCAGCAGCATGTGAGGGTTGATCAGAAATCACTCTTGCAACCAGACCAGATTCCCAGCATTCCTAGCATTTAGTCACTATGCTAATGAAGGCTAGTGGGATTAACTAAGGCCAAAAAAACTGCATGTTTATAAACTCATCAGAATTTAAACCTGTTTTAGACCTTGCTATCTGAGAATGATCTAAGAATACCATGTTTAATGTTCATGTAACAAATGCATACAATAAGCCATGCTTGTCTTTTTAAAAGACTTGTATACAGTTGTGGGCACTGTTGCCTCTCATCCCAATCCAGCAATGACCATGATAGTATAATTTGAATTAGAAGAAAAAGAAACAAATTACTCTTACAAAGAGAAGGCTGACTTTTGTAAGTGGCTGATTTCATAGGGATTTTTGGCATTGTAAGCCAAATTTGGAACTTCCTTCAATGACTTTGACTCACCCCCTTGTTCATCCAGCATAGTGATGGTCTTGATTCCTGCATCCTGAGACTAAAAGGGGAAAAGAAAGATGAAAGTAAAAGAAAGCAACCCAAAATAAAAACAAAACTTGCAAAGACTGACAAATGATCCCATCAAAAACCAAGTTCTCAGGAACGAGTTTATAGACAGAACTAGGTGTCTTACACCAACATACATATCCCTAAAGTAATTAAATCACAAGCTTGTGGTAAATTCACCTTCCCTATCAATATCCCCACACTTTCAAAGAAGAACCAGAAATGGTTTATTGGTGCATCACTGCACAGTCTTCAACAACTGCTGGTTTCAAATCCTATCAATTGCAGCTAGTGCTTATATCCCACCTCTACATTTCCATACTCAAAGATTGAGTATTTCTTACCTCGATGGCTAAACCCAGGATTCTCCTCGTACTCTCCAGAGACTAAGAAGAAATACAGAGTTATAGTATTCCAAAGAATATAGGGAAACAAATTAATCACAGGCTATATTTATGATGCTACTTGTTAAAACTTGCAGGACACCTCCCCCCCTTTACAAAAAAGCACAGAAAGTAGACCGTTCCACTTTCATTTTCTTCCTACTAGACACTTCAAGAAAAGACTTCAGGCTAGGTGTGGTGGCGCACGCCTTTAGTCCCAGCACTCTGGGAGGCAGAGGCAGGCGTATCTCTGCGAGTTCAAGGCCAGCCTGGTCTACAAAACTAGTTCCAGGACAGCCAGGGCTACACAGAGAACCCCCCAAAAAAAGACTTCAGATAGTGGGGCCAATGGAGTTTCATGAATATAGGCAGAAATATGTCTATTACACAGATATTAAAGAATCATTAAAGTTCAAAATTCCTTCCAGTATTATAAGTAACTGTTAAATGCTAGCCACCTTAAAGGGACCAAGAAGAAACCAAAGTAATCTCTAATGGGCAGGCATGGTGGCACAAGCCTTTAATCCCAGCACTTGGAGGGCAAAAGGCAGGAGGATCTTTGTGAATTCAAGGTTAGCCTGATAAACAGAGTGGGTCCAGGACAGCCAGGGATAAAAAGAGAAACCCTGTCTCAAACCCTCCCCCCAAAAAAATTAAAATGAAAAAAGAATCATTCACCTCATCAGTAACCTGGTGAGCTCTTAGCTGAATTTCTTCTGGTGAGAGATTATCCATGATGAATGAAAACTCCACTGGACACAGAAATGGAAATATGGATACGCTAGAAGAATAAGAATACACAAAGGTTTGAGCAAAAAGCATAGATTTATGAGATGTAGGTACTTACCAGGTAAGTAAGACAAAATGGTTGATCTTATTTTTTTTTTTTTGGTTTTTCGAGACAGGGTTTCTCTGTATAACAGCTCTGGCTGTCCTGGACTCGCTTTTGTAGACCAGGCTGGCCTCGAACTCACAGAGATCCGCCTGCCTCTGCCTCCCAAGTGCTGGGATTAAAGGCGTGCGCCACCACCGCCCGGCAATGGTTGATCTTATTACCTGCAGGTAATTATTATACTATAGAGTCAGGAACTCAGGCTAAGAGGAAATATAAATATTTAATGCTATTAGCACAAGAAGTAAACCTAAAACACAGGAGAAATACTCTTTTTGAGATAAGCAACCATATATCTTAAGTGGGCTTAAACTTATTATGTAGCTAAGGATGATCTTCAACTTCTGGTCCTTCAGTCTGTGCACCCTGTGCTGGAAATATAGGCACACATGGTTTATGTGCTGCTGGAAATTCAATCCAGGGTCTTATGAATGCTAGGGCAAACACCCTGCCAACTAGGCTATATCCCCAGGTCCAGGTGAAGTGCTCCTTCCAATGGAAAAGTGGTCCTAGGCCTTAAAAAAGCAAGGTATCAATGAAATATAAACTTTGAGAGACTATTAAAGTTAATTCTTGGGCCAGTGAGAGAGTTTAATGGGTAAAAGCACTTGTTATGAAGTCTGGCCACCTATGGGTACTGAGATGGCTTAACAGGTACAGATGCTTGCCATGCTGGCCTAGTGACCTGAGTTTGATCCTAGAACCCAAGTAAAGTGTAAGAGAACCGAGTCCACAGTATTGCCCTCTGACCTCCATGACCAACCCCCAAACACTAATAAAACTTTTAAAAAAGTTGTCTTCTGCCCTCCACATGTATGCTAATGGCATGTGTGTACCTGCACTTCCAGGAACACACATCACATATGCACACATACAGTAATAAATTTCTTTCTTTGTATTTTATTGGAGACAGGGTTGTAGCTGGTCTTTGCTACTTTGTGGGTTCTTCTTTTCCCACATTTTATCAACCCCGCCCCCCGTTTGAGCCCCTACCACTAAACAGGAGATAAAGAAGAGGGAGAGAAAGAGAGAGAGAGATATCCTTGAATCTAATTTCTTCTTTGAGCACGAATACTAACAAACTGCAACTAATTCCCCTGAACAACCAACAACCACCACCACCTCCTCAGAGCCCCAGCATTCATATACCCTCTGAAAAGTTCCCACCTCCAGACATCACACAGTCGCAGAAACTACATGCAGCTGGCAATCTATACCCTCTGCTAGAGCACGGGGCAAATCATATTTAGCTGCTATGGACATTGGAAGCAGACCCATATCCCCACACCTGGGATTAAAACAAAAACACATTCTTTTTTTTTTTTTTCGAGACAGGGTTTCTCTGTGTAGCCCTGGCTGTCCTGGGCTCACTTTGTAGACCAGGCTGGCCTCGAACTCACAAAGATCTACCTGCCTCTGCCTCCCGAGTGCTGGGATTCAAGGCGTGCGCCACCACCGCCCGGCTCAAAAACACATTCTTATACTATTTCTGTGTTGGTTCTTTTTTTTTTAATGTGCACTCGTGTTTTGCCTGCACGTATGTCTGTGTGAGAGTGACAGATCTTGGAGTTACAGACAGTTGTGAGATGTCATCTGAGTGTTAGGAATCGAACCCAGATCCTCTGGAAGAACAGTCAGTGCTCTTAATTGCTGAGCTATTTCACCAGCCCCTATTTCTGTGTTTTTTAAAGAAACAAAAATTCCAGAATTCTCATTGCACAGAGTCTCACTAGGTAGCCCTAGATGGTCTAGAACTCAATATGTAGACCAGGCTAGCCTCAAATTCACAGAGATCCTCAGTGTCTCTGCAACCTGAGTGCTAGGATTAAAGGCACGCATCGCCATACCTGAATAAATAAACTTTAAAAAAAAAACATAAAATGCATTCTTGGTTGTGCGATGTTCTTTATTATTGTTGTTGTTGAGAGAGGACCTCATGTTTACAAGGGTGGCTTCAATCTGGATATGCAGCCAAAGATGACTTTGAATTTCTGATCTTGTTCCCTCTATGGTATGTGCACTATGTCTGGTTTATGTAATACTGGGGATTGAATCCAGGGCTTTGTGAGTGCTAGGAAAGCACTGTATCAACTGAACCACACCCTTGATCCTTGTAACAATGTTCTTTAAATCTTATCTGAGTATTGCAAAGCAATAAAGAAAAGACATTCAGGTAAAGATAATGTCTTAGTTTGGGTTTTATTGCTGTGAAGAGACACCACAACCACAGCAACAGTTATAAAGGAAAACATTTAATACGTTTAAATACTTTTTAAACTCTTATAAAAAATTTAATAATTAATTAAAACACTTAATTTAATTAATTAATACAGTTCAGAGGTTTAGTCCATTATTGTCAAGTGGGAAACATGCCAGTAGACATGGTGCTAGAGAAGGAGCTAAGAGTTCTACATCTTGATCTACAGGCTGCAGGAAACTGGCTTGAGCTGTGAAGACCTCAGTAACTTCCTAGTGACACACCTCCTCCAACAAAACCACACCTCCTAATAGTGCCAATCTCTATGGGCCTATGGGGGCCATTTTTGTTTAAGCAACCACAGAAACTATCATAATTTAAAGTCTTGTGAATAAAGAACACATAGACATTACTTCTAAAAAAAATACACAGCAGGTCATGGTGGCCTACTCCCACTCGGGGAGGCAGGGGTAGGTAGATCTCTGTAAGTTCAAGGCCAATCTTAGTCTATAGAATGAGTTCCAGGATAGCCAGGGTTACATAGAGAAACACTGTCTCAGATAAATAAGTAAGTAAATAAATAAATAAATAAAATTTTCAAGCTATTCCTTGCAGAATATGAAATACTGTGGTATTATCAAGAAAAGTAATGCTGGGGCTGGAGAGATGGTTCAGGAATTGAGAGCACACACTGCTCTTACAGAGGACCAGAGTTCAATTCCCAGCATTCATGTTGGGCAGCTTACAGCCTCTAAAAACTTCAGCTCTAGGGATATCGCATCATTTTCTGATGTGCGCACATGCACACACACTTAAAAAAAAAAAGAAAATGCTGATACAAAGAGCTCAAGAAAAGATCAGCTTTCATTATGGGTAGATTCTGCTCCTCTATGTACATGGGCTGTTGTTTTAATGAAGACTCTGAAACTAAGCAGTTATTCCCTAATACGCAGTAACCAGAAAGATCTTATAAACATTTAAGGAAATAAGACAGGTGTTACGTTGTAATGTTCCTCACAGGCTCATGTGTTCAATGTATGGCACCCGACTGGCAACACTATTTATTGTGACAGGTTCTAGACACTTTAAAGAGGTGGGGTATAGTTGGAGGAAGTAGGGTGAGGTGTGCCTTTGAAGGTCCCGAGTTTTCTACTGCACTGCTGTCTAGAGCTCCTGTGCATGCACATGTTCCTGCTGTCATGAATGCTCAGGCATGGAGTCAAGCAATCAAGGACTGAACCTTGTAAAATCATGAGTCAAAGTAAATCTTCCCTTAATACAGGTGCTATTCAGTGTCACTATGGTGAGAAATCATGTGTATTAATGATAATTATAGAACAGATATAAGTTTTTTTTACTACATTTGCTAGCTTTATGTTTTGTATGTATGTGCATGTGTATGTAATGTGTGCTGCATATGTGTATAAGAGTCTGAGCACACCTATGTCATGGCACAGATACCGCCCTGCACATGTGTCAGAGGATAGTCTTAGGTGTCAGTCCTCACCTTTCACCTTGCTTGAGACAGGGTTTCTCTTCCTATCTCTTTTTTTTTTTTGAGGGTTTCTGTGTGTAGCCCTGACTGTCCTGGAAGTCACTCTGTAGACCAGGCTGGCTTCGAAAGCACAGAGAAATCCACCTGTCTCTGCCTCTCAAGTGCTAGGATTAAAGCGTGCGCCACCACGTCCGGCAAGACAGAGTCTCTTTTTGTTCATTGCTGCATATACCAGACTGCTTGGTCCAGGGATTGCCCTGTCTCGACCCCCAGGTAGTCATAGGCCCTGGGATTATACTTGAGCTACTGCACCTGACTTCACAGTGCTTCCTGCCATTTGAATTTGTTCTCATGATTGCAAGGCTACCATTTGACTTACTAAACCACCTCACAGCCCTATGTCACACTTCTGAAAACCAATTGTCAAAGCTCTGTAATGGTAGTTAATTTTCTGTAGTGAATTTGTAAGAACCTTTAGGGTGCAGATTCACCTGGCACATGTAAGCATATGGTCTTGGGCAAACAAACGCGATTGGTAATGCCTGGGAAACTGAAAGGGCTTTTGGACGATCCCTCTCTTCTAAAGACTTTGAAGGGGCAGAGCCCTTTTGAACCCAAGGCTCTGTCTGAGAGACATGGCGGGTTGATGGGCGTGGCCAAGGGCCACCAGTTACCTGAGAGACCACGAGCTGTGAGATCCTGCAAAAGACATCCAGAACCATGCCCTATTTAAAAGAGAGCCCCAGAGAGAGAGAGAGAGAGAGAGAGAGAAGAGAGAGAGAGAGATGCACACAATAGATACCTGAGCCATGAGAGAGACACCCAAGGGTGCCAGAAAAGGCAGGAGTTTTCAAGCAGAGATGTGTTAACTAGCCTGGGCACATAAACTGAGAGGCGGAGTCTGAGAGAGAGCCTCTTTTCACAAGCCAGCCCAAGAAGGTCGAGAAAAGGCGCAGACAGACAACGGCAGTGGGAGCAGAGAGGCCTAAGGTGTGCTAGTGAATGAGTGAGGCGAGAGGCTTACAGGCTGAGGAGATCTTAGAAATGACAGTGACTGCCTGAGGACAGCTGGGACTGGCTGATGTCATAGCAGCAGGAGCAAAGCAACTGAGGCGGGCCAAGGTGCAAGGCACATATAGGCTCCAAAGCTACGGCAAGCACATTCTGAGGAGACCTCTAAAACAGGCAGGAGAGTAACTCCTGTCCTGAGAGGCTGTGGCAGGGCTGTGAAGTCGAAGACAGCACAGTGCCTGCCCTGAGGGGTTCAGTTCAAGCCTGAGGTGTCCCTGGACAGTCTCTGCTGACTGAAGCCAGCCCCAGGCTAAGCGGTTGAAGCAGGCTGGCCACACAAGTTTGTAGCGATACTAAGCCCTGCCCTGAGGAGAAAGCCTCAAACCTAAGCTGAAATAAGACTGGTGTGACTGGGCCAGAGCCAGACTGCTGAATGCTGTTTGAGGTGTGCCAGCAGATAGAAGACTAACAAGTTACTCGTACCTTGAAGTTACAAGAACCTGCACTAGAGGCGAGAGATGGCTCAGCAGTTAAGAGCATTGGTTGTTCTTCCAAAGGACCCAGATTCAAATCCCAACACCCACATGGCAGTTCACAGCTGTCTGTAATTGCTGGGCGTGGTGGTGCACGCTTTAATCCCAGCACTAAGGAGGCAGAGGCAGGAGGATCTCTGTGAGTTCAAGGCCAGGAAAGCCAGGGATACACAGAGAAACCTTGTCTCGAAAAACCTAAAAAAAGAGCCTGCACTAGACGGCCTTAATATCATTCCAAAATTATTGTTAGAGTAGGATTGTTTAAATGTTGTTAGTTATTAGGTGGTTATAGGTTTATAGGCTATTATGTATTAATAAATAGTTTAATAAAATTTTTGTTTACAAAGCTCTTTGTCTATAATACAGATAATCCCTGGCTCACATTCTACATCTGCTGTCCTGAAACATTTTTGTTGTTGTTTTTGAGAAAGGGCCTCATGTAGCTGGAGCTGGCTTCAAACCTACCGTGTAACTGAGGGATAATCTGAACATCTTATCCTTCTGCTTCTACATCCCAAGTGCTGGGATTATAGGTGTGGACCACCATGTTCACCTTTTGGAAATTTGCCATTATAAAAACACAGGGATAGGGCTGTCACGGGGCAGAAGGTCGGGGAAGCTACTAAAACTCCTAACACTCATTCTGAATGCTGATCAACAAAGAATGATCAGGCACAAATGTTAAAAGTGTTGAGGTCAGGAACCCTACTGTGACTATACTGACAAAAAAAAAAAAAAAGGAATCAAATTTACCAAATATACTATTATATTAGACTACACTCTGAAGGGGGACAGGTGATGGGGTGATGATGTTATGCATTCTAAGTTTTTTTTTTTTTTTTTTTTTTGGTTTTTCGAGACAGGGTTTCTCTGTGTATCCTTGGCTGTCCTGGACTCATTTTGTAGACCAGGCTGGCCTCGAACTCACAAAGATCCGCCTGCCTCTGCCTCCCAAGTGCTGGGATTAAAGGCGTGCGCCACCACCGCCCGGCACATTCTAAGTTTTAACTAACCTGCTCCCAGAATCCAGCTTGCTGTACATCAAGTAATGCAGTGTTACCTTGCTTGCTAACCATTGTCTCTGATTGGTTGAATAAATACTGAAGCCTGACAAAAACAGAGGTAGGTGGGACTAACTAAGGTGCACAGGCTTCTGAGCAGAGAGGATCTTGGGTAGAAGAAAAGAAGCCAGAGGAGTAGGAAGGAGGAAATATACCATGGGTTTGAGAAAAGACTCTCATTCCATGTGGCCTGGAATATCGGCATAGCGTGGAGAATAACAGCCCAGGGATGTTATTCTACATTTACATACATAGACGCATGTATATAGGAGGTCATATTTGGGTAATAGAACTATGAGCTAGCTTAGATGGGCTAAGATTACACAATCCAGGCCAAGGCTTGTTAAAATCCATCAGGTGTCTGTGTGTACTCATTAATAAATACTGGTATAATTTAACCATTTACTTCTACAGATAGGTTTTCTCATCTATGTCAATACCTACCAGGATCTGACAGTATATACTTGGAAAATACCTAATGAATGAACAATAAGAAACAGGGTTGCGCCGGGCGGTGGTGGCGCACGCCTTTAATCCCAGCACTTGGGAGGCAGAGGCAGGCGGATCTCTGTTGGTTCGAGGCCAGCCTGGTCAACAAAGTGAGTCCAGGACAGCCAGAGCTGTTATACAGAGAAACCCTGTCTCGAAAAAACAAAAAAAAAAAAAAAAAAAAAAAAAAAAAAAAAAAAAAAAAGAAACAGGGTTGCACTCACAAAGGAATGCAGCTCTTCCACACAGAGCTACATATGGTAGTAGCAAAAAGCAGACAAACAACCACTAGAACCATACCCCATAATCCACCACTGCAAATGTGTGATAGGGAATGAAACATCCAGCTTAAGTTGGTTACTGACAAATGTCTTCAGTTGGGACTGAGGGTGTAGCTCATTTACTTCACATGCACAAGGCCCTGGGCTCAATCCCCTTTAATGTATAATCAGACACGTTTTCATTTTTGTGTGTGTTGGGGAATAAATTCACATATGCAAGTATAGATGTACACAAATAAAATAATTTTTTACGAGCATCAGAAGTTCTAAAAATAACTTGATATTTTCATATCTGTGGTTCAGGCAAAATATTCACATACTAAGATATACAAGTAAGATATATTGGTGCTGGACAGATGGCTCAGTGGTTAAGAGTACTGGCAGCTCTTGCAGAAACCTGGGCTCAGGTCCCAGCATCACATGGTGGCTTATGCGCATCTGCAACTCCAGTTCTAGAGGATGTAAGGCCCTCTTCTGAACTCCAGCACCAAGCACACACATGGCAGACAGACATACATGCATGCAAAACACCCAAACCCATAAGATAAAAAAAAAAGTTTAGAAAAAAGAAGATATAAAGGCCTTCCTTGAATTAGGAACTATTCATTTATTAGACATTAACATTGAACCATATGCTTTATTAATTAATTTCCTAATTGTTTAGGAACTTTTAGCTTTATCATACATATGTCCCATGCTATCACATCTGTTTGGTCAAGTGTGGTGCTACACACCCATTCTCAGAACTCAGAGGTTCAAACAGGACGTTTAAAGATGGACTAGAAAACATAGCCAGTCTTTAGACATGGGGGAACAGAGATGTAAGAGAGTTATTTTGTAGCCTGTTACCTCCAAATATCTGATTACCTTTCCTTCTCCTACTCTTGTCTGCTCATGTAGATGCTGGCTTCTCTGTCACTTCCTAGAGCTCCAGTCACAGCCTACTCTTCCTAGGCAGCACACTCTGAAGTCACCTGTGGCTCCAATGAGTAAACTCCTTAGTTTAGAGGGACAAGAGGCAAAAAAAAAAAGTACACACTTACTTCAGTAAGGTTTTCAGACAATATACTACTGATACAGAAACACTGTGTGATAAGGAAGCCAGATCTCTCAAACAATTTCGTAATTCTTTTCCTACTAGTGATTCTTGCCAACTACAAGTCAATATTTACTACCTTGTTAGAAAAACAAAACAAAACAAAAATCTCAAATGGGTTCAAAGAGAGGTTAGAATCTACATTCGATTTGTTTCAAAACTAAAGACTAAGAAGACTTCTAAAAAATCAAGAGATATAGTTGGAAAGTAGATGAGTCAGATGACAGTGAAGTCATCTGGAAACACACCCTTTCTGTGAACTCAAGTTCTGCTTAATACTTCCTCCTTCTCTAAGCAGAGGGTGTAGAAATAAAGATCAGGAAGGAACAAAGACCTTGAACACTTGGGGTACTGACGTAAGAAAGCAGGTGTCTACTTGGAATTCTTTTAAAGGTTTACTTTTGTTAAAGTGCGTGCAGGAGCTCTCAGATGCCAGAAGAGGGTACTGTTCTTTGACCTCCATGTACACACACACACACACACACACAATCATACAGAGTAAACAAATGATTCAGTTTCCTCATTGTAAAATAGGGACCTTGACAAAATGTTGATTTGTGGTAAAGACTTAAAAAAGAAATCCAGGCAGGTGGGACACCACAAGCCTATCATCTCAGTACATAGAAGCAGAAGGATTAGAAATTCAAGGTCAATCTAGGACACAAAGTATGATTCTCAAAACAAACATACAAGGGTGATCCTTCAAAATCCTCAGCACAGCGAGGCGTGGAGCCAGCACATACCTTTAATTCCAGCACTCAGCAGGTAGAAGCAGGTAGATCTCTATGATCACTGAGATCCAGATTACCCAGGGCTAAATAGAAAGACTGTCTCAAAAGCAACAAAAAAAGTCTTTAGCACACTTGCTGGCACGTGCATGTATTCAACAAACGTTACTCATTCCCCTCTCCCCTGGTTTCCTTGTTTTTTCAGACAGGGTCTCATGCAGCCCATGCTTTGAATGCCTGATTTTCTATCTCCCACTTGCCTGTTAATCTTGGTCCTATGTCAACAAATACCCTTTAAAATTTTGTTTTGTTTTATTTAAAAATTTATTTATTTATTATGTATACAATGTTCTGACTGCAGGTATGATTGCAGGCCAGAGGAGGGCACCAGATTTCATTATGGATGGTTGCTGGGAATTGAACTCAGGACCTCTGGAAGAGCAGTCAGTGCTCTTAACCTCTGAGCCATCTCTCCAGACCCAAAATATTACTTTTTTTTTTTTTTTTTTTTTTTAGTAATTAATTTAGCAACTACCTTACAAAGATCCTGAAAGTTTTAGCATTTCTGTTTTTGGTTTTTCGAGACAGGGTTTCTCTGTGTATCCTTGGCTGTCCCAGACTAGCCTTGAACTCACAGAGATCCTCCTTCCTATGCCTCCCAAGTCCTGGGGTTAAAGGTGTGCGCCAACTGTGAACTGCCATGTGGGTGCTGGGATTTGAACCTGGGTCCTTTGGAAGAGCAGCTAGTGCTCTTAACCGCTGAGCCATCTCTCCAGCAAATTTTGTTATTTTTAAATGTACAACCAATGGGTTCTAATATTACAAAGGTTGAAGTAGTACACAAAACAACATATTTCTTTACAAATTTAAAAACATAAGATTACCCTTAATTTGGCTCTTTCTATTTTTTTTCTGACCACTACAAACACCCACACTCATGTGTACAAACCCACACACTTACATATATATACACATAATTAAAAAAAAAAGAATGGGGCAGGGAGACAGATCTCTGTGAGCTTGAGGCCAATCTGGTTCACAAAGTAAACTCCAGGCCAGACAGCAGTAGTAGTGTGGCGGTGGTGACGGCAGCAGCGGCTGCCTTTAATCCCAGCACTTGGGAAGCAGAGGCAGGCAGAGAGCTCTGAATTTGAGGACAGTCTGGTCTACATAGTTATTTCCAGGACAACTAAGGCTACACAGAGAAGCACTGTTTTGAAAAAAACGAAAAGAGCCGGGCTTGGTGGCACACGCCTTTAATCCCAGTGCTTGGGAGGCAGAGGCAGGCGGATTTCTGTGAGTTCAAGGCCAGCCTGGTCTACAAAGTGAGTCCAGGACAGTCAGGGCTACACAGAGGAACCCTGTGTCAAAACAACAACAAAAACCAAAAAAAACGGGGAGAGGGAGAGAGGAAGAGAGAGGGAGAGAGGGAGAGAGGGGGGAGAGAGAGAGAGGGAGG
>CAJQZJ010000231.1:334480-406861 GCA_907164525.1 Lophiomys imhausi
CACACACACACACACACACACACACACACACACACACACACACACACACACAGAGAGAGAGAGAGAGAGAGAGAGAGAGAGAGAGAGAGAGAGAGAAATTTAAGCAAAAAAGAAACAATGTTCCAAGTTTAAGAATTCTTGAAGGCGCCTGGTGGTGGTGGCGCATGCCTTTAATCCCAGCACTTGGGAGGCAGAGGCAGGCGGATCTCTGTGAGTTCAAGGCCAGCATGGTCTACAGAGGGAGTTCCAGAACGGCCAGACATACACAGAGAACCCCTGTCTCGAAACCCCCCCCCAAAAAAAAACAAAACAACAAAAAAAGAATTCTTGAAGGCATTTACATGAGATGATTTATGTTAAGAATAGTTTCCAGCTGAGTGTGGTGGCACACACCTTTATTCCCAGCACTTGAGAGGCAGAGGCATGTGAATCTTTGTGAGTTCGAGGCCAGCCTGGTCTACAAAGGGAGTCCAGGACAGCCAGGGATACACAAAGGAACCTGTCTTAGAAAAAAAAAAAAGAATAGTTTCCACAGCCAGGTGTGATAGTCCATACCAACACCTAGGAGAAACACACAGAAGGATCACTACTTCAAGGCCAGCCTAGGCTACACACACAACCCTGTCTCTAGAAATAAAACAAGAAATTTTTCCTCCTTTTATTTCCTCTCTAGTTTCTTTTGTACCTTCTTCTAAAAGCATAACTTTAGGCATTCTTATGTGGAAGCCCCCCCAAACTATGCAAATGATGTGATGTAAGTTTACCCAGAATCATATCTATGACAAACATCTATGTCTCAAGTATATCGAAACACATGACCCAAGGCAAAAATCAAGTGAGTCAGAGGGAACCACCAGAAATCAGGAACCAAAAAACAAACCAACCAACCCAAAAATTACACTTCAGTTTTACAGAAAACTGTTTTACAGTAAACTGTTTGGTTTCTAACACCCAGCCTTCATTCAAGCTTCTGTCAGCTTTGGAATTTCCACAATTCTACCCTAAGTGACTTGGATGTAATCCTGGGGAGACAGTAATCAATGATATTAGCACTGTAGATGTGGTAGATGAAAAAGCCACGCAGGTACCAACAGCTCTTTGCCATTTGTCTAGGAAAGACAACAATCTGGCAGATGAAGTATGGTAGATACCAAGTTTAGGTGAGGATGAATCACAATGCTTCACCTCATGTGAAACATTCCCTCCAACCATCTCATGTTAGTTGATCAAAAAATGCATCACAGGTCAGGCATGGTGGCACACGCCTTTAAACCCAGCACTCAGGAGGCAGAGGCAGGTGGATCTCTGTGAGTTCAAGGTCAGCCTGGTCTACTGAGTGAGTCCAGGACAGTCAGGGCTGTTAGAGAAACCCTGTCTCAAAAAAAAAAAAAAACATTGCATCTAATGTGCTCTGAAGTTTCCAAGGTATCCTAAAAAGAACAATGGGTACATACATACGGAGAACATCAGTACTGAGGTCTCTAAAAAGAGTAATTCCAAAGAACATTAAAGAATGGTGTTCCTGGGGACAGCAAGTGGGCTCAGTGAGTAAGGTGCTTGCTCATATACCTGATGACCTGAGCTCCACCTGGAAGGTGGAAGAAGAGAATGGACCTTTGCAAGATATCCCCTGACTGGGACATATGTGTATATCCACTGTGGTAGTTTGAATGAGAATGACCTCCACAGACACATCTCTTTGCATACTTAATCCATCCAAAATTGGTGAATTGGTTTGGGAAGGAAGGAAGGATTAGAAGGTATGGCTTTGTTGGAGGAATTATGTCACTGGGGGTAGGCTTTGGGGTTTCAAATGCCCATGCTATTTCCAGTTAGTTCTCTCAGCCTGGTGGTTGTACCTCAAGATAAGAGCTCTCGGGCTGGAGAGATGGCTCAGTGGTTAAGAGCGCTGGCTGCTCTTCCAAAGGACCTGGGTTCAAATCTCAGCACCCACATGGCAGTTCACAGCTGTCTGTAATGGCCAGGTGTGATGGTACAAGCCTATAATCTCAGGACTTCGGAGCAGAGACAGGAGGATCTCTGTGAGTTCAAGGCCAGTCTGGTCTACAAAGTAAGTCCAGGACAGCCAGAGTTGTTACACAGAGAAACCCTGTCTCAGAAACACACACACACACACACACACACACACACACACACAGAGAGAGAGAGAGAGAGAGAGAGAGAGAGAGAGAGAGAGAGAGAAGAGCTCTCAGCTATCAACCAAGCTCCCTCTCTGCCTGCTGCCACCCTTCCTGCTATGATGGTTGTGGACTTCCCAAATAAATGCTTTCTTTTGTAAGTTGCCTTGGTCATGGGTCTTTTGTCTCAGCAATAGTAAAAATAAACTAAGACAGAAACTAGTACAATTTAGACAACAATGGCTTCAAACTTCAATCAATCTGACCCTCAAAATGACTCAGCAGGTAAAAATGCCTGAGGCCAAGGCTGATAACTTGAATTTGATCCCTGGTACTCACATGATGGAAGGAAATAATGGACTCTTGCAAACTGTCCTCTGACTGCCATATGTGTGCACGCCCACACACAAAAATGATGAGTAAACTGTAAAACAGCAAAAACCCAGCAATACTCCTGCCTCTGCAGCCAAAGTGTTGGGATTATAGGCAAGAGCCAACACACCCAGCTGACATAATGTTTTCTGATTATTGCTTTTTTAACTTTTTTTTTTTTTTTTTTGGCGACAGGGTTTCTCTGTGTATCCTTGGCTGTCCTGGACTCACTTTGTAGACCAGGCTGGCCTTGAACTCACAGAAATCCGCCTGCCTCTGTCTCCCAAGAGCTGGGATTAAAGGCTTGAGTTACCACGCCCAGCTGCTTCCTTAACTTTTGTTCTTTAGTTACTTCATTGAATGAAAATAATCATGCTGAAATCCAGTATTGTTATATGGTTCACTCAAGCAAAATATTTATAGCAGTACCTGTTCCTAGGAGAGGAGCTCTCAGAGGGAAGTAAACGCAGCATGCAGGAGGGACCCTGGGTTTAATGCCCAAAGCACCAAATACCATAGTTTATATGTGTATATATTTATTTAACACTGGTCTCAATAGTACAGTTTCTGTCTTAGTTCATCTTTACTATTGCTGGGACAATGACCAAGGCAACTTATGCAAAATAGTATTATTTGTGGTTACAGTTTCACAGAGGGTTAAAGTCTGAGACCATCATGGCAGGGAGTATGGCAGCAGGCAGAGAGGGAGCTAGAGCAATAGCTAAGAGCTCTTATGAGACACAACCACCAGGCTGAGAGAACTAACTAGGAAATGTGTATGTATACACATATATATTTGGTATATGTATATTATTTTATTTTATTATTATTTTTAAGATGGAGTTTCCTGAGGTTGCTGAGGCTAGCCTGAAACTTGAAATTCTCCTGCTTTAACCTTCCAAGTAGTGGAGATTATAGACATATGCAAGGGCACCCAAGTATTATAACCACCTCAAAATATGTTATTATGGAACACTATCCTCAGAGCATAAACAACCATTACCATATTAATCAGAGCAACTGTGATTACTCACAAAAGACTGAAAATTGGGCCTGTTAACCTTCCCTGATAGAGAGACAGGGTGTCCTTAGACTGTCACCTGGGGGTTCAGCCACCTATTCCCAATTCTGGTCCAACCTCACTTGGTCTTAAGGGTTGCTACAATGTAGAAAATGGAAAGCTAGAAGAAACCCTGACTCAAAAAAAAAAAGCTACTTAAAAATCAAAATGAAGCCGGGCGGTGGTGGCGCACGCCTTTAATCCCAGCACTTGGGAGGCAGAGGCAGGCGGATCTTTGTGAGTTCGAGGCCAGCCTGGTCTACAAAGTGAGTCCAGGACAGCCAAGGATACACAGAGAAACCGTGTCTCGAAAAACCAAAAAAAAAAAAAAAAATCAAAATGAAAGCAAAAAAAGTCCTACCAAGAGTGATAAATATTTAAGGTACAGGTTAAATTGTTTAATCATTTAATTTACTTTAATATGACCTGTCCCTGGAGCATGGTAAGAAAAAGTGTTTCTTCTATTTGTTATTATCTACTTGAATGTGTTCTTTCTCATAACCTATCACCAAAAGAACAAGTGGCAAGTGATCAATGGGTACCTTGGGCATCAATTTTCCTAGTGACAGAAATACTAACATTTCTTACTTTGCTATGAAATAGCTTAAGTTTGGATTTCAAAGTATTTAAGCTGGCTAGGCATGGTAGTGCATGCCTTTAATCCCAGTACTTGAGAGACAGAGGGAGGCAGATCTCTTTGAGTTCCAGGTCAGCTTGGGCTACACTGTAAGATCATGTCTTTAAAAAACAAAAAACAGGGGGGCGGTGAGTTAGCAAATGATGCCTCACAGCCCCCCCCCCCCCCCCAGATAGGGTTTCTGGCTGTAGCCCTGGCTGTCTTGGAACTCGCTCTGTATACCAGGCTGGTTTCGAACTCAAATCAACCTGCCTTCTGCCTCCCAAGTGCTGGGATTAAAGGTGTGAGCCACCACCGCCCGGCGCCTCACAGATTTTAAGCGTAGTATTTTCCAAGAGAGAAAAAACATGAGAAGACTACGTTTTACTTGGCTATGACTGAACTATTAGCATTTTACCAAGACATCTCAAAACCCTCTTCATCTGCAGTAGGGCAGATGAAGTTATTTCAATGCTTAAAATATTTTTTAGTAAGAAACTACACTATTTTCACAAGGCTGAGAGCACGATGTCAAAAAGCCGCCAGTTTCTAACTCTCCTGTAGTAATCATCCCTGTCCCGTCCTCAGCCCAAACCTACCCAGATGACAACAAAAGGGAAAGGCCCCTTTCCTCAACTCTGATGTTCTTCGCTTCCTCTACTAACAGTTTGCTTTTCCTAATAATGCAGTGACTAATGATTAAGGGCGAAGGAAAGACGCGCGCGTAACAGTATTTTAAGACACTTTTCCTCACACACAAACCGGACTGGTAATAATCGTCCTTTGACTGACCATATACAGGGTGAGCGCCTGGGGGTAAGCCTCAAGGTAAGCAGAGACTTTCCTAGACAGTGAAGTCTGCAATGCCACGAGCCTCGGGGTCATTCTTCCAACAACTGTCTCAGAACTGTGTGCTCATTAGGGCAGTCTCTTATGTTTTTGGTTGTGAGCCTAGCCTTTAACGGCTGAGCCATCTCTGCAGCCCTCAGTCTCTTAATACTAACGAGCAACACCATGAGGCTGGAGGTGAGGGAAGGGGAGCCGAACCACAAGTCCAGGGCACCACTATCGCGCCTCCCTTCCAGCGCCAGGCTCGCGCTGGTCGCCAAAGCCTGGCGATCTCCTTCTCGGCCCAATCCACCGAGGACTGCCCCGAGCTCCCTTTTTTCCCTCAAGTCCGACCCCACCAACGTTCAACCATCACCACCTCTTTCTCCTTGGGATATTATCCTACCCTTCTCCCCGACCAACTCCTTCAGCCGCTTAAAGAAGGCTCGCCAGGCTGCTCCAGCCACTCTTCTCCAGCCCCAGCAGCTCTCAGACTCTTGATCGGACCTGGTGCGCGGGAGCGCGCATGCGCCCCGAGGACCTGTACGCTTGCGCACTCACTGGGCACCGCGGGGGAAGACACACCCTTACCACTAGAGCCAATCACGGTGCGCGCGGTGGAGGGGGGTGTGTTAAATCTCCTGCCACGCAAGCGAATTGCCTGGGAATTCACTCGTTAACCCTACAGGTTCTCCTCTCTCTCCAAGGTGGGAGGAGTTCATGAGATCAACTTTACCAAGGCAGCTTTGTGCAGTACGCTTTAGTGTTTTGGACGCTGAAGAAAAGCTAGAAATGATTGCCGAAGCCTACAGGGTGTTTTGATCCGTCTAAGTCAGGGAAATAGATAAATAAAAACATCACAGTGAACAGAATACAATGCACAGAAGTTTCGAGGCGCCTTTGTCCCACAGTGAACAAAACTTTTATTTTGAGGAAGGCCAGTAGGGTTACTCTTTAAATCATGAAAGATAAGTAGAGTTTCTCCGGAAGGGAAGTCCAGCAGATAAGTGTTTTCCAGACTCTGGGAACAATGGATGCCAAGAACAGCAGGGCGCCTTCTGGAAGTTTCTTGAAGTTCATTCTTAGAAGTTTAAGAGTTCACTTTCTTTGTCAAGAGAAAAATGAAGGCAGGCATAGTAGCTCACACCGTGCAGTCCTCAGGCTATGGGAGGCTGAGGTTGGAGGATCGCCTGACCTCTGAAATATAAAGCCAGACTGACAACCTAGTGAGATCCTGTTTCAAAGTTTGGACTGTCTGTGGATGGGGGAGAATGGTAGAGCACTTTTAGCCCTGAGTCCATAGCCAGCAGGGCTGGGAATCAAGCTAGGGAAAGAGCCAGATCTTTAAGGGTCTTGTAAATTTTGGGATAATGAGCCTAGAATTCGTTATGGCCACTGAGTTACAGAAGGGTTTTAAATCACTTGCCCCAAGAATTCTTCCAAGCACCTCTAAAAATGCTGGCAATCTAGGGAACAAAAGTATTTAAAAGATATAGCTTCTTCGTAGGAGATAAAAGAAGATGAAGCTTAAGAAATGCCTTTTGAATTTAATAACACAGGGGATTGGTGATAGTAACAAACATTGTAATAGTTTGGAGAGGGGAAAGAAATGAGGACATAAAATGCTTTTGGAAACTTTGGCCTTGTCAGAGAAAAAGGAGGAATGATATGTTTTGTTTTTCTTTTGTTAGAAATAAGACAAGAGAACTTGAGTGTGGGAGAAAAGACCTAACTAAGAAAAACATTTGAATTTTTAAAATGGGAGGGAGTGAGCTAAATAAATATCTTGATAGGTTAGACCCTAAGTATTCAAACCAGTGATGGGAATTAGTGGTGCACGCCTTTAATCCTAGCACTGGGGAGGCAGAGGCAGGCAGATTTATGTGAGTTCGAGGCTAGCCTGGTGGTCTACAATGTGAGTCTAGGATAGCCAGGGGTCTGTTACATAGAGAAACCCTGTCTTGAAAAACAAAACAAAAAAAAAGTAAAATAAAATTATGGGCTGAAGAGATGGCTCAGCTGTTAAGAGTGCTGGCTGATCTTCTAAAGGACCCAGGTATAATTCCCAGCACCCACATTGCAGCTCACAACTGTCTGTAATTCCTGTTCCAGGGGATCCTATACCCTCACACAGTCATACATGCAGGCAAAACACCAATGTACATAAAATAGAAATAAATTTTAAAAAATCAAACTACTGATAGATCTAGTTAGTTGCTCAAGCCTATAATCTCAGTATCAAGAGTTTGAAACAGGTGGATTGGAAATACAAAGTCATCACTGACTATACAGTGATTTTTGAGGCTAACATTAGCTACCCAAGACCATGCATCAAACAAACAAACAATAAAACCCAAAGGACTGAGGCTGGCGAGATGGTTCAGCAAATACAGCACTTGCTCTCAAGCCTGAGGTCCTGAGTTTGATCCCTGGAGTCCACATAGTTGCGGGTCCTCTGAGTTCCATGCATGAGTACCAAGTTGCTCCACACGGGTAAAAATAAATAACTCAAGACACTGAGGTGAAAGGGACATTCATGGAAGAGAGACCGACCCACACAGAGTTGGAGGAAGGAAGAACAGTCTCAATTATAATAACAATTTATTTGTAAGTCTGTATATTTAGAAACAGGAAGTTAAATTTTCCGAGAAGTAACAGATCATTTGCTGATTAGAAAGGTGGTTGCAAGTTTAAGGAAACTGAGAAGCTATGGGGTATTGTTGTAGAATGTGATAAACTAAACTGACCAGAGACAAGAGGACTGATAAACACTATAAGCTGCCTGTTTAAGGTCTGCAGAAATGAACTCAGCAGTTTCTGTTCTGTTAATCTTTCTCAGACCATTTCTTGAGGGCAGGGAGGAAGAAAATGTAAGGCTGAATTCAGTTAGGGTTGGGGTAATTATGGATATAATACTGTAGTTCTCAAGGAAGGGAGAGTTGGGGGAGCATTATCTCAGAGTGCCCTAGACAGCAACTGATAGCTGTTCTAAAATATCTTTTCTAAAATATCAATGTTTTAAAGTTGTGAAATCCTGATCTAGGGCTATTTTGGTCCTCAGCTACATTGGCCTTCCCTTGGACTGTGGCTCTGAACTTACAGAGCAAAGCACTTCTGTAACCTGCCTGTAAAAGAAGGTAGAATAAGCAGCCTAGCAGATGTTGAATGATTCAAGGTTTTGTGATGTCACAAATACACAATTGGAAGAATTCCCTAAACCTTTAGAAGGAAGCTGGGTTTACACATAAATGAAGATAGCTATTTATTTTGATTTGAGGTTTGATAATTTTATTTTTCTTTTTTTCTTTCTTTTTTTTTTTTTCAAGACAGGGTTTCTCTGTGTATCCTTGGCTGTCCTGGATTCACTTTGTAGACCAGGCTGGCCTTGAACTCACAAAGATCCACCTGCCTCTGCCTCCCAAGTGATGGGATTAAAAAGGCGTGTGCCACCATGCCTGGCCATTACAGACAGCTGTGAACTGCCATATGGTTCTGTGATTTGAACCTGGGTCCTTTGGAAGAACAGCCAGTGCTCTTAATCACTGAGCCATCTCTCCAGCCCAATAATTTTCTTAAATGGGGTTGTTATTGTGGTTTCAATCATATAGAAGTAGCTCTACTCACCGTCAAATGAAATGTAACTGTTTATTATAGTTACTATAGCAGGATCTCAAAAGAACAGGAATGCTCCACATTTAACAATAAATCAAACATCCTAATTTTAACTTTAAAAACTGATGTTCCAAGAAAACATTACTTTACCTAAAGTAAAAAAAAAATATTGCTGGCCTCAACTGACGAATGGATAAAATTGTGGTACATTTACACAATGGAATACTACTCAGCTTTCAGAAACAAGGAAATCACGCAATTTGCAGCCAAATGGATAGAACTAGAAAAGCTCATCCTGAGTGAGCTAACTCAGACCCAGAAAGATGCACATGGCATCTACTCACTTATAATTGGATTTTAGTCATATAGTACAGGATAACTATCCTACAACCAATGCACTAAAAAGATCAGGAACATAGACTTTGTTACCTATCAATGGGACAATTTGCCCTAGGGATGCTACCATGTAGGTCCCCAATGCAAGAGGAAACTCATATGACTGTTAGTTCAACAGAGAGGGGCTGATTTGTAGGGACACTCCACATTGGAGGAGAGGGATGGGTGGGAGACGGAGGAGAGGGTGGGAGGGGTGGAAAGAGGGCACTAAGATGGAGATGTAACTTGTTGTAATAAACATTATAAAAAAATATTGCCGGGCAGTGGTGGCACATGTCTTTAATCCCAGCACTCTGGAGGTAGAAGCAAGTATCTCTCTGAGTTTGAGGCCAGCCTGGTCTACAGATCGAGTCAGGTCAGCGAAATCTTGTCTCAAAAAATAAATAAATAAATTATTACTAGCTAGGTTAAGACTTAAATTTAGTTCTGTCCTTTGTTGAAACAGAGTTTCACTTTGTAACTCAGGAACTATGTAGCCCTGGCTAGCCTTGAACTTCCGTTGAACTTGAACCCTCCTCTCAACCTCCAGAATATGCAGTGAGCTACCATACCTAGCTTGGGGGTCTATCCGTTCAAAAGTTTCACAAGAAAGGAATAGTTTCGAAATTTAGTGAAGACAGTGTCACGGCTTATGGTGGAGGGCTTAGAAAGTAGAGGGAGAAGAGTCCAGAAAGGGATAAGTTAATGAAAAACAAAAGATTGAATGGAGGTGCAACCTAATGGTTTGTGTGATCTACTTAAATTCTTAACGCGTTTTGAGTAAGGGCTCTTCCTGGTGTCTGTTGTTCACTTCTTGTGTTCAAATAAAGCTAGATGGTTGAAAAGGGCCGATGGGGGGGGGGGGGGAATGAGCGCGTCGGACTGCGTGCGCTTGCGCGCTGGTGTCGGCGTCGGCGGCGGCAGTGCCCGGCGGGGGGCGGGTCCCAGGCCGCCGCCGAACAGGAGGCTAAGGGGGAGGTCTGGGACCTCCCTCGCCGGGCCCTCGGCGGCCTGATGGAGTAGGAAGGACGAGCTGGGCGTGTGAGTATGGAGGGCCGGACCTGGTTGGCATATCAGAGCGCGAGGGCCGGATGGTCTGTCCCTTGAGTTGGTGAGGCTGCGGGTGCCATGGTGTCTATTTTGACCCGCGTGGGTTTAGGGTTTATAGGTTTATGGTGCGTCTGGCTTCTGGGTACAGATTCTGGCGGGGGCGATCCTATTCTGTTCGCAGCCCTTCAGGCTGTACGTGTGGCTCCAGGTCTTTGACCTGTGGGGCCGGCCCTGACCTTTGTCGGCCTGGGGTCTAGGAGGAATCTCAGCCTTTAGTCTGGTATTGTTTAAAGGCTGCAGGTTTCAGGCCAGGGCCATCTCTCCGCCTGTCGAGATCGAGAGTCTCGCCTCTTTTTACTGCTTTTGAGGACTCTGCTTTTGGTGTGCGTCTTAGCAATGTACTAGCAACTAGTGGAACGACTAGTATTTAGTATGATCTCGGTACGTAATTGTGGAGAGGAGATTCTTGCATCGCTTGCAACTGAAGTCTTTTCGTATAGTCCTTTTTTTTTTTTTTTTTTCCGAGACAGGGTTTCTCTGTGTATCTGTGGCTTTCTTGGACTCCCTTTGTAGACCAGACTAGCCTTGAACTCAAAGAGATCCTCCTGCCTCTGCCTCTGGAGTGCTGAGATTAAAGGCGTGCGCCGTCACGCCGGCAATTACAAATGTGGGTGGATGCTGGGATTTGAGCCTGGGTCCTTTGTAAGAGCAGCCAGCCAATGCTCTTAACTGCTGAGCCATTTCTTCATTCCCCTTTATAGTTATCTTTGGGAATAAAATAAGCCATCCTATTGGAAAATTTCGAGATTTCAGTGTCCTGTGTGTGGTTGTTTTTTTTTTTTTTTAACAACTTGGAACAAGATAAGGAAGTTTTTCTCTTAGCAGATTCAAGCTATAGCCACCATAACGAGTTGATATTGAAGTGATTCGAACCACAGATGTCTTCTTTTAAAGATTTATTTAATGTATGAGTGTTCTATCTGCATGTACACCTACAGCCAGAAAAGGGCATCAGATCTCATTATAGATGGTTGTGAGCCACCATGTGGTTGCTGGGAATTGAACTCAGGACCTCTGGAAGAGCAGCTAGTACTCATAACCCCTGAGCCATCTCTCCAGACCCCTAGATATCTTTTAATAGTAAGTCAGAGCCATATCCTGTTCTAGAACCCCATGGGGAGATCTTAAAGTGTAACTCTCTGTTCTCAAGTTTGGCCAAAAATGAAAGAGTGAGTGATCAGATTGATTTAGGATTCACTTAGCACCCACTATGCTTGTCCTAAGCGTGTTCGGGTCTGTCATAGAAATGTGAGGAACCGTTGTAATAGATGTTTTTTTGGTAGCACTTTTCACATGAGATGACGTGCTGATGGTGATTTGCTGAAGTTTGCATGCTGTGGACCTAGTAAACTTCATCTAAGGGGATAACAAAGCTCATCTTTTTTGTTATAGGAAGTTAGACATCCTTTGCACTCTTCTTTGGAAATTGAACTGAAGTTAACTATTGGGTCTGGAAAACAGCTTTGTTTTGATTTTGAGTTTGTTTTGATTCTTAGTTTTGAGAGAGAACCTGTCTTACATAGCCCAGACTGACCTCAAACCTGAAGTCCTGAGTTCAGTCACAGAGTATTGGGATTATAAGTATGTGCCCATCTTAGGTGTTGTTTGTTTGTTTGTTCTGTTGTTTTAGGTTTTTTGAGACAGGGTTTCTCTGTGTATCCTTGGCTGTCTTGGACTCACTTTGTAGACCAGGCTGGCCTTGAGCTCACAGAGATCCGCCTGCCTCTGCCCCCCTGAGTGCTGGGATTAAAGGCGTGTGCCACCACGCCTGGCCCTGTCTTAGTTTTTAACTAGAGAAAGTGAGTGTCAAGATAGATTTTGAAGAGAGCTTCAAAACAGCCAAGAAAGAGGAAAGATGTTAAGGAGTTTCATTAAGTTAGTTCAGATTCAATTGCTTTAGTAGAAAGGAAGGTATTTTAAAAAGAAAAAAAGTGTAGTTATTGTACATGTAGATTAGAACAAATTTAAGACAAATTTGTTGATAAGAATAAATTTAAGTGTATGAGAAAAGCAAGGAACATTGAGTGGTTTGGGACTGATCCTTTGGTTCTGTCCCAAACTCAGGATGACTCAATGAGAACTATACATTCTTAGTGTTTTATAATGGATTATTGAAAGGGAAGTTTAGTATTTGTATACCAATGAAGAAGATCCTAAATAGACAAGTTACATTACTTTAACTGCTCATCTAGGATGCAGAGTTGCCCATTAAAAGCTTGCAGTTGGGCTAGAGAGATGACTCAGAGGTTAAGAGCATTGGCTGCTCTTCCAGAGGTTATGAGTTCAATTCCCCATAACCATGCATAACGAGATCTGGTGCCCTTTTCTGGTCTGCAGTCTGAACACTGTATACATAATAAATAAATCTTTAAAAAAAAAAAAAGCTTGCAGTTGCCAAGCATGGTGGTGCATGCCTTTAATCCCAGTACTCAGGAGGCAGAGGCCAGCCTGGTCTACAGAGTGAGTTCCAGGATAACCAGGGCTATGAAAAACCAAAAAGAAAAAAAAAAGCTTGCAGTCTGTTGTTGTTGTAATCTGAAAGAGACTAAGAAATATGAGTTCCCAGTGTCTATCAGAGGATGTGTTAAATGAGCCACCTCTTTGTACTAATAATAAATGATTTCCAAGATACATTGTGAAAGTAATGGTGTCAAGGTGAGCACTGCATTAGTGCCAGTTTTAAGTATGTGTATATGTACATGTATATACATATATGTTATGTGTATAAAGGCATAGAGTATCTGTGGAGTGTAGTCAGAATCAACTGCAAGTGGAGAATGTTTGTCAGGGGATGGAAGATAGAAGTGAGAGTTTACTGTTCAGTGTTTCCAGCCTTTCCATTTCACAATCTGTGAGGTTTTTTTTTTTTTTTTTGCAAGCTAAACAGACACTCTTCTGAGCTACATCGTTCAACCCTAAACTGTTTGTTTGTTTTTCAAGAGTTTCTTTGTAAAAGAGTCCTGGCATGCCGGGCGGTGGTGGCGCACGCCTTTAATCCCAGCACTTGGGAGGCAGAGGCAGGCGGATCTTTGTGAGTTCGAGGCCAGCCTGGTCTACAAAGCGAGTCCAGGACAGCCAGAGATATTCAGAGAAACCCTGTCTCGAAAAACCAAAAAAAAAAAAAAAAAATGAGTCCTGGCTGTCCTGGAATATACTTCTTAGACAAGGCTGACCTCGAACTCACAGAGATCAATTTGCTTCTGCCTCCTGAGCAGTGGGATTAAAGGTGTGCCCCACCACTCCAGGCTTAGCCTAAGCTTTTTTGTTTTTGTTACAAAACGTTACTCAGATTAGGCTGTTTGTTGTATTTTATTCTCTGTGTATGGGTGTGTAGACTGCAGAGGCCAGAAGAGGGCATCATATTCCCTGGAACTGGAGTGGTTGTGAGCCATCATGCCTGACTTGTCCGTTTTGTTTTGTTTTGGTTTGGTTTTTTGGTCTTTCGAGATAGGGTTTCTCTGTGTATTCTTGGCTGTCGTGAACTCCCTTTGTAGACCAGACTAACCACACCTGGCAAGTACAGGCAGCTGTGAACTGCCATGTGGGTGCTGGGATTTGAATCCGGGTCCTTTGGAAGAACAGCCAGTGCTCTTAACCTCTGAGCCATCTCTCCAGCCCCTTGTTTTGTTTTTAAAATACTTGGTTTTTTACTCTTTTTTTTTTTGTTTTTGTTTTTTTGTTTTTTCGAGACAGGGTTTCTCTGTGTAGCTCTGGCTGTCCTGGACTCGCTTTGTAGACCAGGTTGGCCTCGAACTCACAGAGATCCACCTGCCTCTGCCTCCCGAGTGCTGGGATTAAAGGCGTGCGCCACCACCGCCTGGCCCCAATACTTGGTTTTTTAAAAAATGGTTTGCCGAGCTACTTTCTCCATTTCTCACCTCCCTTCTCCTTTTGAGACATGGGTGGGTCTCTCAGCCTTTCCCAGACTGGTCTTGAATTTGTTTTCATTCTGTGCTTCATGAATAACCAGGGCCACAGAAACTTGCCACCAGCAAACAGTATTTGATTGAATCTCCAGAGGTTACATATTGAATTTGGCTAGTACATATCTTGAGGTCTCTTAACATAGACCACTTTTCCTTTCTTACTTTTTCACCCTTGACTTGTTGAAGAGACCTGGATAGTTAATGTAGATAAAGCTGATGATTCAGGCTTGTGATACATATTACTAAACTTGTTACAACAAACTGGATGCTGGAGTACACTGCTTATTGGATTCAGGCAAACACTTTGATGATGATGTCTGCCATTCTGTCTGCTGTAGGTTTCCCACTATTAGTGATTCGGAGATTGACTGGTGGGTTTAATGGTGAATTTAGCCTTTATGGTCATTACTGTTTTGTTTTTTGTTTTTTAATAGTTTTCAGCTGTGTAGTCATAGCTACCCTGAACTAAGTAGGTAGACCAATCTGACCTTAGATTTGCAACAATTCTATCTCTGTGTAGGACTACCTCCATTGTTAAATTGCATCTCTCCCTTTGAAATTGTTTATCAGCTCTTTTGTACCTTTAAATTTTTAAACAACTAGTATTGCATATTCAAAGTGTAATTGATTATCTTAAAAAATGCACAGCTCATTATAAGAAATTATTTTTAATCTTTTTATATTTACTTACTGTGTGTATGTACATCCTGTGCTTCATGTGTGGAGGACAGAGCACCACCTGGCTCCAATAAATTATTTAACTGGATCTATGAAAACTTTATTTGAAAGTTTTCCTACAATGTTTTTTTGATCATATTCTTTCCCCTCCCTCATCCCTTCCAGATTCTCCCACCTCACGCTCATGAAACTTCATGTTATTTCTTTCCAATAAAGAAAGAAAGGCTGAGGATGGTGGCGCACGCCTTTAATCTCAGCCCTCTGGAGGCAGAGACAAGTGGATCTCTGTGAGTTCGAGGCCAGCCTGGTCTACAAAGTGAGTCCAGGACAGCCATGGCTACACAGAGAGACCCTGTCTTGAAAAAAAGAAAGAAAGAAAGAAGCAAAAAAGAAAGCCCAAAAGGACGAAGCACCCAACCAACATCAACAACTGAGACCCAAAAGAAAACAAAGGCGCACATAGCACAGAGGCCGGCCAACCCAGGACTACTTCTGGGCACGCAGCCGCTGCAAACTGGTGGACGTGCCCGGCGATGTGACAGTTTTTTATGTCACTGAACTTCATCCCTAGTCCACTATTCTTTCTATTTATTAGATAGGGTCTCACTGTGTGTCTCAGATTGGCCTGAAATTTACTGTCTAGACCAAGCTGATATTGAACTCACAGGGATCCACCTGCCTCTGCCTCATTCTGGATTATTGTTTCCTTTTTATAAAGAAGAAAATTGAAGTTTGAAATTAACTTTACGTAGAATAAACCTCTGAGGTATTGTTTAATTCTAGAGTCTGTACTCTTTCTATCATGCTTTATAAAGTGGGATATGAATAGGAAGTTTTTATTCTAGAGGTACTTGTGGTTTGTTTGTTTTTTTGCTATTGTTTATTTTTGGAGACAGTCTTACTCTGTAGCATAGCTTGCTCAAACTTGTGACTGACCTTGCCGCAGCCTACCTGGTGCTAGGATTACTAGTGTGTGCTGCCATGCCTGTTTTATAATGATCAAACACCTTAAATTTTTTATTTATTTACTCAGTCTTTATTTATTTACTTATTTATTTATTTTGGGTTTTCGAGTCAAGGTTTCTCTCTATAACAGCCCTGCCTGTCCTAACACTTGCTTTGTAGACCATCTTCAAACTCACAGAGATCTATCTGCCTGTATCTGCCTCCTGAGTGCTGTGATTAAGGCCTGTCCTGTCATGCTCAGCAAGTGATACATTCTTAATGTCAGTCTGTTTTTATAGTTGTTGCATTCATAATTTTGTGTTTTCTAATAAAAGTCATGCCCAAGCATTTATTTATTGAAGTATATAATTTATACTAAGTCACATTTATCTTTTTTTTTTTTTTTTTTTTTGGTTTTTTGAGACGAGGCTTCTCTGTGTAGTGCTGGCTGTCCTGGAACTCATTCTGTAGACAGGCTGGCCTTGGACTCACAGAGATCCGCCTGCTTTTGCCTCCCGAGTGCTGGGATTAAAGGCGCGCACCATCTAATCTGGCTCTTTTGTCATTGTAATTAGCATATTTGTTGATGTTTTAAATTTTAATATTCAAGGAGGAAGTTGTGGTTGATAAGAATAGCCCCACATTCTCATTTATTTGAATGCTTAGTCACCAGGGAGTGGAACTTTTGACAGGATCAGGTGTGGCTTTGATGGGGGAAGCATGTCATTGTGGAGTGGACATGGAGGTTTCAAAAGACCATGCCAGGCTCTGTCCCCCTCTCCCTTCCCAATCTTCTCTCCTCCTCCTCCCCCCTTCCTATGTCTCTCTGTCTCTCTGCTTGTGGATCAAGATTTAGCTCTCAGCTACTTCTCCAGCACCACAGCTGCCTGCTGCCATGCTCCTTGCCCTGCTGATAGTAAACTAAGCCTCTGAAACTGTAAGCAGGCCTCTGGTTAAATTCTTTTGTAAGAATTGCCTTGGTCTCTTTACAGTAATAGAACACTGACTAAGGCAGAAGTATAGTTTGCATTTTATTCTAGGAAGGATGAGGGAGCAAGGTAAATATTTGCAATAAAAGCGGGAGAAAATGGGCTGGAGAAATGACTTAGAGGATAAAGGCTTATAACCAAAAAAAGTGGGAAAAGGTATCTGTTCAGTGTTTAGGGTGGAGCCTTAGGTCTGCTAACTAGGCAAACCCTTTACTACTGACCTGCTTCCTCAGCCCACATTTTATTTTTGCAGTGCTAGGGATCAAAACCAGAATTCGGTGCATTGTAGGCAAGCAAGCACTTCACATAAGTTATATTATTCATAACCTCAAAAATTCTTCTGCCGGGTGTGGTGGCATGCGCCTTTAATCCCAGCACTCGGGAAGCAGAGGCAGGCGGATCTCTGTGAGTTCAAGGCCAGCCTAGTCTACAAAGTGAGTCCAGGACAGTCAAGGATACACAGAGAAACCTTGTCTCGAAAACCTTATATTTTTTTCTTCTCACCCAAATAACATCATTCATAAAGTAGAGGAGAAGACAAAAATCTTTGTTCAGCCGGGGGGTGGTGGCGCACGCCTTTAATCCCAGCACTTGGGAGGCAGAGACAGGTGGATCTTTGTGAGTTCGAGGCCAGCCTGGTCTATAAAGTGAGTCCAGGACAGCCAGGGCTACACAGAGAAACCTTGTCTCGAAAAACCCAAAAAAAAAAAAAAAATCTTTGTTCATCCATATTAGATGAGCAACCAGGGGACATTGTTGTGGAAAATATGCAAAAGGCTTGAAGAAAGAAAAGGTCAATTTTCCCAGTTATATTGATACACCTATTTTAACTCTAATGGCAGTGTGTATAGCACATCTGTCAAAACTGCTCCATCTCCATGTAAAAATACAAATGTTAGAAGCTTTTTTTTTTTCCCTGAGACAGGGTTTCTCTGTGTAGCCCTGGCTGTCCTGGACTCACTCTGTAGACCAGGCTGGCCTCAGACTCGCAAAGATCCACCTGCCTCTGCCCCCCAAGTGCTGGGATTAAAGGTGTGGGCCACCACCGCCTGGCAGGAAGCTTTTTAAATATTTAATTTTGAGTTTATGGGTATTTTGCCTTTATGTATGTCTGTGCACCCTCGTGCATGCCTGGCACCCACAGAGGCTAGAAGAGTGCATCATAACCCTGGGACAGGAGTTAAAGCGGTTATGAAATATAATGTCCCATGGGGTACCTAGTGGGCCCATGCCAGGGTGTGTGCCCCTGAGAAATTACACCATGTAACAGAACTAGTTGGTATAAGGAGACTTATTGGAGAAAGGGAGAGGAGTGAGGGCTTGGAGAAGGGATAGAAGCAGACAGTGGACATGTATACAGGCAGACAGAGGCAGAGCCATGAAGGCAGAGAAAGAGAAAGGGGGAGAGAATGCTGGGAACAGAGACCTGGAATGTCAAGCAGCCCTTTTATATGCAGCACACACCTGGTTGCTGCAAGTGATGATGTAAGCAGTTGCTAGGTTCCTGAGAGGAGCCTAGTGGCATCACCTGAAAGCTAACATTTCTCCTTTTTTTTTGGGGGGGGGGGGACAGGGTTTCTCTGTGTAGCCCTGGCTTTCCTGGCACTCACTCTAACAGACCAGGCTGGCCTCGAATTCACAGATATCTGCCTGCCTCTGCCTCCCTAGTGCTGGCATTAAAGGTGTGCGTCACCATGCCTGGCAAGGCCTTGCAACTTTTTAGTGAGACTCAATCTGCAAATTGAGGCCCTCCCAAAAGTATCAGTCAGTCCAGGCCACCTAGGAATAGAGGCAAAAATTTGTCTTGTAGCTTCCTGTGGTCCTGTCTTACCAGAAATTCATTAATTTCTGTCAGGGTTAAGTTGAAGGCATAGGAAATTAATTGCGTGTGGGATTCAAGAAAGGGATTTTTAACCTAATTACTACTCCTCATCTTGTCATTGTTGTCACTTGGAGTCTGCATTCACTTATAAAGGTTCACTTCTGGGGCTGGAGAGGTGGCTCAGAGGTTAAGAGCACTGGCTGTTCTTCCAAAGGTCCTGAGTTCAATTCCCAGCAACCACATGGTGGCTTACAGCCATCTACATTGAGATCTGCTGCCTGGGCATATATGTAGAGCAAATACTGTATACATAATAAATAAATAAATGTTTAAAAAAAAAAAAAGGTTCACTTCATAAAAATGTCTTCAGCTCTACTTATTGTTCTGAATACTAAGAGGTAAAGTATATAAGGATATCCCTTTACTGATGTTAGAAAGATCAGACCTACCATCAGACAGCCTGAGGTCTTGGTTTTGGTTTTAGCTTATTTATTTATTTTGTTTGTTTGGTTTTTGAGACAGGATTTTTCATGGAGCCCTGTCTATTTTGGAACTTGCTCTATAGACCAGGCTGGCCTTAAACTCAGAGATCTGCCTGCCTCTGCCACTAGAGTAAGTGCTGGGATTAAAGGTGTGTGCCACCAATGCCCAGTGACAGTGTTTTTTTTTTTTAATTTATTTTTTATTTCTTCAAGTTACATCTCAACCACAATCCCCTCCCTACTCCCCTCTCCAGTCCCACCTTCCCACCCTCTTCCCCCTCAACTCCCCATCTTCTCCCCCCCCCCCTTTTTAAGTTGATGTGTTTTAAATATAGTTCTAGGCACTAACAGGTGTTTTCAACATAGTAAATATTTGGGGAATGAATATTCTGACAATAATGTTTACAGTGAACTCCAGTGTTAGATAGCTCAAGCTGGCCTTGGAGGAGATCTAGTCTTTGTGCAGACTGCTACCTTTTTTTATTAATGAGCTCTGTGGATGATTCGAAGCTACTAGCTTGGCTTCAGAATTTGTCCAGATTCTGAGAGCAGGAGTGAAGGTGGGAAGTGGTAATCAGTATGTTAGGTAAAGGGAGAAACATCAGTAGGCATGACAAGGACTTTGGATTTTCTTTGAAATGGGAAGCTACGGGAAAGGACCTAAGCAAAGAACCAACATAAGCTAAACTTTGTTCTTACTTGTTTGAGACAGGATCTGGGACTAGGTGTATTTCAATAGGAACAACAGAATCTGCCAGTGGGATATGAAGGGGAGTCACAGAAGACGCTCAAAAGTCCCATTGTTTGTTTTAACCTTGGCACCTGGAAAGCTGGAATTCGCACTTTCTGAGATTGAAAGACTGAGGAGGGGGCAGAGTGAAAAGTGGATAATAGGCAGTATCTGGCAAGGTTACTAATTATTTCTTCCTTATTGCAGGTTGACATTGAGTGCTTCAGATCAGTCACTATGGTTCGAGAACGAAAATGCATATTGTGCCACATTGTGTATGGCTCAAAAAAGGTAACAACAGGGAGAGAACATACGTTGCTTTATGGCCAATTATTTTTCAGAGACATCTTAAAAATGGTTAAAACTTGATATTAGAAATTTGATTTTTTTTTTTTTGTTTTGTTTTTTCAGACAAAATTTCTCTGTGTATCAGCCCTGGCTGTCCTGGACTTGCTTTGTAGACCAGACTGGCCTCGAACTCACAGAGATCCACCTGCCTCTGCTTCTCGAGTGCTGGGATTAAAGGCGTGTGCCACCATGCCTGGCTAGAAATTTGAATGGTTAAAATTTAACTTTTTGCTTTGCTATGCAACCCTAGAACACTCTGTATGTACACTGACCTCAAACTGGCAATCTACTTGCCTCTGTCAGACTCTAGGACTGCAGACTTATGCTGTCACATTGCTTATACAGTACTGGAGAACACACCCACAGTCTCTGCATGTTAGGCAAGCATGACCAACTAAGCTGTAATCCATTTCCAGCCCTGGGTGAAACTTTTTTTATTTTCTTCAAAACAGGGTTTCTCTGTGTAGCCCTGGCAGTCCTGGACTAACTAACTAGCTTTGTAGACCAGGTTGGCCTCAAACTCACAGAAATCCGACTGCCTCTGCCTCCCGAGTGCTGGCATGCCTAGCCTGGGTGACAGCATCTTATTTATGCCCATTTTTTCTAAATCAATCTCATTCCATGAGTGTTCTTTCATTACTGTCTCAAAAGGCCACTGTAGTATTAACCTCTACCCAGAATTTAGGGTACTTGGGGTACATGATATAGAGAACTTTAGTTAGGAACCAGTTAAATAGAAAATATCTTACAGTTTGGGTTACTTGAGATTTTATGACTTTCTGAAATCTTACTTTGTGGTATCTACCTCAGGGACTCCATGTTCACCAGGCAAACATTCTATCTCTGAGTTATGTACTTTTTTGATTCACATATGTTTAACAGATATTGCATTTATTATATGTACTTGCTTTTTGTGTATGTCCAAGCTCAAGAAAAATGCAGTGCAGCCAGATGTGGTAATGCACACCAACAATTCTAGCACTTAGGAGCAGAGGCAGGCCAGCCTGGTCTAAATAGGGACACTATCAAACACATAAGGTATACTGTACCAAAGGTGGTGTTAACAATACCCTGAATGTCCACAAGGTGGAGCATATAGTGCAAAGGAAAAAACAAACAAAAAAAATGTGTGAGGAAGAGGAAGAATGTATACATTATGTGTGCAAGTATAGGTGAGGTCTCACGCCCTAGCTGAGCTTTTTTCTGTGGCTGCCAGGGATTCAAGCTCAGATCATCATACTTGGGCTCTTATCTAATTGAGACATCTCCCTAATCCCCTCCACCCCAAAACAAGCTTTTTAAGAAAACTATATTTTTAGATTTTTTTTTATTTGATATGTATAAGGTTTTTGCCTGCATGTAGGCATTACATGCATACTTGGTACCTGATGCGGTCAGAAGAGGATGTTGAATCCAAGCTGCTGTGTAGCTACTGGGGACTGAACCTGAGTCTTCTAGAACAGCCAGAGATCTTAACTGCTGAGCCATCTTTCTAGTCACCAAAATAAAATTTTTTAGTTTTTCAAGACAGGGTTTCTCTGTGTAGCCCTGGCTGTCCTGGACTCACTTTATAGACCAGGCTGGCCTCAAACTCACAGAGTGCCTCCTGCCCCTGCCTCCTGGGTGCTGGGATTAAAGGTGTGGGCCACCACGACCAGCCAAAACAAACTGTTTTAAACTAAAAGAAATGTAGTGCCTCAGGGAAATTGGTTCCAGTTTCTCACTTTTGACCTTTGCTTGCCTTTATTCTTTGCTTTGAAAATAGTAATTGTTTCAAGTTTTTGTTCATTTGTTTGTTTAGGATTTTCTTTTTCTTTTTCCCTTGAGCATCTCACTGTGTAACTGTCTGACTTGGAACTTACTGTGTAGACCAGGCTGGCCTTGAACTTGCAGGGATCCACCTGCCTCTCTTTCCTGAGTACCAAGATTACAAGGTGTCACCTTGACTGGTTATAGATGGAGTTTTAAAGTCTATATTCTGTCTTTAACCTGACTCAGTTTTCAGTGTGTGTTGTTCTAGTTGATGACAATCACTTATAGCTAGAAGGGATCACTTGTAAAGCTCTGTAAAGATGAAGCTTTTGTAGATAGAAAGGAAACTCTTTAGTAAAATCACCATTTTAAGGAAGTGTTTTGAAACAACTATCCCCTTTAGCACACTGTAGAAGATAAAGTAACAATGGGCTGTTGAATGGCTACACTATTTTTGACAAGCTGTATATGATGAAGAAATGCATTGGGTAGTTACAGTATAACATATTTGGTGTCAGATTTTCCTGGATTTAAGATCCAGTTTTTTTTTTGTTTGTTTTTGTTTTTTGAGACAAGGTTTCTCTGTGTAGCCCTGGCTGTCCTGGACTCACTGTATAGACCAGGCTGGCCTCGAACTCACAAAGATCTGCCTGCCTCTGCCTCCCAAGTGCTGGGATTAAAGGCATGCGCCACCACCGCCCGGCTAAGATCCAGTTTTACACTTGGTTATCAGGGGGGCATCTTTTGACATTTATTTTTTAGTACCTAGCTCTGTTTGTAGGGTATAGTAAGGAGTTGAGGAATACCTGGTGAATGAAGGAGTAAACTTCTGTACATCCTTCAGTTCTTATGAAGTTAATACTCAGTATTATCCTGTGGTTTAAATGGGAAAGTGTTCGAGTCAACACAGGGCAGGGTATAGAGTAACCAGCAGTGAGTTGTAGCTGTTTATTAGTATATGTATAAACAGCCCTTCTCTAATTATACATGAGATGTTTACAGCTCTTTAAGTTATATGTAAGTGCCTTTTCTTCTCTTTGGACCTTGCTGTTTGTTTATTCCTCAGATAAATTCATTGGAGAAGTTTAAAAGTGTGTAATCAAAGTAGGACAATGATTGAATTGCTCTGTTAAAAGTCTTGGTCTCACTTGTCCCAGCCTGGCCTTGGTATATAACCAAGGTGTCTTTGAGCTCCAGATCAATCTGCCTCAGCCTCCTGAGTGCTAGAACCACAGGTATGCACCACTGTGCCCTGCTACATCCCAGTGATAGGATTTTTGTTGTTTATTAGTGACTTAATTATTTTTATTTCATGTGTATAGGTGCTTGGCCTGAATGCATGTTTGTGCATTGAATGCTTGCTTGGTGCCCACATCTGTCAGAGGTAGAACCAGATCCCCTGGAACTTGAGCTGTGCAGAATTTTAAGCTCCCTTGTGGATGCTGGGAACACACTTGGGTACTCTGCAAGAGCCACCAGTGCTCCAAACTGCTGAGGCATGCCTCCAGCTCCTTACAGCATGTGTTTTTTTTTTTTTTAAACCTCCATAGAGATGTTTTACTTTCTTTTTAAAATTTTTTGAGATTTTATTTATTTATATGTGTTCTGCCTGAATATATGTATGTATGTATACCAAGTGGATGCAGTGCCCAAGGATGCCAGAAGAGGGCATCAGATCCTTTGGGACTGGAGTTATAGATGGTTGTGAACTGCTGTGTAGGTGCTGGGAATTGAATCTCAGTCCTAGAAAAGTAGCCAGGTTTTTGTTTGTTTGTTTGTTTTTGTTTTTTACCCACTGAGCTTTTTTTTTTTTTTTTTGGTTTTTCGAGACAGGGTTTCTCTGTGTAGCCCTGGCTGTCCTGGACTCAATTTGTAGACCAGGCTGGCCTCGAACTCGCAAAGATCCTCCTGCCTCTGCCTCCCAAGTGCTGGGATTAAAGGCGTGCGCCACCACTGCCCGGCTTACTGAGCTATTTTTTATTTTTGGTTTTTAGAGACAGGGTTTCTCTGTGTAACAGCCCTGGCTATTCTAGAACTCACCTTGTAGACCAGGCTGGCCTTGAACTCACAGAGATCCACCTGCCTCCCAAGTGCTGGAATTAAAAGTGTATACTAGCACCACCTGGTGAGAGACTTTATTTTTGAGACCTATGATCAGTGTAGCCAGCTATATTTATTCAACACATATTTAGTAACATTTTATATGCTAGAGTCTGCCAGACTTAATTAAGAGTTGTAGCTTATTCTTGAAACTCAGCTGAGTGGAGAAACACTGTGGTTAAAAGTAGACAGACAGGGACTGAGGAGATGCAAAGTGCTTCCCGTGCAGACATAAGGACCTGAGTTTGGGTCCCCAACACATAAGAAGCTGGAGGTAGCAGTGCACATCTATAATTCTAGCATAGACAGGCAGATCTCTGCTGTTCCCTGGCCAGCCAGCTTAACTGAATTGGTAAGCTTCCAGTTTATTGAGAGACTGTCTCAATAAGGTGGAGAGGCTGAAGAGATGACTTAGTGGTTAAGAGCACATATTGTTCTTGCTGAAGACTCAAGTTTGGTTTCAGGCACCCAAATTAGGCGGCTCACAACTACCTGAACTCCAACTCCAGGAGATCCTCTGGCTTCCACAGTCAACTACATGGATACTCATATACAAACAGTTTAAAGAAATTTTATGAGGGGACCAGAGACATGGCTCAGTGGTTAAGAGCATTGGCTGTTCTTCCAAAGGATCCAGGTTCAAATTCCAGCACCATATAGCAGTTTGAAACGCTCTGTAATGGCCAGGCATGGTGGTGCATGCCTTTAATCCTAGCACTTGGGAGGCAGAGGCAGGCAGATCTCTGTGAGTTTGAGGCCAGACTACAAAGTGAGTTCCGGGACACCTTGTACTGCTACACAGAGAAACCCTGTCTTGAAAATGTATGTTTTTCCACACATACCTTTATGTGCATACTTATGCACTCAGGTACCATAGTGAAGATAGGTTCTCTCTTTTCACCATGTGGCCTCCAGGATCAAACTGAGGTCATCAGGCTCAGTGGCAAGTCCCCTTACCTTCTGAGCCATCATCTTGCAGACTCCTGCAGTTTTTCTGTGTAGTCCTGGATGAATTAAAACTCTCTGTGTAGACTGCAGTGTTCGTGTTTTAATCCCTGCACTTGGTCAAAGACCCCAAATCCTACCTGACATAACACCAGGGGTCATCAGTCCCAGTACATGCAAGTTGGAGACCAGCCTAATCTACTTAAAATATCCAAAAGTTCCATTTTAAAGATGAGAGCCATCTGTGGTGATATTCACCTATATTCCTAGCACTGGAGATAGACGTAAGAGTACTGGGAATCCAAGGTCATTCTTAACTACATATTAGGTTCAAGGCCTACCTGGGCTGAGACTCTATCCCAGAACATAAAAATAAGCATGAGATATAGCTAGTAAAAAATTATTTAGTGTGGAACCAATGTCGTTTTAAATTGAAAAGAGTTATCACAAAAATTTTTTATACAAGAAACTTAAATCCATATTGTCTTAATAATTTTTTAGCTCTTGCTTTTACCATTTACCCAGACATGTGTATGTGTCTTATGAGTGTATGCAATGTATTATGTGAGGTGGATGCCAGAAGAGGGAGTGGGATCCCCAGCCCTGTCTCCCACTGGATACAGACAGAAGTGAGCCAGGCACCTGACATGGTTGGTAGGACTTGAACTCAGGACCTCTGGAAGAGCAGCAGGTGCTCTTAAGCACTGAGCCATTTCTCCAGTCCTAGAACCAAAATTGTTAATTGAATATCTACAGAGGAACTCCACCCACCACTCCACCAGACCCCTTACCCCCCAGCAATCCCCTTGGTTTAATCTGTGTTGTTTTGTTTTGAAGGAGATGGACGAACACATGCGGAGCATGTTGCATCACAGGGAACTTGAGAACCTGAAGGGCAGGTAATGAGAGTGTCTCTCTTCCTTAAATTTGTTATATTGGGGTTAAAGTGCTGATGGTGCCTTTCAACTTATTTTGTAATAATCTGTCATAACTGTTTTCTGATGACATTTGAGTCATTGTTCAGAATTAATAGTAGTAGATTTTGGGCATTTAAAAAGCATAAGCCCTGATGCCTGTGTGCATCTCAAATCTACACATGGATAGAATTCATAACAGCTCAGGCAAGTAGATTATAACAAAGCTGAGTTGGCATGAGCTGGCTCATAAACTGACTCATTCCTGCATAGTGGTATTGCAACTAGTAATTTCCATATTTTGGCTTTAGCAAAATTAATTGTATGCTGTAAACCTCTAGTCTTGCCGAAGTAGCCTGGGAAATCCACAACTTGCTAAGCTATGCTGAAGTTTATTCGTGTGTACAAAACCAAATAAAAGATCTTAAGTGTATTTGAAAATGTTCTTTTAGTGATTTAAAGCTTAACACATTTAAAAGAAGTTTAAAAAGAATATGTGGTATGTGTGCATATTCCATATCCTTTCTTTTGTGTGGCTAATGTGGATCTGAAGTGTAGAGATTAGATAAAGGTAACATTGGTAAATTCAGAAATATGAATTATATTTTATCCCATGAATATAAGTTTCTGTGAAGCTGTGTGTTGTTTGATATTAATGTGTTAACTTTATTATAAGTCATACAGGTTTATCTTGTGTTGTCGCGTCCCCCTGACCAGCAGGAAAGACACAACCATGATTCTTCTTCAAGCAGTTTATTCAGGAACCTTGTACATCCGCTTCTCTGCTTGTGTCTCTGCTTGTCCTCCCCCAAGCCCTTATATGCCTATTCAAACCCAATCAGATCATGCCACCTGGTGATCCAAGATAGGCTCACAAAAGGAGGAAGCACACCGGGCTAGGCAGCTGCTACCAAGTAAGGCTTGTTTACAGCTAAGCTTGAGCTTTCTGGCATTAAGCCAGGCGCCATCTTAGGGTTGTGGCTCTCCACAGTTCCCCCTTTTTGTTTTATTTGAGCAGAAAACGCAACAGGCAAGGGTAGACGTCTGATCTCTGATATGCATGTAAAGGACATTGTAATGACCCCACGCCCAGTAGCCAACCAGGCTGGTGCCATACCCGTCCAGTATCTTTTTCTCAGAGATGGGAAACTAGGATACCAACCCATATGCAATCAAACATGCCCTTCTTGAAGTTGCTAGAAGCTGACCCCAAGTGCAGTGATTAGCCTCGCATCCTGAGCGTGATGATAGCTTAGCCCTTTAGGACAGTCAACCAAGCTTGCGGCTGTCCAGCCTCCAAGGCAGCAAAGGCTTGCACCAGCATGGCATTACTTCTCCTCTGTGAAATCCTCATCTTAAAGATACACCATAGGGCAATGAAACTGACTAGGAAGAGCATGCCTCCTAGGGCACCCATTCCCGCCCATTCCTTCAGATGATTCATGGCTCGGAGGATCCATGTTGACAGTCCTTCAGCAGCAGAGACATCAACCCGGGTGGAATTCACATGCACGATGGCAATTCTCAGATTCTGTATCAGCTTATCAAACTTGCCAGACCAATTTCCTGTAAGATACTGAGAGAGTTGCTTAGACAAATTTGCAGCTACAGTATAATTTTGATATGGCACAGAGGTCACACACAAACCAGTCATTTTCCACTCACAGCCAATCTGGGCCACCTGCCACAATACACCAAGGCCGTGGCTACATTGGCTGACAAATTATTCAAGGTAGCGGCAGTCTGCACTGAGGCATCAAGGCTTCCAACCCCTTGTTCTTATAAGGGGTGATAGCTGCTTTACACTCCTTTGTACATTGCTCATACACAAGTTGTTTAATTAAGGGCATTGCCAAATCAGGGTCTCCAAATACCCTTCCAGTGGCCTCAACCATTCTAGCCACGAAGTCTGAGAAAGGCTCCAGGGGACACTGAATAATCTTAGTTAGATTGCCATTCACTTCCCCTTTGTTAGGCAATGATTTCCAAGCTCTGGTTGCGATTAAATTGATTTGCTCAAACACCTGAGCCGGATACCCAGGTTGTTGTTGAGCATATCTACCTTGCCCAAGAAGCATGTCCACATCCCAGGCTGGGTTTCCTGCTGCACGATTAGCAGCAGCTTGTTCATTAGCAAACTCAATCAAGAAAGCCTTCCAATCTAAATACTGCCCAGAGGACAGGCAAGCACGTGCCAAGCTCATCCAGTCACTAGGAGTCATGCAGTAACGACGAAGAGCTTCCACCTGAGCTACAGTGAAAGCAGCATTAATCCCATAAGTGTGGACAGACTCAGCAAGTGCTTTAATTACCTTAAAATCGAGGGGTTCATGATAATGATTTCCCCCTCCATCCTGAAAGACAGGGTAGTACATCTCATGTCTCACTTCCCTCCAGACATTTGGACAGAATGACCACCCACTAGGACCACTCGGAGGGGAAGTCTCATTATATGAAGACGGCGCCAACACAGGCTGCCCTGGAGCTGAGGGTTCTATACGGGTGGAGTCAGTACTCTTCCTCAAAGATGACTTCTCCATTTCCCTTGCTAACATTTCAAGTTCCTCTTCAGACTCTGAGCTATCCTCTTCTGAAGTATCTTTCCCAGATTTGACTGAGCGCTCCTCTTTTAACTGCTCTAATGCCTCTTGTCCCTTTTCCATGGCCTTGCAATATCTCTGATCTCCTAAACAACTACGAACAAGTCTCCAAATAGGCCGTGCTCCTCCCTGCAATATAGATTTTAATAGCTCTTTAAGAGTGGAAAAAATGGGCTGCAATGGTGAATTCCCACTTTCGCTTTCGTTTTTCTTCTACTCGTCAGAATCCCGGAACTTTATTGCTCCCTCCGGAGACCTTATTGCTTCTTTACCGAGGTCCTAACCTTGGTCCCACCTTACCTGGGACTTACCAGTCGACTGCCCTGACTGCAAGAAGTTCTGAATCGTTCACCCGCAGAGAGGTTCCCCATACGGGCCACCACTTGTCGCGTCCCCCTGACCAGCAGGAAAGACACAACCACGATTCTTCTTCAAGCAGTTTATTCAGGAACCTTGTACATCCGCTTCCCTGCTTGTGTCTCTGCTTGTCCTCCCCCAAGCCCTTATATGCCTACTCAAACCCAATCAGATCATGCCACCTGGTGATCCAAGATAGGCTCACAAAAGGAAGAAGCACACCGGGCTAGGCAGCTGCTACCAAGTAAGGCTTGTTTACAGCTAAGCTTGAGCTTTCTGGCATTAAGCCAGGCGCCATCTTAGGGTTGTGGCTCTCCACATTGTGTCTGTAAGTTAATGTCCTATTATTAGACTTCAGCATCTCATTAGCATACAAATGGATTTCTTCCATGCCTAGGTCCTGTAATGTGTAATGGTTATACTTAGTGGCAATAAGAAGGCTTCACTTAGAAAGACAAATATGAGCTGGGCATGGTGGCATACGCCTTTAATCCCAGCACTCGGGAGGCAGAGGCAGGTGGATCTCTGAGTTGGAGGCCAGCCTGGTCTACAAAGCAAGTCCAGGACAGCCAGAGATACACAGAGAAACCCTGTCTCAAAAAAAAGAAGAAAAGACAAATATGGTATGTATCCACTTATATGTGGATATTAGCTGCTAAGTCTTTGGTAAGCAAGCTGCAATCCATATACCCACAGAAGTTAGACATAGAGTAAGTAAGGGACTAGGTGGGAGGGATTAATCTCCTTAAAAAGAGAAAATAGAATCCCAGCACTCGGGAGGCAGAGGCAGGCGGATCTCTGAGTTCGAGTCCAGCCTGGTCTACAAAGCAAGTCCAGGACAGCCAGGGCTGTTACACAGAGAAACCCTGTCTCAAAAAACCTAAAAAAAGGAGAGAGAGAAAATAGAAGAGATACCTGTGGGTAGACAGGAGGGGGACAGTATTAGGGGAGAGGAGAAAGGAAAGATTGTGGGAGGGAAGACGGGGAGAGACAGCTAAAACTGAGGGCCACTAGCGGGGTCATATGGAAGCCTAATGAGTAAAAGCTTCCTAAAATGTATATATAACAAAGGGGATCTATAGTGTGTGGTCAGTTTTGGAGAAAGTTCCATGAGGTTCTGAGAAAAGGGTGGGATATGTTCTGTGGACTGGCTTATCATGTCATTTAGCTCCAGAATTTCTGTTTGGCTTTTGTCTGAATGGCTTGTCTATTGGCAAGAATGAGGTATTTGAAGTCACTCAGTATCATTGTGTGAAGATCAGTATGTGGTGTAAGCTGTAGTAGTGTTTCTTTTATGAACTTGGTGTTTGGTGCAAAGATGTTTAGAAATTAGAATTGCAATGCCCTCTTGGTGGGTATTTCATTTGATGAGTGTGTAGTATCCTCCTTACCTCTTGTGATGACTTTTGGTCCTATCACTTAGTTTAGTTTTGGTTTGAAGTCTTATTTTCTCAGATAATAGAGTGGCCACACAAGTTTGCTTGAGTCCGTTTGCTTGGAATATCATTTTCCACCCTTTACCCTGAGGTGATCTCTGTCCTTGATGTTAAGGTGTGTTTCTTGGATGCAGCAGGATGGATCCTTTTTTTTTGTTTTGTTTTTTTCGAGACACGGTTTCTCTGTATAACAGCTCTGGCTGTCCTGGACTCTCTTTGTAGACCAGGCTGGCCTTGAACTCACAGAGATCTGCCTGCCTCTGCCTCCCAAGTGCTGGGATTAAAGGCATGCGCCACCGCCGCCTGGCTGGATCCTTTTTTTTTTGGTTTTTCGAGACAGGGTTTCTCTGAATATCTCTGGCTGTCCTGGACTCGCTTTGTAGACCAGGCTGGCCTCGAACTCACAAAGATCCGCCTGCCTCTGCCTCCCAAGTGCTGGGATTAAAGGCGTGCGCCACCACCGCCCGGCTTGGATCCTATTTTTTAATCCAGTCTGTTAGTCTGTATCTTTTTATCAGTGAATTGAGACTATTTTGTTGTTGTGTGTTTGATTTACTGGTCTGATATTATTTTATTCCTTGTTTTTTCTTGGGCGGGGTGAACCATTTTAGGTCTAAGTTTCTGGGACAGAAGTTAGGCCTTTTTAGTGAAATTAGTAGGCAGTTCAGATTAGCATCTGGCAGCACATAAGGAAATCTTGGCATTCCTTTGGTTTGCTGAAATGGACAGTGCCCAGTTGTGGCCATACGATGTGCCCTGTTGAAGGGTGTTGATAAGAAACAGTGCAAGGCGCACAAATGATGTTGGTTGCCTCGAGAAACAACAGGACCACTGGAAATCACGAGAAATCTTATGGATCCTCGAGATCACCAAGGATCGCAAGGTAATGTGATATATAATCTAGAGAACTCTTCCTCCTGCCCTCAGCAACTGATAAGTCATGCTGGAGAAGTATACAGCAAGGTATGCTGCCGTAATGGTCATAAACTGAAAGGCAGAGTCCAAAAGAGAAAGACTTTTCATTACAAGTTAGCCCAAGAAAGACCTATGGAGAAAGTCTGCCTCAATTTGGCTGTTGGAACAGACTGACTTTATAAACTGGCTACAATTTGGTGGTTTGAAATAAATTAGCCTTGCGCCGGGCGGTGGTGGCGCACGCCTTTAATCCCAGCACTTGGGAGGTAGAGGCAGGCGGATCTTTGCGAGTTCGAGGCCAGCCTGGTCTACAAATTGAGTCCAGGACAGCCAGGGCTATACAGAGAAACCCTGTCTCGAAAAGCCAAAAAAAAAAAAAAAGAAAAGAAATAAATTAGCCTTGCAAACTGGCAAAGTAAGGCCCAACAGACTTTAATTTTGAAAAGGACTATCTGCCGATACTGCCGTAAACCAGGTCACTCTGCATGGACCTAAGAATATCCTTTTAAGAAAGTTAAAATAGCCGGGCATGGTGGCACATGCCTTTAATCCCAGCACTTGGGAAGCAGAGGCAGGCGGATCACTGTGAGTTTGAGGCCCCCTTGGTCTACAAAGCGAGTCCAGGACAGCCAGAACTGTTACACAGAGAAACCCTGTCTCGAAAAACCAAAAAGAGAAAAGAAAAGAAAGTTAAAATTATTAGTTAGGTGTTTTTAGATAGGTATTGGAGTGTTCTTAGGAATTGGGGTATTCTTGGATTATAGGTTATAGGTTTTAGGTTATAGGATTTAGGTATTTTATAGGTGTCTTTTTTTTTTAAGATTTTATTGTGTATAGTGTTCTGTCTACATGCATGCCTGCAGGCCAGATGAGTGCACCAGATCTCATTATAGATGGTTGTGAGCCACCATGTGGTTGCTGGAAATTGAACTCCAGACCTCTGGAAGAGCAGCCAGTGCTCTGAGTCATCTCTCCAGCCCTTATAGGAGTTTCTTAAGTGATAATAAATATAAATGTTTTTTTAAAAAAATACTCTGTTACATGTTTCCTTCTAGCACCTTCTATAGACCTGGATTTGTAGATAGGTACTGCTTATATTTAGTTTTATAGTTGTCCCTTTCTTTGTGATTGAAAGTTTTGCTGGGCATAGTAGTTTGGGCTGGCATTTGTGGTCTCTTAGAGTTTGTAAAACATCTGTCTAGGCCTTCTGGCTTTTAGAATTCCATTGAGAGAAGTCAGGTGTTGTAACTGGCATTTGCTTCTTTATGGGTTCTTTCTTCCACCCTTCTCAACCCCTTTTCTTTCTCCCTTTCAACCCCCTAACACTAGATAGACAAAAAAGGATAAAGAAAGGGGATAATGCTATCTTTGGACTACCTCCAGTTGATAAGGGGTGTTGAGCTTCTTGGGGCAAGTTTGATCATTGCTGTCAGGATGCCTAGTTTCTTCTTGTTGTTTCTTCTTTGCATTTAACTACTTAACAAACCACAACAAACAGCAGCCAATAACCAACCAACAACCCACCAGTCCTCCGGGCCCTAGCAGTTATATAACCTTTGAAAAATCCCCAGAATTCTAAATGTCACACAATTGCAGAAACTATCTGCAGCTAGCAAAACCACACCTCTGCTAGAACATGAGGCAAACCATAGCTGCTGTAAAGCACTCCCATAGCCCCACACCTGGGATTAAAACAAAACTGTGTGGAGGCAGGTGGATCTCTGTGAGTTCAAGTCCAGCCTGGTCTACAAAGGGAGTCCAGGGCAGCTAGATATATGCAGAGATACCCTGTCTTGAAAAACCAAAACAAAAAACAAACAAAACAAAATCATATTCTTATAATATGTCTGTGTTTTTAAAAGAAACCAAAATTCAATAATTTTCCCTCTAAGGTTTTATTCTAATAATTCTGATTCTGCCTTTATATGTTATTTGTCTTTTTCCCTTGCAGCTCTTAATGTTCTTTCTTCATTATATACATTTAGTATTTTTTTTTTTTTTGGTTTTTCGAGACAGGGTTTCTCTGAATATCTCTGGCTGTCCTGGACTCGCTTTGTAGACCAGGCTGGCCTCGAACTCACAAAGATCCGCCTGCCTCTGCCTCCCAAGTGCTGGGATTAAAGGCATGCGCCACCACCGCCCGGCTACCCTTTTCTAAAGTTCTTTCTGAACTCTTGCTGACTGATTCAAAGCAGCTGTTCTGGTTCAGAACTCCTCTTCAGCTAACTGATTCAAACTGGTTTTCTCTTGTCTTCTCCTGAATTACTCTGCTTCTGAATGCTACAAACTGAACTGCTTTACTATATATACCGCACTGAACTGAACTCAGCTCTACTGTACTTACTGTTTTCTCTACTGAGCTCTGTACTATACTGTATCAACTCTAATCTCTCTCTGCTATACCTTACTCTCCTCTCTCAACTCTACTGTCCTGCTCTTAAGTAGCTTTTCTTTCCTGTCTGTACTTCTGAGAGTTGAGCGTAGTATCCTATTTCTGATTCATTCTGTCAGATCTTTCTCTGATTTATCACTTTGTCTGCCCCTCAATTAGACATCACTGAAACATGGGTGCTTTCTTCTACAAACTAACTTTACCTTCATTGTTTGGTATTAAAGATGTATACTAAAGGTATGTCTGTATTTCAACCAGAGGGAGTAAAGGTGTGTGTTCCCAGTTGGGTCACACAGACCTAGAAGGTTTTCTTTGGATGTGACCCTTTGTCAGAGCACCCTATTGCTGGATTAAAATTTCTCTACACTGTTGTGGGAAGTTTCTTTTTTTGGGTTTGGTTTATTTGTTCTGTATACTTCTTGTACTTTGATAGGCACCACCTACTTTAGGTTTTTGCCTGGATTGTTATTTTATTTTAGTTATTTATTTTAGATTTAACATTTTCTTTGACCAAGGTATCCATTTCTTCTATCTTGTCTTCAATGCTTGAGAATCTCTCTTCCATCTCTTGTATTCTGTTGGTGAGGCTTGCCTCTGAGGTTTGATTTCAGATTCCTATTTTTTCATTTCTAGTTTTCCCTTACTTTGGGTTTTCTTTTTTGGGGGGGTGGGGGAGGGCTCCAGACAGGGTTTCTGTGTGTAATACCCCTGGCTGTCCTGGACTCACTTTGTAGACCAGGCTGGCCTCAAACTCATAGAAATCTGCCTGCCCCTGCCTCCTAAGTGCTGGGATTAAAGGTGTGTGCCACCACACCTGGCCAGTTTGGGTTTTCCTTATTGATTCTATTTTCACTTTCATGTCTTTACTGTTTCTTCATTTCATTCCACTCTTTGTGTTTTCATGGATTTCATTAATGGATTTATTCATATCCTCTCTGAGGTCCTTGAACATATTCATAATAGCTATTTTGAAGTCTTTCAATATGCTTCAGCTATATTGCATTACTCAGGGCCTACTGTTGTCGGGTTGCTGGATGCTAATGGAGACATATTAGCCTGCTTATTAGTGATTTTTAAAAATATTCATTTATTTATTTATTTATTATGTATTGTTCTGTCTGCCTATATGCAGGCCAGAAGAGGGCACCAGATCTCAATGTAGATGATTATGAGCCACCATGTGGTTGCTGGGAATTGAACTCAGGACCTTTGGAAGAACAGCCAGTGCTTTTAACCTCTGAGCCATCTCTCCAGCCCTTTTTAGTGATTTTTTTTTTTTTTTGGTTTTTTGAGACAGGGTTTCTCTGTGTATCCTTGGCTGTCCTGGACTCACTTTGTAGACCAGGCTGGCCTCGAACTCACAGTGATCCGCCTGCCTCTGCCTCCCAAGTGCTGGGATTAAAGGCGTGCGCCACCACCGCCCGGCTCTTTTTAGTGATTTTTATGCTTGTGTTTTTATGCTGGTGTCTAGGCATCTGGGTTTGGGATGATTGTAACTCTAGGTGCTAGTATCTGGTCTTGTCTTTATTGGGTGGGTGTTCTGTTCCTTGGTTTTTGTTGCCCTCTCTGGTTCTTAGGAGACTGATGTCTGTGGGTTGCCTGGTATAGAAAGACTGCTTCTCAAATCTGCCAGGTGTGGCCACTGGGGGTTCCCAGTAGAACATGTTTCCAGGTATTAGAAATTGACACTAAAGAAAGAGGGTGGCTGGGGGAGGGGTGGTGTTGCTGAGAGGGTCCACAGGAAGGAGGAAAACAGAGTGTGCCTCCAAGATCTATATAGACTCTTGGGAATGGAAGCAAAGAGGCCACATCAGGTGGGCTGCTACAGAGCTGGGGATAAGACTGGGTGGCTAGAATTGGAGGGCAGGAGGGATTCCAGTGAGTGCCCCAGTCAGTGCTCTTAACCATTCAGCCATCTCTCCAGGCCCATAACACTATTATTTATAAAGATTTATTTATATTATTTTCAAGTGCGTGCGTACATCTGCATGTGAATGTGTGCGTCTACATGTGAATCTGTGCACATGAGTGTAGGTGGTGGCCAGAGATGTGGAATCCCCCTGAGGTTGGAGTTACAGGTGCTTCTGAGCAGTCTGACATGGATATTATGTTGGTTCTTTATAAGAGCAATAACACACTCTTAACTACTGAGCTATCTCTCCAGTTTCCCCTAAAACTTTTTTTATAACAAATTTTATGTAAGATTCAGGTTATAATAGTCAGGCATGGTGGTGCATTCTTTTAATTCCAGCCCTTGGGAGGCAGAGGCTGGCGGATCTCTACGAGTTTGAGGATAGCCTGGTCTACAAAGTGAGTCCAGGACAGCCAGGGAAACACAGAGATTCAGGTTATAACAAATAGAGTCATAGAAAGGAAGTGTGTTGGGCCAGGCGTGGTGGCACATACTTAACTCCCAGAACTCAGGAGGCAAATGCAGGAGGGTCTCTGAGTTCAAGGTCTGTCTGGTCTATACAGGGAGCTACATAGAATGATATTTATTTATTTATTTATTTGTTTGTTTGTTTGTTTGTTTGTTTGTTTTAGGTTTTTCAAGGCGGGGGTTTCTCTGTGTAGCTCTGGCTGTCCTGGAATTCACTCTGTAGACCAGGTTGGCCTTGGACTCACAGGGATCCGCCTGCTTCTGCCTCCCGAGTGCTGTGATCAAAGGTGCCACCACGCCCGGCGGGATGAATTTATATACATTCACAGTTGTAGATATGTACATGTGCTTTGTTCTACCTTGAGTAACTGGACCTCGTGCCAACTATATATTACTCTATAACTTCTTTTTTTCCTGTAAATATACCATCTTGAGCACTCTAACTCATTTTTCTTAGAGAAGCACATATTGGTACAGGTTTCCTCTTATGCTAGGTGCAACCATAACAAGCTTTATGTATTTACTAGCTCATAACAAATAAGTTGCATGAAAAGCCTGCTGATCATACAATTGTTGAAGAGCCACATAAAGTCTCAAACATTTTATTGACTTGAAGCATTATTTTAAGGACAGTCATAGTTTGTGCCTTAGAGACAAATACTCATCGGTCCTTATTCCTTTTGCCTCTTAGCCTCAATATATAATCATTTCTTCTGTATTTTATGTTTAATTACTGTGCTTATAGCTGATCTTGTAAAGAATTGTAAAATACTTCATTAACGTTTTTGTTGTTTTTTTGTGGGCTTTTTTCTTCTTTCTTTGTTTTTTTTTTTGGGGGGGGGGGGAGGGTAGGTTTTTCGAGACAAGGTTTCTCTATGTAAAAAGCCCTGACTGGCCTCGAACTCACAGAGATCCACCTGCCTCTCTGCCTCCAAGTGCTGGGATTAAAGATATGTGCCACTGTGGCTAGCTACTTTATATTCAGTTTTAAAGGCAAACTTGACCATATTGGTAAGTTTTCTTTGGTTTCTAATAAGGGATATGGAATAGATGTATGATATAAGCAGTTTCTCCAGATAGAAGCTATCAAAGACTCAAGCCTTTATTTATCAAGCAGCTGTTGCGGTTTAGTTAGAACAAGCTTAATAAAGAAAGGCTTATGCATAGAGTATCTTGAGACTGCCTTTTGTACATGAGGGGAAGTTGTGTGGTGACAGGATGAAGCTAATTTGGGGCCTTCAAACCTTAGGAAAGTAATTGCCTTTATTAGCTGTGACACAAAAGAAGCACATTTTATCCATAATCATATGTTTATACACTATATGTAAGCCAGTTAATAAAAATTTCAGAAGAGTTATAGTGATGTCTTGAAAGTAACAAAATTTTTCTCTTATAAAGTCATAATCAGCAATATTGAAAAAATTAGAAATTGTATAAAAGCCCCACTAAAATGAGACCACTAGTATGGCAACATCCAATTCAGCTTTTTTTTTTTTACATTAAGTAGAAATGCAGATGAAGACTTCGAAGACAAAATGACTGTCAAACTAGAAATGTGGGCGGTTTGAACCTAGGTTACAGCGGTGTGTGTCGTGCGGTCCCCGGACCCCTGGAGCTGCCTGCTGGGAACAGACACCTGTGTGGACTTTACCTTCTGGGTCGCTTTGAGCAGCTTGCTTGCTGTTACAGTTCAGCTAGCTCACCTAGAGTGAGCTAGCATCAATCTAGTTGTTTCAGAGAACTTTATTTTTTAATAAACTGGAAAAGGTAGATAATGATTCTTTTTTGTTGTTGTTTGAAACAGGATTTCTCTGTGTAGCCCTGGCTGTCCTGGAACTCACTATGTAGACCAGGCTAACTTTAAACTCAGAGAGATTCCCCTTGCCTCTGTCTCCCAAGTGTGGGGATTAAAGGTCTGTGCCACCACACATGTTGGTGAATAATCTTTAAATATATAGATACAGTTTGAAAATAATGCATTAAAGTATTCTAGGATGACATGGAATTAGAATGCTCAATTTAGGGTAACAATTGATATTTTTTGGAAATCTGGTCAGAACTCTCATTTTAAAAATTTAAAATATAGGCATTTGTGCTACAAAGTACAAAAAATGCGTAAATTTTCTACATTTTTGATTTTTTTTCAGAGATTTTTCCAATATAAGAACCAGTATGGGGGGGGGTTCTAGAGGGATGGCTCAGTGGTTAGGAGGACTGGCTGGTCTTCCAAAGGACCCAGGTTCAAATACCAGAACCCACATGGAAGTTGGAAACTGTCTGTAATGACCAAAACAGAAAATGTTCTAAACTACTGGTGGCTCACACCTTTAATCTCAGTACTCGAGAGGCAGAGGCAGGTGGATTTCTGTGAGTTCTAGGACAGCCTGGTCTACAGAGTGAGTTCCAGGACAGCCAGAGAGCTATTACACAGAACAAACCCTGTCTTGAAAAACCTAACCGAAAAAAAAAAAAAAAGGCAGTATGGGAGGGTGGCTCTGATTTTTTTTCTTCTCTCCCTTCTTTCTCCATCCCTTCTCCTTTTTTTCTTTTTCTTTCTTTTTTGAGACAGGGTCTGGTCTCCCTATGTGGCCCTGGCTGGTCTACAACTTGCTGTGTAGACCAGGCTGGCTTTGTACTCAGAGATCTGCTTGTCAATCCCTCAATGATGCTTCCTTGTGGGGGGTTTATTTGATTTTTGTTTTTCAAGACAGGGTTTCTCTGTGTAGCCCTGACTTTCTTGGAGCTCGCTCTGTAGACCAGGCTGGCCTCGAACTCAGAGATCTGCCTGCCTCTGCCTCCCAGGTGCTGCAGTTAAAGGTGTGCGCCGTCACTTTCCAGCTTGCTGCTGCTTCTTAGTGCAATGCAGCAGATCAATTCTAGTGCCTTGTGCTGTATACTAGCTGGATGCTACCTATCAGTGTGTTACATTTCCTCCCCAACTGTATTGCTTTCTTTTTTTCCTGCAATTTATTTCTTATTTGTGTGTAAGTGTATATTTATGTAAATATATGCTATGTGAGAGCAGGTCCCACAGAGGCCAGGAAAAAGATGTCAGATCCCATGGAGTTCATGGGTCCTCTGAGAAAACAGAAAATGTTCTAAACTACTGAGCCATCCTTCTAGCCCCCAGTATTTCATTTAAAGTGTACCAGACATTGTTTGAATGTTTATAGTTTGTAACTCTAAGTCACAGCATTGTGCTTTGCATTTAGTAATTGCTTCATGAGGTGTTTTGTTTTGATTTGTCTTTTCAGAAAGGTGGGGGGGAGTAGGTGGCTGTGTGTTTCATGGCGTGTGTCTGTGGTGATTTGTATAGGTACATAGTTATTGACACATTGGTGTAGGAAACAGAGAAGAAATAGCACTAATATAAACCCATGAAGCAAGATTCTGATTTAAGTTTGAATTATTGGACAGCCAAATTGCACGTTTCTCATTAGTGACTACGTAGATAGCTGGCATAATCAAAGGATTACAGGAAGCTTAAATCAGTTAAATTATTGATCAGCCTCAGGCCTGAAGAGGATATAAGATTTTGCTTGTTAAGACTGGCCAAATGTGAGATTTGTCATTGTGTCAAGTAAAGGAAAAAGCAAACAGAAGAAAGCCAGTCAATAGTTTAGGTAAAAGCCAGTCTTGTTTGTATCTGGACTATATCATTTTCCGAAACTTGAGAGAAAACATTTGCCTAACACAGCTGTTAACTTCCTACAATTGACATGGTTTCCATTCCCTTTAAAATAAGCCCTGCCGAAGCAGACTGTGTCACATGTATCATCCAGACTGAGAACATTTGCTAGGACTACTACTGTCATTCGCCAGGGTCCGGAATCTTCACATTCCAGGCCAAGTGCCAGCTGTTCCAATTTAGCTACCCGCTTGGGATTGGCTGTTCCCCCTCCTCTTTGCTCTACCCCTAGCCTTCACTGGAAGAACTCGTTAGTGCTGGAGATTAAATGTATATGCTGTCACCAGGCATTCTGAGTGCAGTTGGCACCAAAGCAGCTCATGTTTGCTCAGAGCCCCCTGCCCTGCCTCCCCTTTCACCATGCTTCCTCTGGCAAAATTTTAAGTACAGCAGTTCAAGATGATATCTGCTAAAGCCCATTAATCTGAAGTGTGTTGCCTCTTGATTGCTGGAAAAGAATCTAAAAATCTATTCCAAAGGAATCTATAGAAAAACTTGCTAAAAGGTGAAAGGAGCATGGGCATCTATTAACACTAATTTTTCACTGTGCCCAACCTGTGCAGTGTCTTTCAGAGGTCTGGTGAGTGTGCCATGCCAGTGGGGAGAATTGAATGTCCTTCATCTCCCTCTCTCCCTAGGGACAGTAGTCATGAGTGCCGAGTGTGCCAGGTCACAGAAGTGGGCCTCTCTGCATATGCAAAGCACATTTCTGGCCAGTTGCACAAAGATAATGTTGATGCCCATGAAAGAGAAGATGATGGAGAGGAAGAGGAAGAAGATTATTTTGACAAGGAACTCGTTCAGCTAATACAAGAAAGAAAAGAACAAAGTCGGTAAGTCCTTTTGGTTTTGGTTTTGCTTTTTGAGATAGAGTCTCATGTAGACAATTTATCTGTCCTGGTGATGAAGCTCTGGCTCATGCAGCTAAGAACACAGTCTACTAACTGAGCTGCAATCCTAAGCCCTGTGATTTACAATTTGAAAGATAATTAAGCCTATCTTTAAGAACCTAAAGCTTAATCTTACCTTAAATACAAAGTTTTGTTTGAGTTTGCTATCTAGGGACTAAAGACTATAAAATGCTTTCTTGAATTACTGTATTTTCTGTCCTTAAATTCAGTCCTGTCTTCAGAACTGAAAACTATGGTCTTAGTCACTGTGTCTTTAGCTATTTTTATTAGTATCAAGTTTTTCTACAAGAAAGCTATAGGGTATAGGATAAGCATCATTGATTAGACATTTCATCTATTATTCATTTGTGTTATTGTTCATTAGATATTTTTATTACCTAAATAATATTTCTTAGGGGAAAAGATTATGTCTTGTAAATTAGCATGGTGCATCTGCCAAACTTAAATTACCTTTGTAGTTCTAGTAACTATACAGTACCTAGTTCACTCTGGTTGTTCCTATAAATACTAATATTTTAAATTTAACAATGTCAATATCATTTGAGCAATATAAGTTCCCTAGTTGTACTTCCTAATTTTATACTTCTGTTTATGTATTCCTGTGGTAGGCATGCATCTATGGTTTTATCTATCTGATTTTATGGCTTGAAATTATTTTGCTTGCTTGCTTGTTTGTAAATGAGCCAGGTAGTCATGTAGCCATAGCTAGTCTGCAGCTTGCTCATGCCAAAGATGATTCTGAACTTCTGCCTCTGTCTCCCAAGGTACTGCAATTGCAGGTGCATGTCATCTTGCCTGGCTTTGGCCTAGGGAACTTACGTAATGAGACAGAAGACAGGAGAGAACAATTCATGTAGTGCAGTAGTTTTTAAAGTCCTGCTTATAATGACGAAATTTCAAACTCTTATTTTTAAGCATTCTTCTTGAATGTTAGTCCTACTTACTCTCACCTTTTTTTAATGTTAGAGATTTAAATATAGGTAGTAAATTCATAGTTGTGTCCTAACGTTTAAAAACAAGTCCTTGAAGATTTTCTTGGTCTTAAAATGCCCACAGCAACATGATTTTTGACTCCTTGGGCTGCTTAGTCCTTCTGATGCCATTCTCAGGACTGCAGTGCAGCTGTAGGCTGTGCTTCTGTTTCAGGAAGTTAAATAGATAGGACAGTGATTTCTGTTTCGTTCCTTTTTTTGTTTTTGTTTGTTTTTTGAGACAGGGTTTCTCTGTAACAGCCCGGCTGTCCTGGATTCACTTTGTAGACCAGGCTGGCCTTGAACTCACAGAATCCACCTGCTTCTACCTCCCGAGTACTGGGATTAAAGGCATATTGTTCTTAAACAACAAAAACAATTATAGCTTAACTGTATAAAAGATTTAAATATTATCAAAGGCTGAGACGAGACTCTGACGCCATAGTTACTGTTGTTTGAGTTCTATATGCGCCTGTGGTGACATAGTAATATAAAACCATGCACTTATTTCTTTTGTTTTTGGTGGATTGAAGTGCAATCTTGCTATGTAGTCAGCTCACACTCTCCTTACCCCTGCCCTAAGTGCTACCTGCCACGCCAGACTAGTTGAACTTCTGATTCGATTTTATTGAAAAGGAACTGATTTGTGTCCAGATGCTATAGGCATTAAAGGCAGTTAAGAGTGTCAAGGTAGTTCTGCGGGTAGAGAACTTTGCAGCCAGGCCTCACAATCTACATTCAGTCTCCCAAACCCACATGGTAGAAGAAAACTGACTTTCACAAATTGTTCTGTGGTCTGCACACATGTACCACGGGCATGCATACACACTAAATCAATTGTTTTTTTTTTTTTTTTTTTTCTCCCCGAGACAGGGTTTCTCTATGTTATAATAGCACTGGCTGTCCTGGACTCACTTGTAGACCAGGCTGGCCTCGAACTCACAGTGATCCACCTGCCTCTGCCTCCCAGTGCTGGAACTACAGGCATGTGCCACCATGCCCGACCCAATTTTTTTTTTTCTTTTTTAAGCCCAATTAAGGTCACTTTTTAAGATGTTAGTGTGTTTGTTTGCTTGTTTAGGCAGGGTCTTGCTATGTAACCTTGGCTGGCCTGGAGCTCACTACATAGACCAAACTCACAGAAATCTACCCATGTCTGCCTCTCAATACTGTGATTAGAGGTGTGTTATCACCACGCCCAACCTGAGATTTTTATTTTATTTGTGCAGGTGTATTTATGTGTGTTTATGCACCATACTCATGCCTAGTATCCATGGAGGCCAGAACAGGGTGTCAGATCCAGGGGTTCAGATGGAGAAATACTGCTGTGTGGGTGCTGGGGTTGAACCCAGGTCCTTTGGAAGAGCAGTCAGTGCTCTTAACCGCTGAGCCATCTCTCTAGCCCCTGTTGTGATGTTTTTATTGCATCAAGTCCTCAGTGTCTGGTATAGAGTATGCAGTCAAGGCTCTGATCTTTGCTCTACCCCTCCGTGTTTGTATGGCTCCATTTGTGTTATGTAGTCTTTGTAAACTTGAGCCTCTTCATTTAAAAAGTAATAAATATATGCCTCTGGATTGTAAAAATTGAGTAAGATTATCTTTCTTTAAAAAAAAAGCACTTAACATTAATGAATTAATCTGCATGAAGTCCTTAGCAGAAACAAAGTGAATTTTACGTCACTTTATTACCTGTTTTAACATGTTTTAAGATCCTATCACATGCTGTGGATGTTAGACACACCATAGGCGACTTGTAAAGAAAAGTGGCTTTACACCCTGCTGTGACGAGTACATTTGCTCCTTTTACACCTTATGTGACATGAATAGCTTGAGCAGCTGAAGCTTCTCTGTAGGAAGCCTCTGGCTCATGAGCTCTTTGTGGCTTCCTATGGGAACCCTTATTTGTATCTGCTTGGTTCTTAGCCTATTCCAAACAGGAACTGTATATAAATGTTTTCTCACACTACGAACAGCCATGGATGGCCACTTGATAAAGTGTTTAATAATGCAGGTATCCACGCAAAGTGTGATCTTACCACTTAAAATGGATTAAAAAGTAGGTTTTTCAGTAAGAGCCTGCGTCTGGAGAAATCACACATGGCCACTGACTGAACATGGAATTACATTAACAATAATCCTAACCACAAAATATAACTGTCCTTATTTTGAAAAGAGTTGCAAACTGTAAAAATGCTAAGATAATAGGAACAAAATTCTAGAGCAGTAAGCCCCCCCAAAAAAAAAAAAAAAAAAACAGAATCAAGAGAGGGAGGATAAGCCAGGCAGTGGTGGCGCATGCCTTTAATCCCAGCACTTGGGAGGCAGAGGCAGGCGGATCTTTGCGAGTTCAAGGCCAGCCTGGTCTACAAAGTGAGTCCAGGACAGCCAGGGCTACACAGAGAAACCTTGTCTCGAAAAACCAAAAAAAAAAAAGAGAGGGAGGATAATATGTGTCCAATTTTTAATGTTTCTAGGATGAAGGGGAAGATAGGTAGTCTGTTACATTACAGATGTAAAAGCAAGCAGAAATAAAAATGGGGCCCGTTCTATAATCTGAGTGAGGAAAGGCAAGGGAGAGCTTTGGTGGGCTATGCCTTTAAAAGAAGCATTTAAATAAAATATAAGGATTTCACTAAATTCATAATGACAAAGTGTTTCTCTTTCAGACAAGATGAACCTTCCAGTAACAGCCAAGAAATAAACTCAGATGACAGGCAAGAACCCCAATGGAGACGAGAAGACCGAATCCCTTACCAAGACAGAGAGAGCTATAATCAGCCAGCAAGGCATCATCGTGCACCTCCACAGAGGGACTGGAAATGGGAGAAGGATGGCTTTAATAATACTAGGAAAAATAGCTTTCCACATTCTTCAAGGAATAGTAGTGGACCAAGAGGAAGTTCTGGGTGGCATAAAAGTGCTACAAGAGGCTCTTCCAAGTGGTTTCAGAACCATAGTAATTCTGGAGGAGGTTGGCATTCAAACAGTGGGGTAGTGGATTGGAATTATAATGGTGCAGGAAGGAATTCCAGTTGGCATTCTGAAGGAGCAGGTGGCTTTTCCAGCTGGCACATGAACAGCAGTAACGGAAACTGGAAATCTAGTGTACGTGGTACAAATAGTTGGAATTACAATGGCCCTGGAGATAAATTTCAACAAGGCAGAAACAGAAATTCTAACTATCAAATGGAAGACATGACCAAGATGTGGAACAAGAACTCTAATAAGCCAGGCAAGTACAATCAGGAGAGGTATAAATGGCAGTGGCAAGACAGTGACAAGGCTGGCAAGTACAGGAGTCCTTCTGAGGGGTTTACAAGTGATAAGTTTCCTTCGGAAGGCTTACTTGAGTTCAGTTTTGAACAGCAAGAAAGTCAAACCACTCAACAAACAGACATGGCATCCTCAAAGGTTAGTGGAAAGAATAGCAACATAGGAAGGGAAAAGTTCCGGCGCTGGACACCTTACCCTTCCCAGAAGACTCCAGAGTTACAGTCAACCCTGAGAGAAGTCACTGGGAACAAGTCAGAAATGACCGACAAGCCTGTCTTTAATTTTAGCTTAATAACTACAGCACTGCAAGAACCAGCTGATAAAACAAGCAATCCCCCAATGCTAAAAACACAAAAGAAAGTACATCCTGGACCTCTCACTCACAAAGCCATTTCTGATGGCACTGCTTTCTGTGAGGTGGTGAGAGCTTGCCCCATTTCTGAACAGTCTGAACCACATCCAAAGTCAAATAAGATTCCATTACTAAAATCCCCACTCCTTCCACTTCCAACACCTAAATCGGGTCCTCACAAGCATAATTTAAAGAACTCAAAAAACAATGAAGCAAAGTCCTTTCCTCCTGGAGATTGCTCAAATCTCCTGAACAAATCCACTTTAGAAGGTAGCCATGGTTCTTCCTATACATCCAAATCACATGGTTTATGTCCTCGTGTTTTAAAGGGGAATAAAACTGTATCAGGCACTCAAAAAGAACATGATGAAAAGTTAAATGATACATCACAAAAAGCCCAAGAGGTACAGCAGTGTTCCAAAACATTGCAAAATCCACCACTTAGCATGCCCAAAAGGACTGCAAACCATGTGAAAGAAAGGACTGTAGAAGAGTCTTCAAAAGAATCTGTGGACACTGAGTTTCAGGCAGAGTCCACTGAAAATGTTGGAGCAGTGTCTGATCCAGAAAAGCATGGCATAAAAAATGAAGGTATGGCTTCGGCAGCTACAGAAGTCCTGTCCTGCAGCACCCACACTGTGACTAAGGAACAAGGGAGCCAGATCCTGGGAGTGTCTGGGAACCTTTCCACCTCCCCACTTAATTTCACAGTTCACCAGAAAGAGGCTGAGTTACAAGGGACAGCAGCAGCCAGCCCACACTCTGGCTTACTTCTAGACTTGAAGACCTCTCTAAAAGATGCACGGGTTAACCTTGTTAAGTCAGATGGACCTTTTGAAGCAGAGAGCTTTGAGGGCACTAGCTTGGATGCAGAACTTCAAAAAAACGATATCAGTAATCAACCCCCAGGCATACTCCTGCCTGAACTAAGTAAACTTGGTTTTCCTGCCTCGCTCCAGAGAGATCTAACCCGACATATTAGTTTGAAGAGCAAAACTGGAACACATCTTCCAGAGCCAAACCTCAATAGTGCTCGGCGTGTTCGCAACGTTAGTGGCCATCGAAAGAATGAAACAGAGAAGGAGTCTGGGCTTAAGCCAACCCTGCGGCAGATTCTAAATGCATCACGGAGAAATGTCAACTGGGAACAGGTCATTCAACAAGTAACCAAGAAAAAACAAGAGCTGGGCAAAGGTTTACCCAGGTGTGTGCATCTTTCAATACCCGTCTTTTAAAGATTACCACCCTTTGCCCTTGATTAAAATCAAGTTCTTGTTCTACTTAATTAAACGTTTGCCGAAAATATCCATTGTAAATGTCTGCTTTGATTCATTATCTAATAGTGGCTGCTCCTGAATGACATGGGTGGTAGTCTTTCCAGACAGAGAATGCTGTTAAAATAGAGGCACGCTTGAGAAACTAACTGATGCAGGAAAGCATCATCAGAAATCTGACACTTTGATTTACATGGACTAGATCGTGCTATCTTTCTCTGAATCTTAATGTTTGGTGCCAGTGGTAAAGTTTTTAGCTGTAACTATTCTTACTCGCCTTGTGGATATCTTCCTCTATGCACTCTGGGTATCACAGTAAGGATCGTAGCATATTTTCTCTTAAGCTCGTAATATTTTGAGGTGCTCTTCTCAGTAGTCGAGAAGAGTTCAACATAGGTTTGCTACTTGGAAAGCCTTAATTTTACAACAATATAAGTATGTATAACCTTCCAGGCTCAGAGTCTGTTGATTTCTTTGCCTTGTTTTCCTTTCTTATTCCTTCTTGAAAAGTGCATGGTGTGGTAAACTAGGAAGCTTAGAGTAATGCTTAGTGGTTGTGCTTGGTGAGCCTGTTTCTTTGCTTTTAAAATGTTGATTGTACACAGAGAGCTTAGTTTGAGAGGAGAAAGCCCAGGTACTAACTCATTGCTACCTCGTAGCTGTCCCAGTTGGGATATAGTATCTGCAGCACTGCACTATTTGTTTGTTTAGCTCTGGATTCTGTGTCAGAAGAGGTTGCACTCCTTGGCAGCAGGGACCGGCCTCTGTAATCTCCACAAAACGAAGGCCGACTCATTAAACATCGATCCTCACCCAGTCACATCTAATTTGTTCCTTTTCTTTTTTTTAAGGTTTGGCATTGAAATGGTACCTTTGGTTCAAAATGAACAGGAAGTCTTGGATTTAGACGATGAGCCTGATCTGTCCAGTTTAGAAGGATTCCAGTGGGAAGGTGTTTCCATTTCCTCATCCTCTGGCTTGGCAAGAAAGCGAAGCCTTTCTGAAAGCAGTGTGATCATGGACAGGCCTCCTGTGTATAGCTTCTTTAGAGAGGAAGGTACTGGCAAAGAAAATGAGCCCCAGCAGAACACTTCACCTCATGCTGCCCAGAGTGCTGCCCAGAGTCAAAAGGTGGCTTTGTATCTTGAACAGGAAGTGGCACCTCTGACTCCCTCTGTCAGAACAGGTGAAAGGGTTGGAAACATTCCCACCCAAAGGCGACATAGTGCACAGTTACCATCTGATCACTTGATACCCTTCATGCATTCGGCCCCAGACCTGAACAGCCAGGAGAGATCTACACCACCGTCAGAGCGCCATGGCCAGGACAGTACTGGAGAAGGAAACTCACTCTCCTCAAATGCTTCTTTAGTTCTTTCGCTCTCCAGCTTAGCAGATGCAGCTACTGACAGTAGCTGTACCTCTGGTGCCGAGCAAAACGACGGTCACAGTATTAGAAAGAAAAGAAGAGCCACCGGAGTGAGTATGATTCACCGTGCTTTGTAAAGTATCTCCTATGAAGACTTGAACATTGATAAGAAAGACTTAACTAATGTTTCCTGGGTATCTGGGGTATGGTTTTCTTTGCTCTGGATCAGAATTGCAATACTCTAATTTTTATCCTTCTGATTGCTCTCACCTAAGTAGCTCCACTAAACCAGATGAAATGTGAAATGTATGAATGTATAGGACCAGAAAATATGAAGTCATCTCTAAAACTAGTCTCCCAGCAGTGACCCACCTGCCTAAGGATAGGTCACATCTTCAGATGTAACTTAATCTGTTTTCATTGAGGCACTTGGGACTGCTGCATTTGCAGTCTAGGGTCCAAAAAACCAAAACGACCCAAGCAGTCACAAGAGTCTAGCAAAGCTAGATCTTTGTTTGAATTGGGCAGCAAAGACTGATCAGTCAGGGAGACAGCACAGTCTCAGGAGCTGACTGTGTCTTTGAACGTTCATCTTAGTAAGCATTTAAGCAGATGACAAAATCCTACTGTACTCAGGCTGACCGATCAAGACTGCAGAACAGACTTGAGAGTTAAACTGTGACCACCAAAGAGAAAGTGACAGCATTTTTAAAGGATGAACCCCAAAGTGAGGGGGAGCAGGGCAGGCTGTAGCATTGTTCAATCATATTTTGAAAGAAGGAATAGAGCAAGAACGTAAATGTTGGTGACTGGGCCTCATCCGGGTCACTTGATTCCAGGGGTCCTCGGCTCAGCTTTTGCTGTCCCCACCCCCACCCCGCATCTGACCCGGAAGTGAGAATGATAAGGGAACAAAGGAGTGGGCAAGATATACATACTCAATTAAGTCACAACAGGCAATACATTTATGACTTGTGTGTTTCCACAACCAGCTTGGAAAGGTTTTCTCTAGAAATTTAGAGTGACAGGACAGACAAGGCTCTATTACATAGAGAAACACTGCTTTGAAAAACCAAAAAAAGAAAAGAAATTTAGAGTGAAACGTATGCAAAGATGAAATCAGTAAAATGTTACTGACCCTGCTTCTCCCATCCTGTGTGTCACTTCACCTAGATTGAATGCCGAGCACAGTAGGCTTCAGGACATCCAAGACACTGGAAACATTAAGTCGGGGCTGTGCATGGTGGCATGCCTTTAGTCCCAGTACTTGGGAGGCAGAGGCAAGTGGATCTCTGTGAGTTCAAGGCCAGCCTGAGCTTCACAGTGAGTTCCAGGATTGCCAGGTCTACACAGAGAAACTCTTAAAGAAAATTAAATCAACTAATGGTTGAGTTGTGCATAAGGCTCTGTTATCCTCTTAGAGGTGGTAGCAATAGCAAAAGGTAATGTATGACTGTCTTTTTGTCCCTCTTGTATAATGGCATTTCTATAACCAATTTTCTTTCTCTTTAGGATGGATCGTCCCCTGAACTCCCAAGTCTTGAGAGAAAAAATAAAAGAAGGAAAATTAAAGGAAAGAAAGGTATGGCTACAGAATGCTGTAACAGAGCATTACTGTTTTTATTTTTACAATGCTGGGGGTTCAACCTAGGGCTTCATACATGCTAGGCAGGTGTTCTACTTTTGTCTCTGACCACAAGAAATTGCCCTGATAGCACTTCAGCCTTTTTATAATTTGGTGGCAATTTCTTTTCTTTTTTTTTTTTTTTTTGGTTTTCCGAGACAGGGTTTCTCTGTGTCTCCTTGACTGTCCTGGACTCACTTTGTAGACCAGGCTAGCCTTGAACTCACAGAGATTTGCCTGCCTCTGCTTCTCGAGCGCTGGGATTAAAGGCTGAGGGTTTTGTTTTTAAGAAACAAAAACTTCCCACACTACACTGGGGAGGTGGAGGCAGGAGGATCAATAAATAGTTCAAAATTATTAGACACTTTGAAAGTTCAAGGCCAAACTGGGCTACATAAATGAGATCCTGTTTCAGTTCAAAGAACTGTTAAGAAAAAAAGACAGGTTTGTGCTATGCATGTGTGTGTTTCTGTTTTGAAGAAACTGTTACTTACCTGGGCCTTTGGTTTTAACAGAACGTTCTCAGGTTGACCAGCTACTGCATATCTCCTTAAGAGAGGAAGAATTGAGTAAGTCCTTGCAGTGCATGGATAACAACCTCCTGCAGGCAAGGGCAGCACTGCAGACGGCATACGTGGAAGTTCAGAGGCTGCTCACACTCAAGCAGCAGGTAACGTCCAAGCAGTCCTAGAGATACTGATGGGCTTGGAGGGTGAGTTTGAAATGCTTAGCTGTGTTTTACTTTCAGATAACTGTGGAGATGAGTGCGCTGAGGACCCACAGAATACAGATTCTGCAAGGATTACAAGGTATTTGGAGCATGTCTGATGAACTTTTACTTTTTGTTATCTGTCAGGACTAAAGCAAAGAAGGCATGGGAGTGTCATACATTTTCATATATGTCTCCATGGTTTCATCTTGTAAAAAGCCCAGAGATGTGGATGTCTCAAAGATGCCTAACAGAGCTGGGCTGAGTGTCCCCAGGCCAGTGGTCTCTGCTGCTGAGGGGGCTGACAGAGGGGAGTTATGAGATCAGAGTTTATCTGGTTAGAGAATGAATTCAAGGCCCACCCGCATCTCAGAATTATGAGTAGAGAGAATTGGCAACAAGGCCTTAGGTTCAGTTTATAGTGTGGTGTTTCACTGGTGGAAGGAGGAAAAAGAAGAAATCAGAAGGTCTGAGTTCAGATCTTGGCTTCTGTTAGTAACTATATGACTTGGATAAGCCATTTATTGATTGATTGGTTTTTCAAGACAGGGTTTCTCTATGTAGCCCTGGCTGTCCTGGACTCACTTTGTAGACCAGGCTGGCCTCGAACTCACAGAGATCTGCCTGCCTCTGCCTCCCGAGTGCTGGGATTAAAGGCGTGTGCCACCACTGCCCCTTTTCTTTTTAAGATGTTTATTCTTTTTTTTTTTTTGGACAGGGCTTTGCTTAGTAGCCCAGACTGTCCCAGGACTTATATAGCATAGGATGGCTAGAACTCCCAGCAATCTACCTTTCTCAGACTATTGAATATTAGGATTGAGGATGTGAGCCACCCTTGTACTTTGAGTAATTGAAGTGGTTTTTTTTTTTTTTTTTTTTTTGGTTTTTCGAGACAGGGTTTCTCTGTGTATCTCTGGCTGTCCTGGACTCGCTTTGTAGACCAGGTTGTCCTCGAACTCACAGAAATCCGCCTGCCTCTGCCTCCCAAGTGCTGGGATTAAAGGCGTGCGCCACCACCGCCTGGCCTTGAGTAATTGAAGTGTTAAAACCTGTTTTCTCTATGCCCTTGGTAGCTGTACAGGGTTGACATTTTGTTTGGACAAGTTAAGAGGGAGGATGCTAGGGGCTGGAGAGATGGCTCAGCGGTTAAGAGCATTGACTGCTCTTCCAAAGGACCCGGGTTCAAATCCCAGCACCAACAGCAGTTCACAGCTGTCTGTAGTTGCCCCACAGCTGTCTGTAGTTGCCGGGCGTGGTGGCAGAGGCGGGTGGGTCTCTGTGAGTTCCAGGCCAGCCTGGTCTACAAAATGACTCTAGGACAGTCAAGAATACACAGAGAAACCCTTTCTCGAAAAACCTAAGAAAAAATTAAATAAAATAATTTTTGCCAGGCGGTGGTGGTGCACGCCTTTAGTCCCAGCACTTGGGAGGCAGAGGCAGGTGGATCTTTGCGAGTTCGAGGCCAGCCTGGTCTACAAAGTGAGTCCAGGACAGCCAGAGCTGTTACACAGAGAAACCCTGTCTCGAAAAAAAAAAAAAAAAAAAAAAGAGGGAGGATGCTGACATTATTAATTTTGTTTTTGTTTTTTATTTTTTGTTGTCTTTCCAGGCCAGGTCTTTCACTTAGCCCTGGCTGTCCTGGAACTCACTATGTAGTCTGGGCTGGCCTCAGATTCACAGAGATCTGCCTGCCTCTGCCTCCTGTGTGCGGGGAATAAAGATGTATAGCACTGTGTCTGGCTAATTTTGTTCTTGAGAGAGGCCCATGTGCCCTCAAACTTAGTAGGTAGCTGAGGGTGCTGCTGTGGGAGGCTTATGTCCTCATCATCACCTTCTAAGGGATTACAGGGTGCACCACCATGCCCAACTTAAAATTATTTCCTAATCTTCAAAAATACGTATTGGGCCGGGCGGTGGTGGCGCACGCCTTTAATCCCAGCACTTGGGAGGCAGAGGCAGGCGGATCTCTGTGAGTTCAAGGCCAGCCTGGTCTACAAAGCGAGTCCAGGACAGCCAAGGATATACAGAGAAACCCTGTCTCGAAAAAACCAAAAAAAAAAGACAAAAATACGTATTGGAGGTCAGGCATGGTAACACAGGCCTGTAATCCCAGCACTGGGAAGGGAGGCAGATGGATCTCTGTGAGTTCAAGAACAGCGTAGTCTATATAATGAGTTCCAGGACAGCCAGTGCTACACAGTGAGATCCTGTTTCAGACAAAACAAGTAAATATTGGCTAAGAAATAAATTACTTTCCAAGTAACATTCTTGTTTTTTTGTATGTGTGTCTGTTTCCTGTTCTAGAAACATATGAACCTTCTGAGCACCCAGATCAGTCTCCCTGTAGCCTTATACCACGAGAACAAAGGAACAGCCGATCTCAGACATCTATGGAGACCACACTGCTGCCGACTCCCTTTTTCTCAGGGTTTCTGGAGCCAACCCCTTCCCATGTGTCTCCACAGTCCACTGGAACCCCTCTCCAAATAATCACATCTACTTTGCAAGTGCCTGGCACTCTCCCTGACTCATCGGTTCAGATTAAACAAGAGCCCATGTCTCCTGAACAAGAGGGGAGTATGAACACTGTGCCGCAAGGCTCCGCTTCCAGTGTGTCCAAGGAATTACTGCAGACTAATAGTAAGTAAGCATTTCTCTGAATTCAGCGCATCCTTGAAAGACACTTGTAGGTCACTGTGGAAAGCCTGTTAAAGCAAAGCCACACGCGGTGGCATACACCTTTACTTGGGAGGCAGAGGCAGTGGATCTCCCAGTTAGAGATCAACCTGATGTATGTAGCAAAATTCATGCCAGCTGGGGTTATATAGTGAGACCTTGTCTTAAACATAGAATAACTAGTGACTATAGTTCTTCATTGACACATACCTCATGTAGGAGGGTTGTTTTCAAATACTTTAGAAAATGTGGCATTGGAGAGGCGCGTTGGAGGGTAAAGTTGCTTTTCCCGTGCCTGATGACCTGAGTTTAGAATCCACACGGAGGAAGAGAACCTTGACCCCTATATGCACACCTGATACACACACATAAAATTAAATGTAAACTCTTAACAGAACTAATAAAATATTTTAGACAATGTAATATAAGTTTCACTGTTACCTAATTTCCTTGGAGCTCAATGAATTGACATCAGTTTGACACCTGTAAAAGTGCTCATTTGTCTCTGTAATATGTGGGTTAAGATTGCTCAGCCTGTTTACTTGGTAAGGCACAGTGTACTCTGATTTTCTGAACACTTACTTCCTTTGCTCCCTCGTAAGTAAGCCAAGACTGATAAAAACCTGAGAGACAAGTGCCTATATTGACCACAGGGATTAACACGTACCTGGTTTAACAGTTGAGGATAACTTCTTAGCTGTTTTCATAACTACAAATAATGTCATATTAAAAATTCACTCAAAAGCCAGGTGTGGTGGCCCACGCCTTTAATCCCAGCACTTGGGAGGCAGAGGCAGGCAGATCTCTGTGAGTTCAAGGCCAGCTTGGTATAGAATGAGTTCCAGGACAGCCAGGGTTGTTACACAGAGAAATCCTTGTGTCGAAAAAACCTTAAAAAAATTTCTTTTCAGTCAAAAAGACAGACAGACAGTCCAAATGAAATGGCTCAGAAGAAAAAAGTTAGCTGAGTAAGCCTAACAAGTAAAATTGGTGGATGTGGTGGCACAGATCTGTAATCGCAGCACTTTTCGGGAGGGAGGCCAAAACAAGAGAATGCCTGGACGCTTCCAAGCCAGCTGGCCTGGAATGTGAAGCACAGCCGCCGAAGCCAACAAGAGAGAACCTGCCTCGTTACGATAGAAAGGCAAGAACTGACACCCAAAACTTGTCCTCTGACCTCCACGCTTGTGCCACGGTATGTACATTACACATACAGACCCCCACAACAGGAGCAGTGGTCTGGTTCCTTAAGCTAAAACCGTTTGGAAGGTCCCTTCAGCGCCTGCCGCTGGGCCCTTTGTTTTGCAGTGCTTACTTATTGTGCAGATACTAGATCAGAGGTCTGTGACCTGTCGCGTTTTAAATCTAAGTTACTTTTATGGGATTAGTGTTATAATGCATTAGGGCTGGTGAGGTGACTCAGGGAGTAAATGCCGGTGTCACCAAGCCCGAAAACCTGAGTTTGATCCCCAGGACTCACACTGTAGAAAGAGAGAATTGACTTCTGCAAGTTTTCCTCTTACCTTCACACATGCCCACATACACAAAATAAATACAGTAAAAAGAACTGATTTATATAGTGAATTATACTGGCTTTTGAAGAGATTATTTATTAAAACTTAAAAGTGGATATATTATTTTGTTACATATTTCCTATCTTTTTTAGGGGGGAAGGCTGCTGGCGATTGCATTTTAGGTAAGCCCAGTGCTACCATTGAACTGCAAACATCCTGAGCTGTATTTCAATCTGTCTTAAACCATACATATATGTTTGTTTACATGCAGACTATATAAAGGACATAGTTTACCATACATAACCTGACCTTTTTGTATTAAATAAGTCATTTTCCTCTATCACCAAACTAATTCATCTACGGGAGCTCAATGAATCTATGGGGAGTAGGCTCAGTGGATCACTTACTTACTCTTACAAACAGTGGTGACCCAGCCCCTTACAGTAATATGAAAAACTGAGATAGAATTCCCAGGAAATCCATGAGTGAGCTAACCTGGAGTACACAGTCCATGGCAGAAGCATTAAGAGATGCCCTGCCTCTATGCAAGGCAGATAGCAAGAATGACACCCAAAAGTTGGCCCCTGACCTCTACACAAGTTCCTGGCACATGTGCACCTGAGCTTATTCCTTGTATGTGCACATGCACAAAACAAAACCCATATACCATTAAATATGTTAAAATTCAAAATAGAAGAAAAGTCATAGACAAAGTCCCTGCCTGCGGGAGTTGATTTTCCATTTGATTTCCTAATGTAGGAGTGGTGAGTGACAGCTGTCCAGTTTACCCAGCCATCCCTGCAGTGATAACATCAGCATCAACAGAAACCTTCCAGGAGGCCAACCAAGATCTGAATTTTTCTGTGGAGCAAGGAAATTCCAGAAGCACAGAAAACTCTCCCTCTTGCCAATCTCCTGGTCTTTCTGGAATAAACAAAGGTGAAGAGTTGGCCAAAGGCAGCAGTGGCTCTGAAACCTGTAGCAGCTCTTTTCTAAGATTTTCTTTCACTCCCGAAACTCCTGCGGAGAAGGAAACTCAGTCTCCAGCCGACCAGCCTGAGCAGCAGGCAGAATCCACACTGGCATCTGCTGAAACCAGAGGGAGCAAGAAGAAGAAGAAACTTCGGAAGAAGAAGACACTGCGGCCTACCCACGTTCCTGAGAACAGTGACACTGAACAGGATGTGTTCACTGCTAAACCTGCAAGGAAGGTAAAAACTGGGAAGGTAGCTAAAGGGGGGAAAGTAACAACATCCACCTGGGAAGACAGCAAAACTGGTCGGGAGCAAGAAACTGCCAGAGATGAGCCAGACAGTGAGTCCTCCCTGGAAGTCCTGGAACTCCTAAATCCTCAGTTAGAAGTAGTTGCCATTGATTCTTCTGAATCTGGAGAAGAGAAACCAGACAGCCCATCGAAAAAAGATACCTGGAACTCTGCAGAACAAAACCCAGTAGAAACTTCTCGTTCTGGTTGTGATGAAGTTAGCTCTACCAGTGAGCTTGGTACCCGCTCCAAGGATGGTGTTCCTGTGAGGTAAGGGTTGTGTGCTGTCTGGTCAACTGCTTTCTTTTTTTTTTTTTTTTTTTTTTTTTTTTGGTTTTTTCGAGACAGGGTTTCTCTGTGTAGCCCTGGCTGTCCTGGACTCACTTTGTAGACCAGGCTGGCCTCGAACTCACAAAGATCCGCCTGCCTCTGCCTCCCAAGTGCTGGGATTAAAGGCGTGCGCCACCACCGCCCGGCTTCAACTGCTTTCTTGACTCTTCCTTTCATTTACTCATTTTGTTTGTTTGGTTTTTCGAGACAGGGTTTCTCTGTATAGCCCTGGCTGTCCTGGAACTTGTTCTGAAGACAAGGCTGGCCTCGAACTTACAGCCATTCGCCTGCCTCTGTCTCTTGAGTGCTGGGGGTAAAGGCATGTGCCATCACCCTCGCCTCATTTACTCTTTGAAATAGTATTTTAGAATTTATTTATAAATCAATTTTTTGAAAGAGGTTATGAATAGGGAGAAAATCAAATCTTGGCTATTGGAGTTGGGGTTTTTGTTTTTGCTTTCTCTTTTGACTGTTGTAAATTTCAAAGAAATTTCAAGTAGAAAAATTGATTCTTAGCCGGGCGGTGGTGGCGCACGCCTTTAATCCCAGCACTCGGGAGGCAGAGGCAGGTGGATCTTTGTGAGTTCGAGGCCAGCCTGGTCTACAAAGTGAGTCCAGGACAGCCAGGGTTACACAGAGAAACCCTGTCTCGAAAAAACGAAAACAAAAAAACAAAAAACAAAAAAAATTGATTCTTTGAGTTAGAAAATTTTTTTGTTTTGCCACCTGTCCTAGTCTACCAGATGGCCAAGAAAATTTTGTTATTGTTTTTCAGTGTGGCAGAAACTCAGACAGTGATCTCCTCCATCAAAATATCTAAGAAATCTTCAGGTAATTGTTCTGCTCTAAGCAGCTACAGGGAAAGGGGGTTTAAAATATAGAAGTCAAGTCAGTTTAAATCTACCTAAATATATTTATAGAATAGGAGGTAAAATGAGAAGTTGTACTGAAAGGGTTCTTTGGCTCAGCACCACGATTACAGGTCCCTGAACTCTGCACACTGCACTCTCCTGTCTGTCTCCCATCTGCCTCAGCTCCTTTCTGACCTCATTAGTTTTAAGGTGGTGGTTTTGTTTTGGTGGAATCTTCGCAATGAAGAACTTTGAAAATTGTGACATTCTGCTTGGTGAATTAGAATTTAAGAGAATCTTTTGGTGGTTTAATTCAAGTCCTGTATGTGGTTGTGATAGTTTTGATTTAGTATCTTTTCTGACTGTAACAGACATGTCTCTGAAACCTGCTTATGGTTTCTAGAAATATCCTCAGAGCCAGGAGATGATGATGAGCCCACAGAAGGAAGCTTTGAAGGACACCAAGCTGCAGTGAATGCAATTCAGATATTTGGGAACTTACTGTATACTTGTTCAGCAGACACAACTGTCCGGGTTTTTAATCTGGTGGTAAGTATAATGTTTTGATTACCTTTGGTTGCAGGTCTTTAAAACTCACTATGTAGTCTTTGACATACATACAGTGAACCCCCTGACGTACCTGGGGGTTCAAGCCCATCCTGGATGCAGTGAATCATCCAGTTAGCAGGGTTAGCTTCTTTTTCTCAACTCGGCCTTCTCCGTCACACTTTCCTAAAATGTGGTTCCGAGGGATACCTGTGGGGTCTCTTCCTCTCTTCGTTAGGATAAAAGTTCTGCTCTCTGAATCAGTCAGTATCCATGGCAAAGGGGACAGGATCACACCGTAGGTGAGGGCCATTCAGATCCCAGCCTTGAAGTGAGTGATGGGGTCAGTCATGTAGCTGCTGCATAATAAAGGAAGGATAGAATGACAACGTGTTTGAGAAAGAGTTTTTCTCTGGTGATCATTATAGGATACAAGTTCTTACAGAAAGCAACACTGTCCCATGCCTCACTCTCAGTATAATTGAAACTCATCAAGCTCAAAAAAACACTTTTAACGTTTGAATTTATATTCAAACTGACTTTTTCTTTCACAATGATAACCAAGACACTTTAAGAATACATGCATATCTTCTGAACCAACACCATGAAGGTATGAAAGTTAGATGATGAGCCGAGATGTGTTTACTGTAGGCAAGAGGGATGTAATATAGGACAGTGAGAACTATTAGAAATGCTGACAGAGAGTAGCGGTAATGGAAGTATGACCATGTGCTGTACAGGAGCAGAGCTGGGCGTGGTGGGGCACACCTTTAATTGCAGCACTCGGGAGGTGGAGGCAGGTGGATCTCTGTGCGTTCAAGGCCAGCCTGGTCTTCAAAGCAAGTCCCAGACAGCCAGAGCTACATAGAGAATCCCTGTCTCGAAAAGCAAAAAAAAAAACAAAAACAAAAAAACCCTCAGGAATAGAGCAGAGAGAGTGAACTGGACATGCCATGAATTTTAAACTCTCAAAGCCTGCCCCTGCTGACATAATCCATCTACCAGGGCTTCACCACTAAACCTCCCCCCAAACAACACCAGCAACTGGAGACTGAGTGTTAGAATACCGAAGGCTGGTGGACATTTCTACTGCAGATCATCAGACCTTCTCAGACCCTGTAAGTAATATCTGACCTGTGCTTGACTTTAGAGTCGAAAGTGTATTGGTGTCTTTGAGGGGCACATTTCCAAAGTGAACTGCCTCCTTGTCACTCACACCTCTGGGAAGAATTCAGTCCTTTACACTGGTTCCAGTGACCACACCATTCGCTGCTATAATGTTAAGGTAAGTGGCCCTAGAGAAATCAAAGTGGTAATATAGAACCTTTAACTGTATTTTTCCATTATTCTCCTTATTTGACTTTCTCATTCTTGATTCTGAACATATTTTAGCATGCAGATACCATCTTATGTAGATAGGATATTCATCATCAACCACATTTTCTGTTTCTTCATCAGTATCTGGTAATATTGTACTGTAATGGTATAGCTCTCTTGGTCTTGCTTTCATATCATACCAGAATTAATCCTAGCTACAATATTTTAAAATTACATTTATTTGCTTACTTTGTGTATGTATGTGCGTGTGTGTGTCTATATGCATGTGTGCCATGTCATGTGTGCAGGTCAGAGGACCACTCAGGGAGTTTTTTAGAGATCAAACTCAGGCTGTCAAGCTTGATCACAGGCACCTTTCTCAGCCGAGCCATCTCACTGGCCCTGATAATTTGTTTAAAAGTTAAATTTTATGGGGTCTCGGGGAATAAGTCCGTTGGTAAAGTGCTTCCCTTGAAGACCCGAATTCTGTTCCCAGAGCCCACTTTAAAAGCTGAGCTTGGGGCCTGCAAGCGGGAAAGGCTCCTGCTGTCACACTGGACGACACAGTTCAGACATAGGATCCTCGTGCTGGAAGGAAAGAGCCAACTTCTGCTTGTCTTCCAGCCTCCGCACCATTGTCTCATGTATTCCAGGGTGGCATCAAGTTTCTGATCCCCCTGCCTCTTTCCCCCAATTACTGAGAAGCAGACATTTGCCATCACACCCTGTTTGTGATATGTTGGGGAGGGAAGGCTCCCGGGCCTGCCCACCAGGTGCGACTCTATTTTTTATTTATCTTTGTTCCTTTAAGAAGCTTACGAGTCAGAGAAAAGCAGCAGCAGTGGCTTTAAGACTCGCGTCAGCCCATTAGGAGTTTATACACTTTTAACTAGAAATACCGGGGCCATTGGGTTTTGCTGCTGTTTGTTTTTTTTTTTTTTTTTTTGTTTTTGACAGTACTCATATCCTGGAATCTTGGCCGTACATTTTAAAAAGGGAGAATACCTAAGATAGTCTATTTTGTGCCTTTCAGCATCATTTTAAAGTATTTTAAGGAACAATTGTTCACACATCTCATTCGCCACTATCCTGTGTTTTTTGTTTTTGTTTTTTGCTTTTGTTTTTCAGACCCAAGAATGTATGGAACAGTTACAACTGGAAGACCGAGTTCTCTGTCTTCATAATAGATGGCGAATCCTCTATGCTGGACTGGCAAATGGCACTGTGGTCACCTTCAATATAAAGGTTAGTGGTTGGGGGAGCAGGCTGAATTTCCCACCCTTTGTTAGTAGAATGAGTGTGCATGGGGCAAATGGCAAGCAGCCGTTTTTCTCTTTTTGTCTGAGGAAACAATAGAATTAGCTTTTATTCAAAAACAGCTATCTTCTAGTACAAGTGAAATCAATCCTCCACTCTGTCTGCTCAGACTCACCTGTGCCAGGACCAAAATGCAGCCCTACTAAATTAAACCAAGCCTGGATATTTGGGCCAAATAATGAGTCATAGGTTAAGCCAGCCTGTCCATTTTAACAGTGACATGTTGGGCAATGAATCTGAAATCCCTGATGCCTGACGCTGGTGCAGCTGGAGGTGACTGAGGGTCCTGGGGAAGCACTTCAATGTAGGTAAAGGAAGTTGGAGGTTTCTTTTAACAGCTGTGCAGCCTCATTCTTTCCCAACCCAAGGGTAAATTCATCTGGTGAGCAGACTTCACCATCTTCCTAGGCTGGGTCCCATAGTATCCTAGAATATATTGTTGTGATAAGCTACCCCAACCAAAAGCGACTCAAGAAGAAAGGGGTTTTTTTTTTGACTGACAGTTCCAGTGTACACCATTGAGTAGAAGTCAAGGCAAGAACTTGAAGAAGCTAGCCATGTATTTGCATAGCCAAGAGCAGAAAGAAGTGAGTACATGCAAGCCTTTTGTATTTGGGTCCCGCACTGCATTTACTAAAGAATGGTTCCACCTGCATTGGGTAGTCCATGTCCTCCCACTGCCCCAGTGAGTGTACTCAAGACAGTCTCCCACATTCTGACCCACAGACCACCCACGCTGACAACCCTCATTGAGACCCTCCTCCCAGATGACCCTAGGTTGCATCTACTTGATAATTAACACTACCGTCATACATAGCGAAGCTAAGTTCTTGGTGGCTTGATAGGATAAGTAGCAAGCTTACACCAAAGAGACTTGTTCCCAATTCTGTTTTAGAAAGTAAGTGTACTTGACAAACTTGGAGAAAACTTACTAGGAGAGTCAGGGAGATCTTGGAAGAAGCCTTGTAGGCAGCTGACATGAAATGGTAGACTGAAGAAGAGGAAACGGGAGTATGTAATGGAAGCAGGATTTGTAAGTGTGGCTGGTTGTACCACCATGCCCCTGTCTGCCCCAGTATTCCTCTGGAACAGCGTTGCTGAGACTATCTAAGGGATATGATGGAACATAGTTTCAGCCTTTTAGAAACTTTTTTTTTTTTTTTTTTGGTTTTTTGAGACAGGGTTTCTCTGAATATCTCTGGCTGTCCTGGACTCGCTTTGTAGACCAGGCTGGCCTCGAACTCACAAAGATCCGCCTGCCTCTGCCTCCCAAGTGCTGGGATTAAAGGCGTGCGCCACCACTGCCCGGCTTAGAAACTTTTAAAATGATATTTGAAGACTCTAGCATGCTTATAATCAAGCAGTTTGGTCCACTGATGTGAGTGATAAGTGCAGATTTTTTTAAAAAATTGCAGTGTCAGTCTCTTGATCAGATTGAATTGGGCAATAGGAATAAAGACAAAGAAACAAGCTAAATTTTTATTTATAAGGACAAAAATTAGATAGTTATAAAATATTTTTCTCTTTTACGTGGCTCATTTTTGTTGTGAGAGGTCGACATTACAAAGTAGAGTTTGATGTGAGATGGAAAAGGTTTTTAGATGGTTGAAAGTCTGGAAAGATAGAGGACAGTTTTTAAAATGGTTGCATAGGCATGAATTCTGAACATCAGGGCTGCCTCTTTTGTTTTTGGCCTATGCTCCTAGGATGCAGAACATAGTACTTAAGGCAGACTGTTTATCTTGCAAGATCTGTCCATCACTCAACCCTGAACTCCATTTTGTTTTCTTAGCATGTCAAGATGCCTGAAGTCATAGCTCAGCTGCATATTGCTGCTTTCTGCTTAGTTTCTGGGAGTTTTACTTCATATATGTACCTGAAGTATCTTTTTTAAATGTTTGGGGAAATTTGGAGTTTTATGAGCAAGATTGCCAAACAGGGGAGACGAGACAAGGGAAACATGCATGAAGTGGAGGTAAAACACATATTCTAGAGTTCATGGGATGAACATGCCATTCTGATATGAAGGCACTACTTTCTGTTAAATGACCTCATAAGGCAGGCGTCTGTGGGGGCGGGGCAGGACAAAAAGTGACACAGACTTGGGATGTTTGGGTTCACGTATTTGTTTTGTTTTAGATTTATTTGTTTATGTGTAAGAGTGTTTAGCCTGTATGTGTCTCTGTGCACTACGTGCTGACAGAGGTCATGTCTGTCCTGAGAGTTTAGATTCTTCATTACATTGGGAAGAGGGCTAGGTGGTTAAGAGATTGGAGCTCTGTTCCCAGCACTCACATCACTCTGCTCACAGTACTAGTAACTCCAGATCCAGGGAGCCAGTGCCCTTTTGTTCCCTCCAGGGGAACTTAACACACATGGTGTACCCTGCATGCGCACACACACACACACACACACACACACACACACACACTAACTAAATAAAAATAAATCTAAAATTGTTTAAGAAAACAGGTAGCTGGCTAGAGAGATGGCTCAGCAGTTAAGAGCACTGGCTGCTCTTACAAAGGACCCAGAGTCAAATCCCAGCACCCACAGGGCAGTTCAAAAAAACTGTAATGGCCAGGTGTGGTGGTGCACGCCTTTAATCCCAGCACTCCAGAGACAGAGACAGGTGGATCTCTGAGTTCAAGGCCAGCCTGGTCTACAAAGTGAGTCCAGAACAGCCAGGGCTAACCCTGTCTTGAAAAACCTAAAAAAAAGAAAAAACAGGTAGTTCTCAGTATAGATCTTTTGGAATGTCATGAGATATATAGCATATCTTTGAGGGGACCAAACACAATGGGAAGACAGGCATGGGTGGCTCATGCCTATAATCCCAACACTAAGAAGGCTGAGGCAGGAGAATTTCTGTGAGTTTGAGAGTAATCAGGGCTGGCTACATAGTGAGTTCAAGACTTGACTGGGCTGCATAGCAAGATCCTGTTTCAAAAAGACAAGTAGCTGTGGAAGAGCGCACAGTCTAGCAGGGACTGCACTGGAGGGTTTGTCCCCACGGTCAGGGCAGTTCAAGTTGAGGGCTTAAAATTTGTCACTTGTGACTTGGCCCTACTAGATCAGGGGAGGGAGGTCATAAGCATCAAAGAAGGTTGAAGCCGACATGCCAGGGATTGGAATGTTCAGGAGTTCGAGTAGGCAGAGATGGAAGGGTTTATTGCAGTTTTGGTTAGCTGTTTTTAAGGTTTCCTTGCTAAGTTGCTTTTATAGAATGGTGGTTTGTTTTTCAGAATAACAAGAGACAGGAGATCTTTGAATGCCACAGCCCTCGGGCAGTTAGCTGTCTCGCCACAGCTCAGGAAGGTGCCCGAAAACTTCTGGTTGTAGGATCTTATGACTGTACCATCAGTGTCCGCGATGCACGGAATGGACTGCTGCTCAGAACCCTGGAGGGTCACAGCAAGACTGTTCTTTGCATGAAGGCAAGTAAATGGATAAGTTTGAACAGCATTTCCACTATTGTGCAGTGTGTTGTTTAGAACATGACATCCTGTAAAGAGAATAGTCTTCTGTACTTGAGTCACAAAGTGACCAACCATTTTTAATAACTAGCGAGGAACAAATGTATTTTATTGTGGTGTGGGTACACTCTGTGCCCTTCTAGGGTAGTTCAGAGTTGTCCTGCGGAAGTCATGACCTCTTGATGCCCTGGCAAGTTCATCATAGTGCCTGATGGTAAGACATGCATTTCTGCTTAGAGAATCTGTGTGGGAAACATTATTTGTGTTCATCTCAAAATAAAATGGAATTCACGCTCACCAGAATGTGTACAGAGGAAATGGCCTTGCACAGAAGCTAATTATTGGCTTTCTCTTGAAGGTGGTGAACGACCTTGTGTTCAGCGGCTCCAGTGACCAGTCGGTGCATGCCCACAACATCCATGTAAGCTGTGACATCCATGTAAGCTGTAACATCCATGTAAGCTGTGCTGGTGTAGTGGAAGGCATTCTGGATGAGTCTCCACAGCTCGAAGGCTTCCTCGGCCCTCTTGATTTTTTTTTTTTTTTTTTTTTTTGGTTTTTCGAGACAGAGTTTCTCTGAATATCTCTTGCTGTCCTGGACTCGCTTTGTAGACCAGGCTGGCCTCGAACTCACAAAGATCCGCCTGCCTCTGCCTCCCAAGTGCTGGGATTAAAGGCGTGCGCCACCACCGCCCGGCATGGCCCTCTTGATTTTTAAGTCTAGCCTGGTACCTAGTAAAAAGGAAGTGATAATGACCCATATTCATGTGTCTGCTCTCGGGCAATTTCAAACCACCTGGAAATCCCGACCTCATCAAAAAGGATTAATCAGAGAAAGACTTGGGGTTATGGGGAGGTTTCATTTGAATGCCTCTTTTAAACTTGTGGGCCGTGGCTCTTAGAGGGTGTTTGGGGTAGAACAGAGGCAAACAGCTGTCCCTAGCCTGCAGACGGAGTCGGTCCACCCTGACGTGTTGCTGGGGAGCAGTGGAGTGAAGGAGTGAGATCCCTGGTCTGCAGACGGAGTCGGTCCACCCTGACACGTTGCTGGGGAGCAGTGGAATGATAGGAGTGAGAGTGCAGCTTGGCTTTCATCTCTTAGTTCAGACTTATTTGTGTATTGCATTTGCATATATAAAATAGGTATCTTGGGCATCACAAAATTTGTTTTCATATACACTTAGCCTGAAGATAATTTTGTTCTTGGTGTCTGAGTTTGACTGACACACACATGGGTGAGGTGCAGTTTTTCACTTGTGATTGGTGTCTGTGCTTTAAAGTTGTAGATTTGGGGCGCATTTCTGATATTTGGATCAGGGACACTCACATTTAAAAAAAAATAGAGGGGATGCCAGATGGTTGTGATGCATGCCTTTAATCCCAGCACTCAAGAGGCAGAGTCAAGGAGATTTCCATGTTTGAGGCCAGCCTGGTCTACAGAGAGAGTTCTAGGATAATCAGGGCTACACAGAGAAACTGTTTTGAAACCAAAAAGGGGGGGGGGGTGCTGGTAAATGGCTCAGCAGATAAAGGTGCTTACCACAAAACCTGATGAACTACGTTCGATGGATCGCCTTAACCCACATGGTAGGAGAAGAGAACTGACTCCAAAGTTGTCCTTTGACTTCCAACATGTGTGCTGTGGCAAATATACCTATACAGATACATAGAGTGAATAAATGTGTTTTGTTTTCTGGAGACAGGGTTTCTCTGTGTGGCTCTGGCTGTCCTGGAAATGCCCTCTGTAGACCAGGTTGCTCTGGAACTCAGATCCACCTGCCTATGCCACCCGAGTGTTGGGATTAAAGGTGTGCACCGCCACCACCCGCCACGTCAATAAATGTTAAAGTCTGAGGCTATGGGTGATGCTTTGAGAGTAAGAACTTGAGCTGTTAGCATTAGAACAGCTGCATCTGTTTACAGGAACCTCAGAATTTTCCCTTAGAACTTTACCATCATAAAATGTAGCTGGAATCCTAAAAACCAGTCTAATGAGTGTCCCTCCCCTCTTTTCTGGTGCAGACTGGTGAGCTTGTGCGCATCTATAAAGGCCACAATCACGCAGTGACTGTAGTGAATATCCTGGGGAAAGTGATGGTGACTGCTTGCCTGGACAAGTTTGTTCGGGTGTATGAATTACAGGTAGGACCTGGTCCACATACTTTGCATGACTGCCTTGGGATTGTGCTGGAGTGAGATTGGATTGGTGCTGCGATTCTGTGCTTTCAGACGCCTCCTAAAGTGATTGGAGCAGCCAGGCCAAAGGCTGTACTCAGAAACCACTCCAGGATACTTGCTCAGGCTCCTGGCTATCAAAACCAACATGGTTTTTTATTGCCACTCCCTTTGGTAGATGTGGACAGGTAGACAGGGATTGAGATGCCTTGTGTTGCCCAGCTCTAGGTTCCTATGTAATTCAGGCTGTCTCTGAGCTACTGTGACCCACTGCCTTCACTTCCCAGTGCTGGGCTCCGTGTCACCATTGACAGACTTACACGCTTTCTGGAGTGTGTCCACAGCCCCTGAAAACCCATGTAGTCCTCCTCACGGTGGCTACAGGCTTGATTGAGGTTGTGTTTGTAAAGATATTGCTGTGTGGAATTTTTCAAGTCTCTTGCTGACTTAATTCTCTCTCTCTTTTTTTTTTTTTTTTTTTTTTTGCTTAAGTCCCATGATCGACTGCAAGTTTATGGAGGGCACAAAGACATGATTATGTGTATGACCATCCATAAAAGTGTGGTGGGTATTGCTTGTTTTGAATATTTTGAATATATTACTTAAAACTCCATATGCTAATAATAATGTGTCTACTTCTACTACTTTCAAAGTGACATTTTACCAACTTGATTGTGATGTGCCCCATTACTGAGTGTCTTGCTTCTTGTCATAATAGAAGTAACCCAACAATGTTGTTGAGCATTGTGTTTCTATGAGTAGCTAAAATAAATACAGTAAAATCTATTACCATTGTTAAATGGAATAAGCAATTGGATGCTTTAAAAAAAAAATGAGTGGTGCTTTTGTGGACATGGAATAGTTGTAGCCAGTTCACCTAACCCTACTTACCTAACTTTCTTTCTTTTTTTAGACAAGGTTTTACTATGTAGCCTTGTTTTGGTGTGGAACTTACTGTGTAGACCAGTCTAGCCTAGAACTCAGAGAGATCAACCTGCCTCTGCCTCCTTGGTGCTAGACTGAAGGTGCCACCACACCTGGCTTCCTACCTAACTTAGAGAGTTTTATTTTGAATTGTGAGGTTGAACCAGGGTGAATGTTTCCAAGATCTTCAGTACTAAAATCCTTTCTTGCAGTGAATACAAACTCCCAGTTAGTTAGCAGCACTGTTCCAGTGTGGAGTAGGCGGGAACCTTGGAACCCTCTCATCCTTGCTGGGAGCCACAGGTCAGGGTGACTCTCTAAGGAACACAGTTTCAAGGGGTTCTGACCAGAAGGTCTATAAATTACTGTTGCACTTTGGTGTCGCAGCTCTGGTTTTTATGTTTATTTAAATTTCTGTGAAGGGTATTTTGTGGTTGTTTCTTCATGTATATTTAGTCTGATACCCTAAAGCTTTTTCTTCAGATTTACACTGGCTGTTATGATGGCAGCATCCAGGCTGTGAAGCTGAATCTGATGCAGAATTACCGCTGTTGGGTAAGTAGTGAGAGTGTTGTCACCAGACTCCAGCATTTCTAGATGTCCTTGGTCATCAATGTAGCATTCTCATTTCATGATGATCATCAGCTTTACACCTTTTACTGTGCAACAGGGAAGCTTCATTTTGGAAGAATACACAAAATGCTTTTTGGCTTCTTTATTCAAAAATCTCTCGTTAGATATAAGATGTATAAATAGTGTCTTCTCACTTTGTCTCCTAGTTGTCTGTTTTGTTTTGAGGAGTTTGTGTGGGTGGCTTTTGTTTTGTGTTGGTGCAGTACTGAGGGCTAACCCTCACACAGGTCCTTTGCCACTGAAGTCTCTCCCCTCCTAGGTGGTTTCTGTTTTGTTATTAAATCAGTACATGAAGTGAATAGTGGTGCTCAGTTGTTTTGTTTTTTAATTTTTATTTACATTCATGTTCTGCCTCCATGTATGTCTGTGTAAGAGTGTCAGATGCCCTAGAACTGGCATTATAGACAGCTGTGAACTGCCATGTGGGTGCTGGGATTTGAACCCTGGTCCTTTGGAAGAGCAGTCAGTGCTCTTAACCGCTGAGCCATCTCTCCAGCCCTAGTGCTTATTGTTGTAACCCTCTCCCTCTGAACACTCCTGCTAGGGTGTTAGCGAGTGCTTACAGCTTGACTTATTTCCTTGCTGGTTTCTGATAAATAGGTAAAGAAAAACTTGTAATTTAAAATGTATAGTCTTGGGCTGGAGAGATGGCTCAGAGGTTAAGAGCACTGGCTGTTCTTCCAAAGGTTCTGAGTTCAATCCCCAGCAACCACATGGTGGCTCACAACCATCTACATTGAGATCTGGTGCCCGGGCATATATGTAGACCAAATACTGTATACATAATAAATAAATAAAATGTTTAAAAAAAAAAAAAACCTGCTTGTCACCCATGAGGAGCTATGAAAAAAAAAATAAAATAAAATGTATAGTCTTAACTTAGGTGGCTTTTAAAGAATGAGAACTAATAATTAGCCCACAAACCTAAGCACCCTCCCTGTAGGCCTGTTTTTAGTTGGTTCTAGTACTGGGAGTGACCAGTGAGACCTTCATGGGACTAGGTTCTCTTCCCCAAACCCTGACCTCCTTAGAATTAGTGGGATGTTGAATGTATTTTTTTCTTTTTTTTTTTTTTTTTTTGGTTTTTTCGAGACAGGGTTTCTCTGTGTAACAGCCCTGGCTGTCCTGGACTTGCTTTGTAGACCAGGCTGGCCTCGAACTCACAGAGATCCGCCTGCCTCTGCCTCCCAAGTGCTGGGATTAAAGGCGTGCGCCACCACGCCCGGCGAATGTATTTTTTTCAAATTTGATTCTAGGCTTGTCTATGGCCTCATTTACTTTTCAGCTTTGCCTATTAGTCTTCTCGGGGAAAGTAATCAAAATAGAGGACTAGACCTACAGTAAATACAAAAGTGGTTGAAATAAACTGACTGGGAAAAAAACCCTCAGATTTCCACTACAATTTAGTAGTGGACATCCCAGAGGGGGAAGGAAGAAAAAAGGAACACAAAAGGAGGGAGACTGATTGGGAGATCAGCAGGAACGGAGGGCACAAGAGAGGGTGATGGGGAAATGTTATCCAGTTACATTGTATACATGTGTGAGAATAGCATAATACAACCCATTATGCATAATTAATACATGCTAATTAAAAACTTAAATGAACATCCTGAAGTTAGAAATCAAAACATCCATTACAAGACTACAGTTTTTAAAGCTTCATGAATAATATGTGAGACTGAGCCACACAAAAAAGAAACACAACTTATGGAACGTTACATTTGTTTTAAGTAGTTAAGTAAAAGCTTGTGATTCAAGTGATAGAAGTTGTGAGTTTTAAAAGTCAGACTTCCACAGCAAGTAGTTGCTTGCTTTGAGACAGGTCTCATGTAGCCCAGACTGGCTGACTTCCCACTCACTATGTAGCCAAGGCTGGTCGTGAACTTCTCATCCTCTGCTTCTGCCTCTCAAATGTTGGGGTTTCAGGTGTGCGCCTCTAATCACAGCTTCTGTCGTCCTGTAATTTATGGTTTTTTTTTTTTTTTTTTCGAGACAGGGTTTCTCTGTGTAGGCCTGACTGTCCTGGACTCACTTTGTAGACCAGGCTGGCCTTGAACTCACAGAGATCCGCCTGCCTCTGCCTCCCAAGTGCTGGGATTAAAGGCGTGCGCCACCATGCCCGGCGATTAATTTATGGTTTTTCAATGGTAAGGAAAAGATGCTGGCCTTTTGTTAAAAAAAGCGGGGGTACAAAAATAAATGTAACATTTTATTTTACAATAGGAGATAAAGAATATGCTTTAGAGGGGTGGTGGGAGGGGACTGTGATGGAGATGTAATTTGAAGTAATAAATAAACATTAAAAAAAAAAGAATATGCTTTAATTGGGCATGGTAGCACATACCTTTAACTCCTGCACAGAGGCAGCTGGATTCAGAGAGTTCAAGTCCAGCCTGGTCTACCTAGCAAGCTTAGGCCAGCCATCGAGACATGGTGAGAGGGGACAGGGTATTTGTGTTTGCTGTGCTCCTTGTCATGTACCCCTTGTTCTTTCTCACAGTGGCATGGCTGCACTCTGATATTTGGTGTTGTGGATCACTTGAAACAACATTTGCTGACTGACCACACCAATCCCAACTTCCAGACGCTGAAGTGTCGCTGGAAGAACTGTGACGCTTTTTTCACAGCCAGGAAAGGATCCAAGCAGGTATTTCTGTGGGATTGGATTGACCTAGGCTCAGCAGACCACCGAGAACAGTGGCTCTCACCTTCCTCATGCTGCAACACTGTAATACAGTTCTTCATGTTGTATGGCCCCCAACTGTAGAATTATCTTGTTGCTTGTTCATAACTGTAATTAATGTTGCTACTGTTATGAATCCTAATGTAAATATCTGATATGCAGTTCCTGTGAAAGGGTCATTCAATCCCAGAGGGGACCCACAGATTAAGAAATGCTGACTTTGGGCTGCAGAGATGGCTCAGGGGTTAAGAACACTGGCTAGTGCTCTTCCAGAGGTCCTGAGTTCAATTCCCAGCAACCAAATGGTGGCTCACAACTATCCACAATGTGATCTGATGTCCTCGTGGCTACAGGTGTACATGCAGATAGAGCATTCATATGCATTAACTAAATAAATAAATTCCTTAAAAAAGAAAGAAATTCTCACTTAGACCAAAGACCAGCAAGCCCTTTTGATTTTTTTTTCTTCAAGTTACACTTCAGTCACAATTTCCCTCCCTACTTCCCCCTCTGGTCCCACCCTCTTCCCCCTCAACCGCCCTCCCATCCACTTCATTTTTTTTTTAAAGTTTAAGGTATATCTTTTTCCCCCAAACAGCTCCCCCTTTCAGTCCAATAAATGGCTATTTCTCTTATAACAACAAATATAATACAAAACAACAAAAATAATTAGGCCACAGTTATGAGAATTATAAGGCTTAGTATACATTCCCCATGTCCAGTCTGTATGTATTTGGCAACTGACTTTAACATTCTACTATGCAACCATCTCCATGAGATTAAAGTTCTCTATCCAACTCAGCTTTCATCCTAACTTGCATCACCATTTTAAAAACATCTTCTTTGATCCAGAACACCCTCTTATTCCTAAACAACTCAAAATTTAACTATGAGACTCTAGCTATCTATTCTTCAATCACCTCAGAGACCTGAGAGGGATAAATATATCTGATTATACAGGAAGTGCAGGGCCAGCAGCTTCCAAAACTAAGAAATGACAGACCAGTGGCTGCCTGGACAGTTGCCAATTTCTCTCAAAACAAACTCTTAAGGCCCTTTTGATTTTTTTTTTTTTTTTATTATTTTGATTTTTTTTTTTTTTGGTTTTTCGAGACAGGGTTTCTCTATGTAACCCTGGCTGTCCTGGACTCACTTTGTAGACCAGGCTGGCCTCGAACTCACAGAGATCCGCCTGCCTCTGCCTCCCAAGTGCTGGGATTAAAGGCGTGCGCCACCAACGCCCGGCACTTTTGATTTTTAAAGTGTTCAGAATTGCAGTAAATAGGGAGAGCCTAGGAACTTTTCTTTTTATTACTCAGGAACTGAGGGGTTAATTAAACACGATTAAAAAAATAGTTGGGCACTTCAGCAGAGTTCTTAGGTTTGTGCTCTTGTGCCAAGGTGAGATGTCATCTTTAAATGGATAATTTGGTCAGCAGGCTGCTGAAGTCTCCCACCCTTAATGTATACATGATCCAGTATGATGTTCCTCAGCTTTAGCTTTCTCCTGCCCTGTTAACCTGTTGAATTCTCAGAACCCCTCTTTTTTCTTCTAGGATGTTGCAGGACATATTGAACGACATGCTGAAGATGACAGCAAAGTAGATTCGTGAAGTTTTTTGCCTCCCATGTTGGGAAGTCATTAGTAAACTATTTTCACATTGACCTCTCACATGGGCCACTATCTGTCCTTCTCCAGTGAAGCTGGGAAGGAGAAAGTGGTTAACAGCCAGACCTACCGCTAGCAAAGTCTGGGCTGTCTGAGGGATGATGGGTTACATGCAATTCAGGTCCGCGCTGGAGCATGTGAGATGACATTTAAGCAGGTTCTAAGGAACCTGCTCTTCTGGGACAAATGACATACAGTGATTTAATGCTACTAGACTATTGGTGTTTATTAAAGATACAGATTTTAATTGGCAACCCAGTTTGACCCTAATCATACTCATACTTTCTTGATTTGGCTTGTGATTTCTGCTTTATGTTCTTATGATGGCTTACGATAGATTTTACAGGATCAGGTTTTTTGGGTTTTTGTTTTGTTTTGTTGGTTTTTGGAGACAGGGTTTCTCTGTGTAGCCTGGCTGTCCTGGACTCTTCGTAGACCAGGCTGGCCTCAAACTCACAGAGATCCGCCTGACTCCGCCTCCCAAGAGCTGGGATTAAAGGTGTGCACCACCACACCCAGCTTTGTTTTCCTTTTTTGATAATTATGTGCAGTGTGTTTCCCTATTAATACAGGTGGACAAAGCTGGGTGTAGGTATGAAGGGAAACATGGTAGCATCCTGAGAAACAGCCTGGCTGTTCTGCTTGCTGTGTTTTGGAATTCAGACAAGCTCCATGATGGGAAGTCCCTAAAGACAGCATTTCCCAGTGAACCATGCGATGGCTTAGTGCAGTTGCCTCCCTTCACTCAGGCCTTCGCTGGCTGCTTGAACTGTAGGTGCACACCTTTATTCCCTTTCTAGCTTCCGGCTCTCCGAGTCTCATGGAGCCTTGACACCTTTTGGGTTACTCTGCTGCCAGCCCCCATCTTTCCTACTATCTTGCTGTGCCTACAGCAATGGCACGTGAGGCTTGCAGAGTGTTTTCAGCCCACCTGCAGCACACTAGATAGGGGAGCTGGAGGCAGGATCTGGATTCATTTGATAGGGGGTCAGGCAGCACACTAGATAGGGGAG
>CAJQZJ010000231.1:406871-432491 GCA_907164525.1 Lophiomys imhausi
TGGATTCATTTGATAGGGGGTCAGGCAGCACACTAGATAGGGGAGCTGGAGGCAGGATCTGGATTCATTTGATAGGGAGTCAGGCAGGCCTCTAGACATGGAACTTCTGAAGCCAGTGTCTGCCTTCATTTTCATGCCAGCTAAAGAGTAGAGTGTGGTGAAGGGAAGGACTACCATTGGGAGTACCCATGTCACACGCCTTACTAGGATTGCTCTGTTCTTGGATTTTCTCGAGACTTGTGTATAAAACTGAACAAGTCTTACTCCCTAATCTTTTGTTTCTGGATTTCAAAACTCAGATTCAGAGAGGGAGAAGACCCTCATGCCACATACCCTAGCTTCAGGATGTGATTAAGAACCCTTTCCCACCTCTCACCTCCACTTTCTGTAAGGGTGACTAAAGGAGCACACTTCTGTGGGTCTAGGAGATAATTTCTTAGGAGAGTTCACTTGGGTTTATTGCTAGCCATGCATCGTTCTCCGAGCATCAGTATCTCTGAGTTCCCACATTGGTAGGGCAGTGTGCTAAGGAGGCTCAGGTCCCCGTTCACCCACAGGAATGTTCAATGGGATGCGAGTGGTGGGGCCAGTGTGCAGCAGGGAAGAAAACAGAAGGTGTTGACGAGTGTTTGAAGGTGTACAGACTGATAGGATTAGTACCAGCTGGGATCTGAGCATGTGTCTGCCTGCTTACTTGTGTCTGTGTGGGGACCTGCACTTTGTATTTCCTCATTTCACGAGTTTCTCGGAATCGCTGTGATGAGGTTGAGCACAGGTGGGATTGTTTGTGGCATCAGGCCTCTGCTCCCCAGGGTGAGCAATCTACTGCTGTGCTGGGAATGAAGAGCAGTGTCTAGCTCATCAATGGCTGCCTGTGAGAGACAGACTGTGGCTACTTGAAGTCGGTCATGATGTCTGCTGTGCACTGTCACCCTCCAGTTCCCCTCAGCAGGGGCGGCTTGGATCTATGCTGACTTCTGTTTGGTAATTTGTTGAAGGAAGGAAAGTGACTAATAACCTGCCAAAATCCAAGACATTTCTTGTGAGTTACTTGAAGGTCGTTTTTAATGTTTTAAAATTCTTTTTGCCTAGTCCAACAGCTCAAAGCAAAGAAAATATTCTTAAAATCTTTTTTGTGTGTGTTTTCAGCAATGGTTCTAATAAAATACCAGCCACTTCCAATTTTTTAAAACGATTTTACTTAGGTTCAAAATACATTTTGGCGTATTCTGCTAGACTGTAAACAATGCAAATTTAAAAAGGGCAAAAGAATGTCATCCTTACATAAGTTTGAGAAGTCATTATGTAGCTTTATACTCATTGCTATCATGAGGAAAATATCTTTTCTGGGAGACTTAGCAGTTGAGAGTTTTAATTCATGAACTACATAGACTCCAAGGCAGTGCTTTTATGGTTGAAGTGATTGTTGCCACAGAGGTTTGGGTTTTTTTTTTTTTTTTTCTGGTAGATTATGATGGGACAACTTCAGTGCACCGACCTTGTGGCTGAGTCCACAAGTCCTGCACATTCACAGGAATGACACAATATTATTTTATGGGAGAGAGTCCATTGAGGGGAAATGGACGTATGTTGGGCAGTGGGGTTTGAATAGCAGGTATCTGTGGTTTGCTTAAATAACTGCCGTGTGCGTATGTTTATTTCGCAAATTTGTTCCTGTTGGTTCAAGGAGAGTTCTACATACTATAAAGACTGTTGTTGCCATACTTACAGTGGTGGCTTCTTCCCTATCCTGTCATTGAGAACCTTAGATTTGAGGGTGGTGGTCTGATGGTTAGGAAGGGAGGAAGCTGTGGTGAGGTGTGTTGGGTCTCACTGGGTTCCATATGCAGATGAGTGTGAAACCTTGTGTAAACTATACCTACCACTTACCACACAATAACCTCCTCTTCACCCCCAACCCCAAGGACATGGCCCAAACTGGCTCAGCCCAGCCCAGAAGTAGCCCAGTGCAGGCAGAGAGTAGAGAAGGAAAGGCTGTCAACTAGACACCCAGAGCTGCCCTGAACCTTGGTTTCGTTTTTCTTTTCTTTTTTTTTTTTGAGACAGGGTTTCTTTGTGTAGCCCTGGGTATCCTGGAACTCACTGTAGACCAGGCTGGCCTTGAACTCACAAAGATCCACCTGTCTCTGCCTCTCAAGTGCAGGGATTAAAGGCATGTGCCACCAAGCCCAGCACACCTTGGTTTCTTACTGTTTTCAATATTAAATATGAATTAGAAGAAATGTCAAGTGATGTTTGACTGCAAAGATATTTCTAAACAGCCTTCTTACATTTTGGTATAAAAGCTGTGAACTTCATAACTTTGTAAGAGAGATATAAAGCATGAGGAAAAATAAAGTACTTTTACTAAGTGTCATTTTATTATTTTTTTCTACGTATTAATGATTAGCCTTTTTCATTTGGGCATAAAAAACAAGACAGTGGGCAGGAAACATGGTGTTTGTGTATGCGCCATAGACCCCCCCAGGTCCAAGGGTTTGTTTTAATGTCAGACAGATCAATGAGCAGAGAAGCTAGGTGGGAAGAAAAAAAATCACATCTCTCCTGCATTGTCCTCTAGTAACTGGATCTTCCTGTTACCCATTTATTTGATTTTAAATTTTTTTCTCAATGTCGTACATATAACGTCTTTAATCGAACCCACCCCATCCCTGTTCTTCCCCTCCTCCACATATGTTCCACCCCATCGACCTTGGAAAGCATCTGAGTGGTCCTGTGCTCAAGAACTAATAGTAGTGGGCCTGGAAGGGGGGGGGGGTCAGGGTTAGGGTTAGAGACTGTCTGCTCTTCCAGAGGACCCAGATGTGGCCTCTAGCACCTACATGGTGCTCACAACCATCTCTAGCTCCCAGTTCTAGGGAACCTGATGCCCTCTTCCTGACCCATGGGCACCAGACATGCAGGCGAGACACCTACACCCATAAAACAAAACTATAAGTATTTAAAAGAAAGAGCCATTGGTATGATTTCAGTGGGACTCAAACTTTTGATTTTATATGTATTTCCTATTATTCTATCCTGAAACTAGGGCCGTTTCCCATTAATACACTAACCAGACCCAAGCCCTTCCAATCCCTGACAGGATCAATTATGTCCATAGACTAAAAAGGGTTTTCTTTGTGTTTCATGCAGGTGTAGAAGTTAGACCGATTGGGTATGTTCCTCTGGCTCCCTTATGTTTGTGTGCATATGATGCACTTGTGGATGGAGGTCACTTCCCTAATCACTCTGCCTTTGACATTGAGGCCCAGGTCTCTCATTTGAACCCAGAGCTTGCCAGTTCAGCTACAATAGCTGATCAGCTTGTGCCATCAATCTTTCTTTGTCTCCCTTGGGATGGGATTACAAGTGATCAATCCAACAGGCATTTCCATTTGTGTGCGTCCTGGGGATCCAAACTCAACATTTTTACCCAGTTGCCCCAATTCTTCCACCTTATTACAGCCCCTCACCAAACCTCGTCCCTTTGGCTTGAGTGTCTGGCCAGCAGGCCTGCAGCATTCCTGTCTTTGCTCTCAGTACTGGAGTTACAGGTTTAAGTCACTATAGTTGGCTTTTAGGGATCTGCATTGGGGTCGTCATTCTTGCATAGCCCTGTATCTGCTGAGCCATCTCCCTAGTCCCAAACTGGATGTTTCTGGAGTCGATAAGTATGACTAGAAGACATTCAGTCCTACTGTGGCTGAGAAATGTTAATAAAGAAAACACTGGAACGAGCCATAAGGGTGTCTTTATTTAGATAGCTCTTTCAGAATGTAGTCTTTTTTTGTTTTGTTTTGTTTTTTTTTCAGATATCCCAGAGTAGACCCATCCTAAAACTGGCAGAATTGGGTGCACACTTGGTGACTGGGCTCCTGTGTGAGTGAGTGCTGCTGGCAGGTGCTGTGGCCAACCCAGTGCAAGGTGAGCAGACAGTGCAGGAGCAGCAATCACCCCACCCTCACCCCGGCAAGGCACCCCTAGCCTTCAGGTGGCATCTGGCTGTGCGCCAGGACCAGGAGCCCCTAGGCTTGGCGCACCTACTAGGTTCTTTGTGGTAAATGGCTCTAGCTGTGTTGGGTTGAGTTGGAATTCTGGTTGATCTTGCATGAGGTCTGTCTGGTTCATGCATACATGGTAAGCTGCAGCCACTGGAAGATGAAGCCCAAGATCAGTACCACAGCAAGCAAAGATGCCCCTCACCTCTAAGGACTGCTTGCATTGGGAAGGGAACAAGGGAAGGTTCTTAAAGGAACAGCCTGCTGCTTTTTCCCCAGGTCTTTCCCAGGAGGGTGTGTTTTCCAGCACAGTGCAACTTGTGGGGCAAGGCTGTCTCATGGTACACACGCCCCAGGAATCACAATCTTCACTAGGCTCCCTTTCAAAATCCAGTCCTGGGAGTGAGGAGCTCACAGGGTCTATCTTACTGACTCCACCTTGGGTTCTGTGGTGCAGAGGACACACTGTTTGGTACCTTACCTCAAGAACATTGAGTTTGATGATGCCGTCTCCATCCTTGTCAAATGCGTTAAAAGCTCCTGTGTGAAAGAAAACAGGTCAAAAGTCACCTTTTTGGTCACCCACACACACACACACCTTTTTTAGGGTTTTGCTTTAGTTTGCTTGTGTTTGCTTTTTAAAGAATTTATTGCTGTGTGCATATGGGCACATACCACAGAACACATGTAGAGGTGGGAGGGCAACTTGCACCTCATGGTTTTCAGCCATTGAACTCGGGCTACTAGCCCCACGCAGCAGTCATCTTGCCAGCCCTTGTTTTATTTTTGAAACAAGGCCTCTCCACATAGCCCAGCCTGGCCTTGAATTCATATCCTTCTACCTAACTCTTGGGATCACAAGTGAGCATCATCTAGTGCTCAGATCTGTCATTGTAAGAAGCCTCTGTGCTCAGTGCTGTACCTCCACACAGAACATAACCGTTTCCCCTTGCCATACTTTTCTTGGCCTTCAGAGAGTAATGGCTGATGTGGGCGGGAGTGGGCAGTACTGCCATAGCTGCACCACGAGAGAGGGGCTGGAGAGAGAGCTGAAGAGCAGCCCCTCACTTACTGAACATCCCTTCCAGCCTGACGAAGCAGCAGATGAAACTGTCAAAGTCGATGTTCATGTGTTTGTCTGCGTAGCGCATGGTGATGATGTCATAGAGTTGGCTGTTAAGGTGGAAGCCTGGGACGGGCAGGGAGAGGAAAGGAGAGTGAAGTTCTGAGGCCTCTCCTTTCCCTGCCCCTTGGCCATGCTGGCCTGGGAAGTGATGGGAGATGAACTCTAACAGGGCCCTGGTAGCCCCTCCCCCTCCCCCCTTCCTCTTCCCCAGCTCTTAAGTCTCCATTTCCCTCAGCACCTGCATCATTGACTGCATTTCGCATTTCATAGCTATTGATGGTGCCAGAATGGTCTGTGTCATATTGTTTGAAGATTTTCTGAAAATACAAAGTTTGAAGACAGCAATCACACACTTAATCCCAAGTTCACCCTGTCCATCTCTCCCACATTAGGCTCCCATCCTACCTGCCAGGCCTTGATCTTTTTCCATAGGTGATGGAACTCTTGAAGGTTCAGTCTCCCAGAGCCGTCTGTCTGGAGGATGGATGTCAGGGCCACAGGCACATAGTAAAATCCCCTGAACTGGGACGGGCATCTAGGGTGCTATGCAGAGGTGGCCTTCAGAGAGTAGTGGCTGATGTGCAGCCTCGGTGGGAGGGAGTGGGCAGCAATGCCATGGCTGCACCATGGGAAGGGGCTGGAGAGAGCTGAAGGGCAGCCCCTATCAGGGTTCCTGGCCCTAGGTTCCATCCTTACCCCCTCCCTGCCATCTCTACAGCTCACAGAGCTGTCCCCTAAAAACAATCCGTGTTTGGACAGCATCCCAAGCAGGATTTCAAGCCTGTGGTTAATGCTGGAGGTGGTGAACAGCCACAAGCCAGTATCCTTCCCTAACCTCCTCAGCCAGGCCAGCATCCAGGACTGTCTGAGTCAGGATCCCCTTAAGCCTCTCCCTGGGCATGGGCACCCCTAACTGTTCCCCTGATCCTGTGGCCGGATTTCAGAGGGGTGGGGGTGGTAGCTGCAAGGATACATCCATGAGAGCTATCATGCTTCGGCAGGACTCCAGTGTGAACCCTTGTGTCTTCAGGTCCTTGTCTGAGGGGATTGAGAAGGGTGAGGAGCTGCTTGCAGGCAGCTGGGGCCCATGCCCATCCCCCACATCAGGCTGGAGCTGCTCACGTTTGTTCACCACCGTGTTGAGGACATTTCTGAGTTCATCTGCGCAGATCTCCATGTCCTGGGGAGAGGAGAGTTATGAAGTGCAGGGCAGCCACTGGGACAGGGGCTTTGCAAGACAGGTCCCAGCTGTCCACATGTGTGAGATTCCCTTTCTTCTGCCATGGGAATCTGGGGCTTTTCTGAGCAAGATGGTCTAGTTTCTGCACCCTCAAGCCACCAAGTGGTTATGTTAGTCCCAAACCCAAAGGTACAGGTGTCTGTGATATGACACACACATCCTTTGGTTTTCCAAACCAGACTGATTTTTGTTAAACAGTGAGTCTCTAGAGGAGGTGGGACCCTGGGCTAGAAGAGAAACACATACATCGCCTGCGATCTGCCTGAAGATGTTCCAGAACTGCTGCTGCTCCTCACTCTCCTGGTCTGTGTGGCCAGGCCATGCCTATGGGGACACAAAGGAGACTGGTTCGTGGGAACCCAGGCGTCAGTGTCCCAAACAGCTCCACAAAGCAACAGTAGCTGGCACAGGGCTCTTGTTCTCAGTCTACCTGCTGAACCTAAGTGGGGGCCCTCGGTGCTCAGCGGCTCTCCCTGCCTCACTGGCCCTGGCCCCTTAGGCCAAAGGACATATTTGCCATGGCAACATGCAGACAGCAGCTTTGTTTCTCTCCCAACTCCTCCAGATAGAACTTCACTATTTTGAGCTTGACTCCAGCCAGGTCTTCCTGCCACTTCTGTCTTTGTGGCTAAGTCCTCAAAGGACCCCTCCCTCCCCACTTCATGGGTACTCCTAGATGGAGGATGTGGCCCAGAGTTCTGCAGGACTGCATGACTGCTGTGAGACCCCACTTCCTGCTACGGTCCTTTTTTCCTCCCTTGCCAACAACTGTGAATGAAGGCAGAGTTCAGCCTCACTCTCTCTAGCAGGCTTGTCTCCGGTTCTCTATTGTCATGACTGGAAAAGCTCCGGTGGGCCGTGTTCAGCCTATTATTCCCATTCCAGGACTGGTTTGGTGTGGCAGCTGACCCTAAGACATTTACCCCAGAAGTACCCCAAAGTTCAGAGGAACTTGCTGGGAGGAAAAGTCAGTGGGATGATCCAAACCCCTCAATGTTGAAGAGACCCTCCCCTGGGAACCACCATATCCCTCGCTTATGGACCCCCCAGAGCACAGCAGAGCCCCCAGTGCGAGCTAAACTCCCCATCTATGCCACATGCTCAGAAACCTGCGGGGCTTTCCCTTGTTTATCCGGCCCTGCTTTGTCTTTGCCCTCCTCTGCCTCCTGGTCCACACCCAGCTCCTTGTTGCTGTTTGCTCTGTCTGAAACAAAGATGATGGGCTGGGAAAGGGAGGGAAATGGGGAGGGCAGGAAGGAAGCAAGGATTATAGGCTGACAGGCACAAGAGGCAGGCTCCCCCTAGAGCAGCTTTGTCCAGCAAGGAGGAATGGTCACTCAGGAGCATCAGTCTCAGTTCAAGTGGCATCTCTGCACGGACAAGCTGTGTGACTAGGAGAGAGATGCCAAGCCTTTCTGGACGTCAGAGCGCTCTCTCTCTTTCTCTCTCTCTCTCTCTCTCTCTCTCTCTCTCTCTCTCTCTCTCTCCTCTCTCCTCTCTCTGTGTGTTTTGTTTTGTTTGGGGCCAAGTCTCACTATGTAGCCCAGGCTAGCCCTGAGTACACCACCCTGTTTGGCTTGAACCTCAGTTCTTTCTCACTTTTATTCATGTTTTTAAAAATAATTAAGTGTTATATATGTTAATGGGTCTATTATTTTATCACACCCACCCCATTCCTCCACATGCTAGAACAAAGTAGTACATATAAGAATGCTAAGAATGCTGAAAGCATATGTGATAATGATTTTTAAATATTTTTGTGAATTTATTTTTCAAAAGGAAAAAACACTGAAGTCTCTCAGAAACTCAGTGTAAAACCCATTAAAAATGAAGCTTTTCATGTCCACCACAGTGGTACAAAACTACAATCCTCACAGAGGGAATAACCATAAGTCCAAGGCCTGTCCTAACAGAGAGCAGGGCTCTGGCCCCTCAGTACCCAAGGAACCTCTCAGAATCCACTGCTTGGTGGCATATCTGCCCTGACCAGCCCTCCCTTCATGTAAGAAATACCTTCATTGGCCATTTACTCATCTGCTACTGTAGCTGGAAAAACCTGACTTTTCCTTCTGATTGGACCTCTGTGGGGACCAGATGAGTCAGTGAGTGTAAAACCGTACCACGCACACACTGATGGTGCTACAGAAGCAGGAGGGACGCTTCAAGGTTATATCCATGCAAGTGCAGAGGCTACAGAAGGGCTAGAGAGTGGCCTCATGTCCTGCCTGTGTTAGTGTGGTGGGAGGCAGCAGGACTTGGGGCCAAAGAGCAGACAATCTTAGCAGTCTCAGCCAAAAAAGCAGCCGGACCAGGGTTGTCCCATCCTTCCATGCTGTTTGTGTAGGTTACCCAGGGGGACACATGGGAAAGCAGCTCTGCCAGGTTTGATTCCAGGAGGCTCCTTAGACCCCAGCTTGCTCTTCTAAACAATAGCTCTTGCCCAAGCAAATGAAGCTTGTGGGGATCTCAGAACAAGCAGAGGTGATAATCTGAGGGGACCAGTAGGTGGGGTATAGCCATGGGGTACCTCTATCACCCATGCATCTATAGATCACATGCAGGTCTTGATACTTAGGCCTTGGAGTGTAAAGGGCACTAAAGAGATTAGACAAGAGACTGGTCTCAGAGTAGACATATTGGTACTGGTTCCAATGTCCCAACTTGTTAGCTGTGTGTGTGCCCTTGGCACTGCACTTCTCTGAATATGAACCCTCAGTTTTAAAAAGGATAAACACTATCTACCTTTAGGTACTATTATATGGGGCATAGGGGACCATCATAGTGGCACACCACATGGTGTATGTTCCCTCTGGTCTGCTAGGAAAAACTCTGTGACAGTTGTGGCACTGCCATAAGCACCCACAGCAAACCTTGTCTGATGGCTGTGGTATTTCAGAGCACAGACTCTGGGGAACCACCTGGCTCCAATGTGGGCTCTGCCTCTTTCTGGCTGTATGGTCTCAGGAAGACTAGTTTGTCTATACCTTTTCTTCCTCCAAAAACAGGACTGATAATGGAATCCCTGTCCCACGATTACTGTGAGATTGAGGAAACACATGACAAGCACCTGAAAGAGCAGCCAACCCAGCAGAGGCTCCAAGGAGAGGAAGAAGCACTTCTTACACATGCCACGTATACACACACTTGTTACACATGCGGACACACATGCACAGTGCCCTGCCCACTCACCCTTGTTACACCTACCTTGTTTTTTTTCTTTTTCTGCATAGAAAGGGGAGAGTAAATGGGGAGTAGGTGAAAATCAAGTTTCTGGGATGGTCAGTGGCTCAAGGCTCTGGGGTCCAGATATTGTGATCAATGGAACTTACTTAAAAGCATATGAAAGCCAGTGAGATGGGTCAGTAGGTAAAAGCACTTCCTACCAAGGTTGACAACTCAAATGTGACTCCTGGGAACCACATGGTAAAAGAAGAAAACTGACTGGCACAAGTTGTCCCCTGACATTCCATGTGTGTGCCTGGCACATGCACATGCATGAATAAATAAATAGATAAAAGTTTTAAAAGGCATGAAGGGCAAAGTGAGAAAAGCATTCTCCCGCCATGTCAAGAGACTGATAGCTTCTATGCTGTGTTCTGCTAATCCAGTGCTGGGAGGGAAGGACCTGGCCAGACTTACGCAAAGTAGGTCCCTAAAATGTGGCTCAACAATCAGACCTACGTGAAAACAAGTTTGCTTTAGGAGATTTCATTTTAACATTTAGGCAAAGGTTTAACAGGGAGATTGAATATGGGTTTCCAGGTTTGGGGCTTCCTTTGCAAAACTGAAAAGTTTGGCCATCACACTGGGCCGGCTTTTCTCCTGTGGCAAGTCAACTGAGTGACTACTACTGTCCCTCCAACATTGAAGCTAAGGGTCTTTTTTTTTCAAGACAGGATTTCTCTGTGGAGCTCTGGCTGTCCTGGAACTCACTCTGTAGACCATGCTGGCCTTGAACTCACAGAGATCCACCTGCACCACCACACACAGCCCACCAAGTGTCATTTGAAAGCTGTTGTCAAACATAGTTATGTAGGGACACTAAAACCGCTACACTGACCTGCTGTACCCGTGTGATATGCCAGGTCCCATAAGCCTCCCTCCTCCCCTTTTTAAGCAGTGCTGGAGTTGAATCCAGGGCCTTGTGGATGCCAGGCAAGCATTCTACACTCAGCCACGCTCCCATTCCATGAAGGCTTGAGTGTGCGACTCCTGATGCATACTCTACAAAGACCCAACATCCAGAGGATGAGGAGGAACTAGATGCACCTAATGCTAAAATGAGATGTGCAGAGGCTAGGAAAGCACCTGGCTCCAGCAGGAGCACAGTCAGCATTATGAGCATGAGAGTCACTACCTGAAAGTACTCAGTGGGGCATTGGTCACTCAATGAGGCTCAAGTCACACTCACTGAGAACAACCCAAAGATCCATGGCAGACCTGATACTCTTCAACCCACCCCTCACCCCCTCATAAGACACACACACACACTCTCTCTCTCTTTCTCTCTCTCTCCCTCTCTGTCTTTCTCCCTGCTTCTATAGGCCCGAAGGTCGGGGAATCAGAACTTGAGTTCTTGCCTGCTCTCTGCCACTTCCTGCCTGTAGGAATACAAGGAAGGCATTTAACCCTACGGAGCCACCACCTTCTCAAGTGAAAAGCTGAGGTGACAACCTCATCCACTTTTCAGAATGTTCATAAAAAAAATTATGTAAGCCACACACATGAATGATGCCTGTAAATACCCTTGTGCATATGCTACACCAGGCATTTTGCATGTGTGAGCTTTTTTATTTCAAGCCCACAAGCATGGCCAGGCTGTTACCATTTCACAGAGTAGAGAACTGAATCAGAGAGGTGATTTGTCCAGGTAGGAGGTGAACAATCCAGGTTCTAACCCTGGGTCCTGAACCTAGAATACTTCCTTTTCTCTGTGTGAGAAATCAGATACGATTCGACTTCATGACCCAATATTAGCTGCCCTTGTCATTGCTTCCTAAGACCTTCCTTTAACTGATAAAAACTCCACACTCCCTGGCTTCTGGCCAGCTGAATAGTTCTACAGAGGGAGAATCATTCCTTCTGCCCTGAGCATTAGACTGCCCCTGCCAATACACACTCTTCCCATCATATCTGTCCTCTCCTGGGCGGGGGATGTCACCCTCCATAATATCTTCTCATATCTAAGGGTCACTTACCACTGGCCGATCCACAGAGATTGTATTTTCAGCTTCCCTGCAAAAAAAACACAAACACAGAGTGTCTCAATATCCCCTGGACCAAATCACTCCAAGAATTTATTCAAGTCTCATGGCTTCTTTGTGGTCAAGTTGAGAATATATCTAAAAGACCCTGGAACTAAACGTTCACCCCAGGAGCCAGCCTCATGAAGACACCACTCCCAGAAAAACCCAGGTGCACAGCTACTTCTTGTTGTTGCCCAGAGCTCCCTCAAAGCATGGCCCAGCTACCTAGCAACAGGCCTGGCACCTCTTCCAGGGACAGAACTCAGAGAGGCAGGGTCCGTCAGTGTATCTGTGGCCCAAGGCAGAAATGGTGCCTTGCTGGCTTCCTGTGCATTTCAACCACCCTCACTGCCTCATACACGCATTCCATGCTTTATTTTTTTGCTGCTTATCATTTCTATAAATCTAAAATGTCACAATATATGTTTCATTGTCCCTAAATGTTAAGCTCTTTGAAGGCAGCAAACTCCTCCTTTAATTCAGTTTACTATCCCCAGTGCCTAGAAGAGAACTTGGACAGAATGGGCACTCAACAAATATCTGCAGGATGAATGGAGTGAACAGATTTTTGTGGGCTGCTCTAGTGCCACAGGGCTTTAATTGCAACTCCTCTGGAGGCTGGGGCAGGAGGATCAAAGGGTTGAGGCCAATCTGGATGAGTTCAAAGCCAGCCTGGGAAATTTAGTTAAACCCTGTCTCAAAAAAGAAAGATGAAAGCCACAGCATAATGCTTGCCTGGTATGATTGAGGCCCCGGGTTTAATGTCCAGTGTTGCAAAAAGTAATCAGACAAGCGAGGAAACAATGACTCCAGAGTGAAGAATGGCAAAGACCAGAGGGTATGCCCCAAGAGCCCTGAAGGAAATTGGTCCAGCTGCCTCCTGCCTATAGGATGGGCCACATGAGCGACCTCTTAGGGACAGGTGAAGAAAGCCAGGCTGGTACTCACTCAGAGAGATTCCTCTTCTCAGAGAAGACCCGGAGGATGAATTCCCCCTCCTGATGGGGCTCATAAGTGGAGGGTACAATGACATACTCGCTGGGGGGCAGGCGGAAGCGCTGGGACACCTCCCGCATGTTGATGTAGGTTTTGCTTCTGGCCTTGGAGGCGTTGTACAGGAAGAAGTCCTTCTGTAAGTGCTGCTTATTCCCGTGCATCTGAGGAAAAGAACCCAAGAGAACCAAGTCCCTTGGGAGGGTTGCATGGACCTGCCCACAGTCCCCTCCAAGGGCCCCTTCCTAACTCTTTGGACATACATTTCACAGTCTCTAACTATCTGCTTCCAATTCCTAAGGCCTCAAATTGCTCAACATCACAGAAGTTCCATGTCTCTCTTCCTCTTCCTTTTTTTGTGATTCAGAAATGAAGGTCAGGTCTATGCTTTCCCTAGGCAGGGCCACTCACCGGAACTGATGATCTTCAGTTCCAAATCCCTCAGGCTGACAAGTGCCCCAAAGATGGGGAAGAACTTTGGCTGGGTTCTGAAGGAGGTGGTTCTGCTACCCTAGTAAGCCACCACCTTCAAACATGTCTCTGTGAGTGTATACTTGCATGAGTGTGAAAGAATAGTGTGTGAAGGTTTGTGTGTTTGATGGGTAGGGTACCCAGGCGGAAGGGAGAAAATGTGCATTATGGGGTATGATACCCTCCTATCAGTCCTGCTCACCAACCCTACCGGGAAGCGTCTCAGGGAACCACAGACAGACATAAGACCCCCAAGGAATGCTGCACACCACGGTGGGCCGCTGCCACTGCCATACCTCTTTGGGAACCTGGAAGCAAAACAGAAAGACAACACCTCTGATGTGAATGAGGGTACAGAGTTGGCAGAAGGGAATGCCAACAACTATAGAGTGACTGTCGGCTCTAAATCCGGCCACACCCTGCCAGCCCCAGTCCTCAACACTGCACTGCAGAAGTCCCCGCGGCATTTATGCTGCTTACAAACACATGTGGGCCTAAGAGCCGGAGCCCTGGTGGTCACTGAGGACCAGGAAAGCCAGAGGACCTGCTGAAAACTCCAAATTTTCCCCACGGGGAGGTGGATTTCCTGTGCTGGAGCTGGGGAGGTCTCCATACCTCGTAGATGGCGAAGCCAATGGTGAAGAGGTTGGCCCCCAGCTTCCGGTCCTTGCGCCTATTCTTCTGCATCAGAGCCACCAGGAAGCTGCAGATCACCTCGGAGTCATCAGGGTCGTCATCCTCCTCCAGGAGCTTTAGTCGGTACTGCGGGTTGGTCCAGAAAGTGTCTGCACCCCCGAGAGAGGAAGTGCACACTCAGATATGCCTCTTGAGAGAGGGCAGGAAGGAAAACGAGACAGGGACCTGTCTCCTCTGTTCCCTATGTGAGGGGTAACTTAAGATTTTTATTTATGCCGGGCGGTGGTGGCGCACGCCTTTAATCCCAGCACTTGGGAGGCAGAGGCAGGCGGATCTTTGTGAGTTCGAGGCCAGCCTGGTCTACAAAGCGAGTCCAGGACAGCCAGAGATATTCAGAGAAACCCTGTCTCGAAAAACCAAAAAAAAAAAAAAAGATTTTTATTTATATGTGTATGGTTGTTTTTCCCGTGTGTGTGTGTGTGTGTGTGTGTGTGTGTGTGTGTGTGTGTGTGTGTGTGTATATATATATATATATATATATAGGTCTGTGTACCACACCCATGCCTGGCACCCACCGAGGTCAGAAGAGGGCCACCTTGTGGGTGCTGGGAACCAAAGCCAGGTTCTCTGTAAGAGCAGTAAGTGTCCTTTACCACTAAGCCATTTCTCCAGGGCTTATTAAATGAATTTTGACTTAGAATTAGGACAGAATTCTGAAATGGCCCTAAGTTACTGTTGCTATTTTGTACTACTTATTTACATAAATGAAATTCTCAAGACTGACAATTCTAACATCAAAATATCCATCAATTCCAAAAAGTGCTGAAAATGCTCTGGGTCCTTAGTATCTAATATTCAGCAAAATTTAAATTTTTGTACAAAAGTAAACAAGTACATCTATCCTATTAATATACAACTAAATGGTAAACTATACGGGCACTAACAAATTATTTTTAAAAATAGATTTATTTTCTTTTATTCTCCTGACTCCACCTCCTGAGTGCTGGGATTAGCGGCATGTACTGTCACACATGCTTTATTCTGTGTGTGGGGACTGAACTCAGAAGTTCATACATGCTAAGCAAGCACACTATCAACTGTGGTACATCCCCAGTCTCACAAGTAAACTTCTTAGTGACTTATTATCAATACGTGCTTGATTTGCATACCTATCTTATACCTTTCTATACCCAGAATTGTACAAAAATTCCTCCTGAAAAGAAGTTACATGCAAAAAAGCTTAAGGGCCTATTCCCTGCTCCAGACAACTGTAAGATGCCCTGTGCCTAGGTGCTCAACAAATATTTGTGGAAAATGTGATTCAAGCATTTGTCTAATTATTGGTGAGTGGGACCCCTACCCTTGTGCTGGCTAGTTTTATGTCAATTTTCCATAAGCTAGAGTCATCAGAGAGGAAGAAACCTCAGTTGAGAAACTGCCTCCATAAGATCAAGCTGTAAGCAGACAACCCTGTAGTTCTTCTTTCTGTAAGAAAGCAGGCTGAGTCACGGGAAGCATGCCAGTTAGCAGCAGCCTCCATGGTCTCTGCATCGGCTCCAGCCTCCAAGTTCCTGCTCTGTTTGAGTTGCAGTCCTGACTTCCTTCAATGATGAACAGTGATGTGGAATTGTATGCTAAATAAACCGTTTCTCCCTAAGTTCCTGTGGTCATGGGGTTTAACCACAGCAATAGTAACCCTGACTAAGCCCACCCTTCCATAGAATGGGATCACATTGACTGGCTGGGCAATGGCCTTCACGCCTCCTCCTTTCTGAACTTCCACTGTCTTTGCTGACAGCTATGCTTTGTAGTCTCCTCATGCGTCACTGGTCTCTGGGACGTGGCTTTATGCGTCTCCTCTGGTTCCACCTATGCTGTTTCCCTAGATATCTGACCCACTCCACTGTGTTTGCGTGAGTGCGTGTGTCTTCTACTTTCTTTGTTTTCTTTCCTTTCTTCTTTTGCTTTTGTTTTTCTGTGTATCCCTGGCTATCCTGGAACTTGCTTTGTACACCAGACTAGCCTCGAACTCACAGAAATCCACCTCCCTCTCCCTTGTGCTGGGATTAAAGGCGTGGGCCACCACAGCTCTGCTGTGACTTCTACTTTCTAACTGACTCTACATTCCAATGATGCCTGAGCTTCACATCTTAGCTCATTTCTTGTCTAACGTCCCCTCTCTCTACAATCCTTTCCTTAAATTTATTTCCTCTTTCTTTTCATCATAAAACACTGAGATGTGTGTGTATGATGTATGTATGTATGTGTGTGTGTGAAAGCAGGTGCAGGCATGGCGTGGCATGCGCATGGGGGCAAAGGGCAACCTTGAGTGTCAGTCCTATCTTCCACCTTGTTTGAGGGTCTCTGTTGTCTGATGCTGTGTATGCTGGGCTAACTGGCTACTGAGATTCTGGGGATTCTCCTGCATCCTTTTTCCATCTCACTGAAATCACTGGAATGACGGACACAGGACTTACTCTGCCCGACTTTTATAGGGGTTCTGAGGAATCCAGACTCAGTTTATCAGGCTAGCTCTTTATACACTGAAAGACCTCTCTGTGGTCTGCACTGAGTTTTTAATCAAATAACTAAGTCTACTCTAGAATGTAGGTGACTTCATTCTCTTACAAATCTTTCCCTTGATGGTGAGCACCTCAGACTTTTCATGTCATGAACAAGTCCTCTTACTGTAACTCCACAACCAGCCACACCAAAACAGCACACTGACTCTTGTTCTGTGTAACTTGTGTTACAGTACTGACTCATCCACCCAGGCCATTGTACTGGCCCCTTGGTATCATTCGTTATTCCTTCCCTAAATCTGAATTCTCCCCTCCATCTCTGGAGCCACTGACTGGGACAGGCTTTCAGCATCTATGCCGTGGACTACTGCAGCAGCTGCCAGGGCCTCAAGTATACCTTCGATGTCATTGACATGGTGTTCTGACAATTTCCTGCTTCAACCTTTGCTGCCAGCCAAGGTGCCAAGGAACTGCTACTAGCTCCCTATTGGGATTCCTCAGCATGGGTGTTTGCTTCCTCAAATGAAGAGGCTTTAACAAGACAGTACATCCGTAAGCTTAGTACAGACTCAATAAATGATAGCTAATATCGTCCTTCCTGGAATGAGTTCTGCTGAGACCGTCCCCCATCCGGAGGATCTCCCACCTGGGAAGTTGCGGCAGCCTCCGGCAGAACAGCCCCTCACCCAGCGGCCCTCGTTTACAGACACTGTCCAGGTCTGAAGCTTATCGGACTCCAGGGCATCAGCTGTGAGGTTGCAGATCTCCAGCTTTGTGAAATGGTAGACAAAGTCATCATATGACATCCTGAGAGGTTGAAAGAGGAGAGACTCACACAGGCTAAGGAAGGGAAGATTCAAAGGCTAATACAGAACAATAAAGTCCTCAGAAGACTCTGACAATTGTTGGTTTCCTTGTTTGCTTGCTTTTGAGAGACAGGATTTCATTATGTAGTCTAGGTTGATCTTGACCAAATTTGATCCTCCTGCCTGTCTCCCAAGTGATGCACTTATCTACCGCAAACTATCACCATGTCTTATAGTAATGACTCCTCATTTGTCCTTGATGAGAGCTGAAAATCAATTCTCCAGAATGTTACTGTGTATTTCACCATTGCCAGACAAATTTTGGGCACAGGGAAAAGAGATGTCACTTGGGGAAGGATATTTTTAAGGCTAATGACATCACAAATAAATGTATCTGGGTCTTGAGGGAACCACTGGTGTCTTAAAGGACATTGCTGCCAGCTGAGATTCAGAAGGCTGACATGACAAGAATAAGGCTGGCTCTGTATGTACATCAGGTAAGCACAGCCCGTTGGCTCAGAAGAGAGCCATGTCAGGGCCAGTGCACAAGGGTGGCTGGAACAAGAGCTGTCATGTGCAGGCCTGGGGCTGAGCTCAGTCACTGCCATGACCTGCTATGCTCTTTTCAGAACCTTATTTTTGTTGGGTCCTGAGCCCCAGTGGGAAGACAGGACCCAGATGTGCCAAAGATGGAACCTGGTGTGGCCTCTGACTGGGAACTGAGGTCTTACCTCCCTGCCTGGATCATGAACTTACCAGAACTCTCCATCCTCTGTGACCTGGTGCTGTAGACGGGCCTTCTCATCTTTGTCCACAAAGCTCCAGTCCTTCCAACTGGTAGGAAAATGGAGGGGTTAAGGAAGGAGGAGGATGAAAGGGAGGCCTGATGTGGGCTGGGACAGAGGATCAGAGAAATACAAAGTTGGAGAAGCCCATATCCAGATCACAGCCAGTATGAGCCATCAAAGCACAGTTCTGACCTGCTACCCTCAGTGGGAAGGCCTGTAGTGAATTCCCACCACCTTCAATCCTAAGACCGAGCTCCTCGAACGGGTTCACAAGGGCTTGACTGGCTCTGGCTGACTCTTCCAGCCTCCTCATTAAGAACTTGATTCTGCAAATAGGCAATCTGGGGGACTTTCCTGTGGTAGCTGACAGACGTCTGTGTGTCCTTACACAATGCCACTTGACCTGTCAGCTGCAGAAATGATTACATCAACTACCTGGGAACTATGATGAGTTCATGAAGTAACTCATCCAAACTGTTGGCTTGCTTCCCACTGAGCTGCTAAGAAAAGATCAAGCATGTGAATGGCTCTTCTTTCCGTCCAGGAAACAGCCAGCACTGTTTCTAAGACATGGTGCTTTTATACTTTCTCTCCTCCAGAGTGAAGTCAGCACATTTATGTCTCGGGCTCACTGGGTTAGAATTAAGCTAAATGGGGTTTAGGGTGTGCTGGGAGTCAGGGTGTCCAGGAACCAAAGTGGAGAATGCTGAGAGACATAGCCCCACTCAGCAGCCCCTAAAGGGGGGACTCAGCAGCAAGTGTGCCAAGGCACCGAGTTAGTCTGGAAACACAGCAAGGTTGTTGTGGGTGACTTAGACTATTGAAGACACAGTGATGGGGCAGCGAGGGTCCCACAGCACAGAGCACCTTTCATACAGATCTACCTCTAGGTAACCCAGGTGACTTCTCATCCCACCCAAAGCATGAGAACCTGTATCGTTGTGACCCCGCCACTGAACCTCAAATCCACAGGAACAAGTCCATGTTTCTACATTGCTCTCTACATCCTCAGTAGCATATAGTCAGCTCCAAGAAAGGATTTGTCACTTGGATGAGTGACAAGGGGTATGGATGTGTATGACTATAGGAGGCAGCAAGCTCACAACCAGTGTCTGGTGTCTACTGTGAGAGGACTTATTCACAGGCTGTCCTCAGTGCTTAGCCCTGTGTCCCTAGTTAATAGGTGATGAATAAACACTTGCTAAGTGAATGAATGTGTGGCTGAAAGAACCAGGAGTGAGCATGCATTATGATGGTGTGTGCATAAGTCTACAGAACAGAGCCCCACAGGCCTGGGTGTGCGCCTTTTCAAGGCTGAGTCTTAGTGTTCAAGCACAAGAGGCTGCCTGTCATTTAGTAGACACAACCTGGCCTGGGTGACTGAGAGAACCCTAGAGGAGCTTGTAAAGTTCTGGAGCCTTTGTGATGACTTTTCCATGGTGGTTATCTTGTTGTTCCCAGTCTTTTTTGTTCAGATATAAGCAGTAACAATCTTTCACAGGACTTGAGTATGAAGATAGCGAAGGAGAAGATATCTCAGTCTCACTTAGGCACTCAACCCAGCTGTCATGTTTCCTCCCAGAAAGTGCTGGTACTGCTTCCATCTTACAGATGAAGCAAAGAGACACTAAGAAGGGAATTGCCTGTTTTGTCCAAAACTGCACAGACTCTTCTAGAGTCGTTCCTCTCAAAGCTATAACCTTGACATGTTCACTCAGTCCCTGGCTCCTGCTTTCACCCCCAGCCCCTTGTGGGGAGCCCACATCTGTATCCTCTGCAGGTCTTTGTTTTGTGGGTGATGTTGCACCAGCACCAACAGTACTCTCATGGTTTGGTACCCAAGCCAGTGTGGCCCCAGGCTCTGTTGCTCCGTGGTCTGCCTCACCTACCCATCACTCCAAGAGCCGTTCCACTCCACCTGCCCCCAGGGGTTCCGCAGCCGCACCAGCTTCACCTTTTCACCTTTGAACAGGGCCTGGGGCAAAGAGACACAGCTCTGAAGCTTGAGCAACTTTGGAAAGAAGGAACATCTGACCTTCTCTGAGGCCTGGGGTAGAAGTTGAGAGATTCCAGTATGAAGGCTGCCTGCCTGACCCTGGCCAGTAAACAAACCAGAAACTTGCTGACAGAGTTAAGAGTCTGACCGTTGTATGTGTTGGTGGAGGGGATAAGCATTTATGGTGAGGCTTTAGAAATATATTAAGTACTTCTGTGTGGGTTTTACTTTATCTCTCTTTTATTGTTATTTTTATTTATGTGGATGTATGTTTACCCACATGAGCTTATGTGCATCACATATCTGCAGGTGCCTGAGCAGGCCAGAGGTTATTAGATCCCCTGGAACTAAAGTTACAGGTGGTTGTGAGACCTGATGGTGCTGGGAACCAAACCCAGGTCCTCTGGAAGAGCAATAAGTGCTCCTACCTGAGAGCCACCTCTCCAGCCCCTATTTTTAGTGTGTGTGTGTGTGTGTGTGTGTGTGTGTGTGTGTGTTGTGATGTGCCTCAGTGTACATGTGGACATCAGAGAACAAATTTCTGGAGTCAGTCCTCTTTCTACCATGGGCTCCAAGTTTGAAGTTACATCTTCAGGCTTTCACAATAGGTGTTTTTACCAACCAAGTCACCTCACCAGCCCTCTGTGTGGATTTTTTAAAAAAGGTTCCTGCTGGGTAAACTACAGACAGTTCCTTGATGGACCAATTGGAAAAACATGCCCCGTTCTCCAGTCATGTGAAGACACAGCCTCTCTCGGGCATAGAATGCTCAACTGCATGTTACAGTCTCACAATGTCTCTGCTTGGGAAATGACCCAGGTAGTGTCAGAAACCCCACAGGAAGCAAAATATTGCAAATGAACATGAGAGAACATGAAACATGGCAATACACAAACCCAACTTTGTAGGACAAAAGCAGTATTTCTAATTGTTCCTTGGGCACATTAGAAAAGTTTCCATCTTCAGCATTAAAAGCAAAGGGCCAGGGAAATGGCTTAGCTGGTGATACACGTGCTGATGAATCCCCAGCCCCCATGTAAAAAGATGACACAACCAAGCATGTCTGGAACCCCAGCATGGGGAGGGTGGATCCCTGGAGCTCACTGGCCATCCAGTCTAACCAACTGGTAAGGTCCAGGCTCAGGGAGAGACACTGCCTCAAAATAAGGTGAACCACTGAGGAATGCTCAGTACCGAGGCCTGGCCTCCACATGTACAGACAGAAGCATGGGCATTCACTACACACACAGCTGAGTCAAGAAGCATCTGCAGCAAGATGTACCTCTAGTAGGTCCCATAGGCCCCTTCACCCCCAGGAACCCAGCTTGGACCTGATTAGCAAGCACTTTGGGTAGTGACAGAGGCACAGAAAATTAAGTCTTGACATTAAGAGATCAATTCAGGAGTTTCCAGGACCCACCTAGCTGCACCAGACTCACCTCCTCCAGCCCAGTGACTGAATAGGCATGGCCTTTCACCAGCCCACAGGCCATTCTTGTTTCATACTGCACCGGAACGATTGTCTGCAGAGCAATGACCACACAGCCTGTCAGGACTTGCGGGCAGAAGTTCTACTACTTGGAGACAGGGGTTCATATTGGTGCATTCCTGAGTTATCACAGACTAAGGATGACTCGCTTCCCTGACAATGTGTCTTATGGCCAGGATCAGACCCTCGCTGGTTTCTCAAGAGCAACATGAAGATGCAGTCCTAGACCCCTAGCTGATCACACTGCCCTCATGGCCAGAGAGCAAGGTGGGGGCTGTTATATGAGGTGAGTAAAAGGATTTGCCCTTCCTTTCTAGACCCCCTCAGAAGAGAGGAGGTGACATCCGGGATCTGTGCCATTATTTGAACCCTTCTAGAGTTAACTATTCCCAAAATACGAATTGAGAAAGGGAGTTAAAAAAACAAACAAAAAAAAACTATACATCTAAACTTTTCTCTTGACATCACCTCCTCTCCCTCACACTTACCTAGAACTTGAAAGTCAAGAAAACTGTCCTGCTCCCAGGGGATACTGGGAATACTGAGTGGTTCCCTGCTGTGACATGACTATGCTGAGTATAGGGATGGCTGTCCTGGGGCAGAGATATTCAAGTTGGAGTCTTGAGGGTTCTTAGACACAAGGGTAGATCAGCAAGACCCACTGAGCACCAGCTGCCCTAGTGACAACAGCTTTGGGGAGCTTCAGGGAGTCACGTGGGCGTAAATTCCTGAAGAAGGCTGTAGGTGAGTCTAGAACTTTTTCATCTTAGTCCTTTAGATTTCATTCCTCATTTGACCCCAGGCAGGGGCAGGGGCTCACTGGTCCACAAGCCTATACACCAGAGGCTACCTGGGATGACTTTTGGCTCTACATAGCCTATCATTTTGACCCAGCAGTTTTACTCTTGGTCTCTGTCCTATGGAAGCCATTGTGGGTGTGTACAAAGATGTCTCTATTGAAATGCTTATTATAGCACTTTTGAAAAACAGATTTTTAAAAAACCTAGCTTTTCAATAACAGAGTGTTAGGAAGTAAGTTGTAACGTATTTGCACATTAGAATATTGTGCAGCTACTAAAATGATATAAAAGAATACTGAATAGCACTTTAAAAATATGAACCTAATCAACAACAACAAAGCAGGCTGCAAAGATGTAATATATTTTAAAAACAAAAATATAGTTTAAGCACGTGCCCAGAAGGACCATATACCAAATGCTGGGTAGTAATTGTTAGGTGGGAAAATATAGGCTAAATTTTCTTCTGTGTTTTTCCGTATGGCTCAGTCCTTCAATAAGCATATGTACCTTCCAAGTAGGAGGAGGTAAGCCTTACAGTGCAGGGGCCCTGCGTTCCTTATAGGAGAGTTAACGAAGCAGAGGGAACTTGTTCCGTTCGAACTGGCTGCCCTGGGGAATCGACTTCAGCAGGATGGGGCACGTAAGTCAGGGGGTGCTAGTGAGTCTGGACAGCTGGAGGTGTACACACCCGTGACGGCCTGTCATCTGAGCCCCTGGGGTCCAGGTCTGAGTCTCGGAGCAGCGAGTTATCCATATTTCTCACCATGCGCGCAATCAATTCCCCCATGTTCAGACCGGAAGGAGAGGTTCCGTAAGTCATGTTGGTGCCATCCTGAGGCCCGGCGGAAGGAAAATGGAGAACCCAGGAAAGGGAAAGAGAGCAAACAGGGGAGGGTGGGAAGGGAAGGAGACAGAAGAGGGAAGTGACAGATAAAGCAAAAGAGGAGACATCAACAGAGTGCAAATGCAGAAAAGATGCAGGAGAGCGACAGGGAAAGGCATTCTCCCACGTGGTGTACTTATGCAGACCAGACAACCGAGGCTTCCTACCCACAGGCTGTGAGAGAAAGAGGCAGGAGATGGCTTGCTCTACCCCTTCCTCTGAAGCTGAGTTCCCCAGACTACTATTCCCGAAGCCGCCCTTGAGGAAACCAGGCCATAGTGGGTCTCCTTGTTCTTGTCTCAGTTCTTATCACCTTGATCACCTGAGAGAGGGTCTCAGGGAGATCAGCCAGCTGTACAAATCCCAAGGACTGAGGTGATGTCAAAACTCAATGACTAGGGAGCTTTCTAAGGGAAATGGTAGGCACAGGTCCATAGCCAGCATGGGGTTGGCTTGAGGGGCATGCTTGTGCTGAGCAGTCTGGACAAGAGAGGTCTGTCAGCGGGGCCTCTGGATCTATTTAGACTAGAATTCTAGGGCTTGGAATGTCATTGCTCAGGCTTTTTACTGGGAACCACCCCAATCGCCAGGAATATATTTCCATTCAAGAACTGCCAATTTTAAAGTCAAGAATCATTCAAGCTCTTTTTTTATTTTTTTAAAGCAGGCTCTCACTGTGCATCCCAGGTGAGCCCAGAACTAACCCTCTACCTGCCTCAGCTTCCTAATTGCAGGAATTACTGGTAGGTCCTATTTATTTTTTCAGCACTTATTTATTTATTTAGTGCAGGGTGGGGTGTATGCAGAAGTCAAAGGACAAGTTGTGGGAGTTCATTCTCTTTCTAGCCAGTGGATCCCAAGGATCAAACTTAGATTTAGTAGCAAGTCTCCTTACCAGTGAGCCATCTCATTGATCTGGCTTCTTAAAGCATTCACCCCACCCCAGAAGGAAGCCATGTGCTGCTGTTAACTGAGTAAAAGGCTTCCCTGGAAACCACACTTACATCGATGGAGCAGCCCATGAGGGAACCTCTCTCGATGGCTTTCCTCATGATCTTGTACATGTCACTGGGAGCGTCCTTGATCTCAAAAAACTCTGTCACTCCTCCCGTGAAGTCCTCCATGGCTTCTGTGGTGTTCCCACCTTTCAGAGCTTCATAGGAACCATGGAGCCTTGGAGAGAGGACAAGAGCCTATCTGGAGTCTAGGAGTTCCAGGAAGTATGACCAATTAACACAAGGCCACAGAGACCTAGAAGCATTGTCACCAACTGTCACTACTTCCCAGAACACTCTTCCACTAACTGCTAAACTAGCAGCGGAGGGGGAGTGCCTAAGGTAAGAGACAATGCGGCTTTATGAATATGCTACAAGTGTATGGTTTTAAGCAAGTAAGATCCTAGGAGCTGAGCTCCAGAGATGCAGCGAACTGATCTAAGACTCAAAATGCCATCAGGAAAGCAGGATCAAAGAGCTGGCTGTGGGAAGCTGAAGATTTATTACGCATATCTTTATTCCACTCATTTTTCTTTTTTTTTTGGATAGAGCTCCTATTGCCTGGACCTGATCTCAAGCTGACTCGGGGTCTTGACTGAACCCCCACAATACACGCCAGCATGTATACACACGCCTAGCCCAATGTGAGGGAGAGTTTGGCTGAATCTTCAAGTCCATGTCCCCACCTGTAGTTCTGTCTCCCATCCCAAATGTCACCTTACTTGGCATAAGCCTTCTCCAGTAGAGCACTCCAGAACTCATTGCGGTGGTTGGATTTGGTGAAAACCAGCTGGTTGTTGTATGTTGGCAGACAGTCGTCAATAACCACATCTACCCAGTCTCCATAGCGCCAGAACTGCAAGAAGCAAGAAGCACAAGTTACTTTATCCCACATTCCGCAGGGCTCAGAGAGAGGGCACCACCATTTCCCAGGCTTTGCACCCTGAAGCTTGTTCATTCTAGTCTGGCTTTCAAGTGTATGATTCTGTCTCTAGCTAGGCTGTGAACTTTTGCAGGACAGGAAATGACATACCACTTAGTGTCTGCCAAAAGCCCAGCTCAGTTCTGGGCATAGTAGGTCCTCTGTAAATACCTTAGGGCTTGAGACTTTTCTCCCTTGCCCACATGTGTGGGACAGACCTGGTCATAAGTACATTCGTGCATCCTAAGTGATTCCAGTGTCTGCCTAGGATTGAGAACTCATGATATTAAGTCAAGCTGCTGAGTTAACTATTTCTTTTTATCCCCTTTTTCTTCTCTCCTCCCTCCTTCTCTACTCCCCTTCTTCCTTCTTTTCTGTTGTTTTTGAGACATACAGGCCAGCAGACAGAATGCCTCCTTCCCTCCCTTTCTGGGGCACAATGGAAAGTGTGTGGGTCAGGGGGCACAGATAAACAACTTATTTTTACTAGGTACCCAAGCTAGCCTTGAACTTATCATGATCTTCCTGCCTCAGCCTCCTGAGTGCTGTAATTATGGGTCTGTGCCACCACACCCAGCTGATTTCTATATTCCTTAATAACGAAATGAAGGACTGAAATGGAAAAGGAGGGTACACAAGAATATGCTGAGGCACAACACCAGTGAAATTAACTTTTAAATTATTATTTATTTAACTCTTATTTATTTGT
>CAJQZJ010000231.1:432891-497280 GCA_907164525.1 Lophiomys imhausi
AGGTATTCACTAAATCTAACTTATATTAACCTATCAGCTCCTTCACACCAGTGTGACATCAACTGAACAATCTATGTCACTCTGGACATTAGGAGTCTCCAAGCTGGAGGCAGACTGCTCAGAACCACAGAAAGTTCCAGATCCCCACTTGCGGGGTTTCAGGTCTGTTCTGGTCTAGCCCAGAGTTTGTCTCTGTACAAAGATGATCAGTAACCAGGAAGTTCTAGTGGATAAATTAATTCAAGAACCAATAATTTCAGGTCTGGGTCAAACTAGCTACCGAATGTTCAGAAGACTAGAATTTTCTTGCAGGGCCTAGAAAGGTAAGTGATAGACTTTGTGTGGACTCTGTAGCCAAGGGTACACAGTGCAGGAGCTGCAGCTCATAGACCACGGATTCCAGCAAAAACCCAAAGGAACCCACCACTTTCAGAGTGGGCATCTTAAGAACCTGTTTGAGGGGGCTGCAGGCAAGAACATAGCAGCCAGCCAGCTGGGGGGCAAAAATAGACACACAGGCCAGCAGATGGGATGCCTCCCTCCCTCCCTTTTGTGGGGCACAGTGGAAAGTGTGTGGGTCAGGGGGCAGAGATAAACAACTGTGCCTCACAAAGTGTGTAGCAGTAAAGCGGTCATTGCCCATAGGGAGGTGTATGGAACCTTTCCTGGGCCCATTGGGAAGTCAAGGCCAGGAGGCCAGTGGTGGGTAGACTGTGGCTGTGTGGTGACACATTTTTCTGAAAATACCTCTTGACTCCAAAGAGACTGAACCTTTTCTGGGCCTTGCAGTCAAGTTAATAATATGCCTTGAGATCATTTAGGGCTATGTCTTAACCTGCTGCCCTAGTCTGTGCTCAGCCTGTTAGAACAGTGTAACCACCTCATTATGCTTGGATTTCTCATGTAATCAGCCTTTATAGCCTAAGCTAAATGCATAGCTTTAATCTTAAGCTATGTGTTCTCCCATGCCCCTGACACAAGATTATATGTGTTGTGGTAATAATTTACTGAAAACAGCCAAGAGGTTGGAATCAACCTTAAGCAGCAAATATCCCATAAATGTTGGAAGCAATGTGTGCATATAAGTTGATAATATGTTTGTGGTTTTGAGTGTTCTTCTGGGTAACTTGGGATCAGTAAAGTAACTTATTTCCTTGTAAAAATCTGTTCAAAGATTTCTACAAAGAATCGCCATTCCTTTCCCATGCTGTGTTTCTGTGCTGTTCGATAATTACAAAGCAAAGCCCTCTGTTAGAGGCAGGCACAGATTCAGTCAGACAGACAGATACACACACTCACACACACACACACACACACACACACACACACATACAATACAGGAACACACAAGGAGACACAAATATGATAGCCATATATATCTTATATATCGCGATATATAAGATATCTTATATATCGCGATATATAAGATACCACACACAGGCAATAAGGACAGACAGATCACACACAACAGATAGACTACAGATAGGTCAGTAACCACAGACTATGGACAGACAGAAGACACAGAGAGAAGAGGGCTGGCTCTTGGTTAAACTAAAACAAAGTGACCTTAATGCAACATGTAGTATTTTTGGTGCCCTCTCTGAAGTCATTTTTAACTCACTGAGGCATGACTGGTGTCTCAACCACATTCCCATTTCCTCACCTGGAAGTGGAAGATCCCTGCATAGTTTTCAGTGAAACTTTGATCATGGGGTATAACTCGGAAAAGCAGTCGCTCATTCAGGGTCAGGCAGGCAATGGCTGCGAGAAACCAGCAGTCCCCTGCAAGCAAACACAGACCCAGGTAGTCAGATGGGGACTGTCCCTCTAGGAAGAGAAGGCCAAGCCCCAGCTAGAAGCTCCCCATTACTGAACAATTGGGGTGCTCATGGTACCCACTGCCCTACTTCTTTTCTGACCTCACTAGGTGTGAATCCAGGCAAGAAGAGTAACAGGAACTACTCAACATCACGAGGAGCAGGGTAACCCATTCTCTCAGTGTTAGATGCTTTCCTAAGGCCAACTGACTCCCTTTATACAAGATTTCCTTCTAGGGCCTCAGGGGGACAGAGCAGTGATGATCATGGCTGTCCTCTGTCTTTGTGGGGTGAGCCCATTTTCCCTTCTGGCATCAAGGAAAACTGTGTCAGAAAATCATCAGCTAAGCAGATGTGCATCAGAAGGCAGGCATGTTAGGCAGCAAGGTGCCCCAAACCATTCTACAAAGGGCACGAGGGCTGGCAGAGGGACATATCTGGTGCCCCGACAGTCCCAGAGCTATCTACTAGGGGCACAGACTAGCTGCCACCCTGCTGGTGGGGGAAAGCCGACAACTGCCCAAGCCACCTCTCTCCTTTGAATTAGCCAGCTTGCCCTCGGAAGCCATGTATCGGTTTGAAGGGCTCAGAGCTTAGGTTGCCCATAGTCTCCAGGCAGTGTCCCTCAGGAACTGGAAGCCCCAGCACCCAACCTTCAGCCTCCCTCTCTGGAACAAAGTAAGCCAGGGCTTTTCAGTTGTTCTCGCCTTTTTGGGTCACGTTTTAAATAGTCTCTTAATGTTCTCTCCAATCTCCCTTCACAGAGCTACAGTCTTCCCAGGAAGGATATTTCCAGAACAAAAGGTGGAAGGAGAGGAAGGGAAGTGGAATAGCCAAGCCAACAAGCTGACAGAACCTTGGCCTCTCCTCCACATGGCAAATGCCGCCTCCATCAAGACTCCTTCAGTGTGCAGAAGCCTGATCCGATGGCCTGAATTTGACTTCCAGATCCCACACAGAAGAGAAAAAGACTGACCCCTACAAGTTGTCCTCTGTCCGTCACACACACAAGTGTGTGCCATGTGAACACACACACACACACACACACACACACACTTAAATAAATAATTTAAAAAACATTCTGAGATACATTAAAATGAAAGAAAAACCAGAATGTATTCTTTCACATCCTGAATAGGGATCACACTGGTTAACTAGCCTTGTGTCACCTGTCGGGACATGGTGGAAGGAGTTTCCTACCTAGATCTCCTTGACAGATGTCGGTCCTGTTGGCTCCACCAATAATAAATCGGGGATTCTCACAAATTTCCTGTGGAACAAAAAAGAAGCAACCAGGTAATGCTAGTAACGTGGGAGTTCGGGCATTGATGCAGGCGGCTTTATCTCACCGCCCCTTTCTCCTCCATAGCCAGGCCTGCGTGTGGATAACATCACTTTTCTTTTTCTTTTGTCCACACATTTTGCTTGCAAATGTTCATTATAATGACTCCTTGGTCTGGTATGAGGCCTCTGACTTCTGCTACTTTGTCAATACTGGAACCTGACTGGGACTCCTCTCAGATATACTGTTGTTGTCCTGTGTCATGGAGATCCTGTAGTTTTGGGTCTGTGGAACTGGCCTCTTCATGAACTCGAGCAGTTCATCCATGGGGTGGGCCAACTCAAAGCCCTGGTTCTGGGCCTGCAACCCCCATTGCACGCCCTGCTCTCCTGAGTGTGGCAGCAGGTAAGGGGTTATATCAGTCTCCTGCTTTCATGACCCTGTCAGGGCCAACTCTCCTGCGTGCTACCTGCGGCAGGGCAGGAGAGTAAAGGGGATCTCTCCCTTGCCAACACTATAAAATGACAGAAGGCAGGGCTGACTCTCCCACACCCACTCTCCCAGGGCTGGCTCACCCACAATCCCTACATCCAGGGCTAGCTGTAGTGTGTTGCCCAGGGAAGGTACAGGGCCTGCTTTCCCAGGTGCTGCAGCATATGAGGGGCAGAAACAGCTCTCCTGCTCTTGTGATCCCATCAGAGCCAGATCACCTGTCAGTCACTGGTGGTGAGGGCCAAAGGGGATCTCTCCCTTGCCAACACCACAAAGCAGACAAAAAGCAGGGCTGGCTCTCCCACACTCACACCCTTGGGGCTGGCTCACCCATAACCCCCTCATCCAGGGCCAGGCAGGGCTCCCCTAGTCTCTGGAAGCCCATCTGGTGCTTGCTTGGTACAGGACTGGTAGTTGGCACAGGCTAGCTCTCCTTCTGGGCCCCCTGATGCTGAACTGGTGTTGGTATCTGGTTTATTCCCAGGAATGTTAGGCTACTATTCACTCAGATGTTCATAGGTCAAAACACTGAATGCAGACATAGCCGCTCTCCTCTCTGCAACCTGATGCACATGTGACACAGCAGTTACATCTGCAATGCATCTAGGGACATCACTCTTCTTTTTCAAACTAGAAAGCTGAAGCTCAGATGTTGGGTATGTTGGTGCATGTCTGTAATCCCAGCACTGGAGGAGCTGAGGCAGGAGCATGGCTAGTTCAAGGTTATACCCTGGGCTACATATGGAGTCCCTGTCTCAAAATGAACAATAAATAACTGAGGGTCAGAGAGGGTAAGAAAATTGCTCCAGGCTGTCCCTTCTTAAAAAAAAAAATCTTCCTAAGATGCAGGACATATATATTTAGAGTCAGCTTATGTCCTAGGGTCCACAGGCCTTGGCAGTTAGGGAAGTGGACAGTAGACCTGCCTCCTCCCAGTTTGTTAGAAGGGGCAAATCCACCCAGAACAGCAACAGTGGTAACTGTGGCTTCCAGCCCATGGACTAGGTCATGCACAGCACATCGGCAGCCAACAGAGGGCGCTCGTTGTTTCAGTAAGTGTCTGCTTTTTCTTTTCTTTTCTCTTTTTAACGTTTTAAACTAATTAAAAAATTCAGTGTTTTGATCGTAATGTTGTTCTTCACAGCTTTAAGAACCTTGTCATTCCTGAAAAGTATTTTGTGCTGGCTAGTTTTATGTCAACTTGACACAAGCTACAGTTATCTGAGAGGAGAGAGCCTCAACTGAGAACACGCCTCCACAAGACCTCCTGTTAGGGCATTTTCTTAATTAGTGATTAATGGGATAGGGCCCAGCCTGTTGTGCGTGGTGCCATTCCTAGGCTGGCGCTCCTGTGTTCTACAAAAAAACCAAGCTAAAGCCGGGCATAGTGGTACTTGTCTTTAATCCAGCACTTGGGAGTCAGAGGCAGGCAGATCTCTGTGAGTTCAAGGCCAGCCTGGCCTACAGAGTGAGTTCCAGGATACCCAGAGATGCACAGAAAAACTCTGTCTCAAAAAAAACAAAACAAGGTAGTTTTGACAGAAAAACCATAGAATGTTTCACACAATTAAAAGGTGGAAATAAAGGAAAATTAAATTCAAAATGCAGTCTGCAAAGTTGAAGCGAATTAGAGAAAATGGGACCTAAGTATGTAACAAGCTGATGTGACATAAACACACACATAAATGGAGTTATTTCAAGTGACTTTAAATACAAATTTTAGTCATTTATCTTTTTGGGGATCTATCCTGAGGACAAAATCTAAAGCCACAAAGAAATTAGAATCAGGGGCTAGAGATGTAGGTGATATAGTATTTGCCTAACTAGGACAAATCTCTGGGTTTGATTCTCAGTGTTGCATAAAACAAGTGTGGTGATGACTCCCTGTAACCCCGGAGTACAAGGGTGGTTATTTGGGAAAAGGAAGGATAACTGTGGGAGGGGAAAGAGAAAAGGGAGAAAGAAATGGGGGATAAGTATAAGCAAATAAAATATATACATTATGGAAATGTCATGACGAAACCCAACTTTTATGTGTGTGTCCGTGGAGGCTAGAGGTCAGCCTTGAGTGGCACACTTCAAGTGCTCTCCACCATGTTTTCTGAGGCAAGGTCTCTCACTAACCTAGACCTCACAGAGTAGACTAAGCTGGCTGGCTAGGAATCCACCTGTCTCTGCTTCGTATATGCCACCATGTCAGGCTCTTAAAAATAAGTATGGGGACTGATTTGAGCTCCTCATGTTTGTACATCAAACTCTATACTGACCAAGGGATCTCATCAGTCTCATTTTCGCTTTTTTTGGTACATGACTGGTGCGCACACACTATCTTCAGTATGGCTGATTCTAAACCTGGAGCAGGAACTTTACTAGATGAACCTGATTCAAAACCAGAATGTTCTCAAGAAGATTTGAAAAAAAAAAAAAAAAAAACGCAGGGCGGTGGTGGCGCATGCCTTTAATCCCAGCACTTGGGAGGCAGAGGCAGGCGGATCTTTGTGAGTTCGAGGCCAGCCTGGTCGATAAAGTGAGTCCAGGATAGCCAGGGCTACACAGAGAAACCTTGTCTCGAAAAACCAAAAAGAAAAAAAAACATAAAACAAAACAAAAGAAAAATCTCAGGGCCATGTTACATAGATACAGGAACCAATTGAGAACTTCCACTGACTATAGCTGGTATAATGGGCAATGCAATAACTCAAAGTGAAAAAATAAATATGCACGAGTCCATATTGGTAGAACTAGTCACACAAAGACACACACACACAGGAAACAAAGACCTCTCTATTGCAGAAGTATGCCCCATAACTTACAAGACATTCTGCACTCAAAGCAGTGGAACATAACGTTCCATTCACTAAGTGTGGGCTTATGCTTAGGTTCTTGCATCTGAGAAGAAAAGGAGAGGGAAAGAAACTTCACAGCTGAGAAACTTGATGGACAGTTCAGCCTGGCTATCAAAGTCAGCATCAGCAGTGAGGACGCATGTTTACAGTCTGTGCCCTCCATATGTGCTGTGATGAGAAGGTACCTGACCTCTCCTGCCTGCCTTCTCAAAACACATAAGCCCAGGACTGGAGAATGGCTCAGCTGTAGCTCCTACTGTTCTTGAAGAGGACCCTAACACTCAATAAATGGTCTGTAGTTCCAGTTATAAGGGCTCCAGTGCCCTCTTCTGGCCTCCTGGAGTACTGCAGGCGGTGTACATAACATGCAAAACACTCATACACTTAAAAATAAAAAATTATATATTAAAAACCCAAATAAATCCATAAGGCAAGTCTAGTCAGGAGAAAATTAGAGACAGATGACAACTCAGGGGTGTTTTACAAAATACCTCACTAGTGTTCTGTGACACTGCACAGCTCATCAGAAACAAGAAAAACCCGAGAGGGGGGTTGAGGAGACATGACAGCATAAGCAAACATACAATGGAGGAGTCTTGGAACATAAAAAGACAGTGGACAAACCCTAAGGAAATAAAGTGTGGACTTTGTTTTCAATAACACATCAAAATTGGTTACTGATGGAAAATGTACTACGTCATGATGATGTAACAAGGAAAACTGGACTGAAGGTACAGCAGTCTCCTTCCCTGTGGGTTTGTCCCAAGACCCCCAGAAATCTGAAATCGTGGCCAGGACCAGTGCCCAGTAAACTCCTTTCTATACACACACTGAGGAGAGTTTAACTTACAAATAAGGCAATGAGAGATGAGTAATACTAGAATAAAATAGAATAATTAAAACAATATACAATAGTGGAGGTTATTTAAAACTTCTGAATTATTTCAAGAATTTTCCATTTAGGTTGTTTGTTTGTTTGTTATTTTGTTTTGTTTTTTGAAGACAAGGTTTCTCTCTGTAGTCCTGGCTGTCTTAGACTCACTTTGTAGAACAGGTTGGCCTCGAACTCACAGAGACCCACCTGCCTCTGCCTCTTGAGTGCTGGGATTAAAGGAATGCACCACCATGCCCAGTCCATTTAGTATTTTTGTACCGCAGTTGACCATAGGTAACTAAAACTGCAGAGAGTAGAATCTCAGATAAGAGGGACTACACATGTGAACCCAGTGCTATGTTTATAGTTTTTATGTAAACCTGTAATTGTAGAACTAGAAGTTTACTCTTCTTCTTTTTTTTTTTTTTTTTTTTTTTTGGTTTTTTGAGACAGGGTTTCTCTGTGTAGCCCTGGCTGTCCTGGACTCACTTTGTAGACCAGGCTGGCCTCGAACTTGCAAAGATCCACCTGCCTCTGCCTCCCAAGTGCTGGGATTAAAGGCGTGCACCACCACTGCCCGGCTAGAACTAGAAGTTTAATTAAAAATTTAAAAAAGAAATTTAACTAATTAAAATTTGCATATATGCTAATGAACCTGCCTTATAGATCTGGGTTTGCACACACACTTCTTGCCAGCTTTAAATGCAGCTGGGCTCTTTTACAGTTACGAGCTCCTCCTTGCAGGACGAAGAGTTTTGTCCCTCACAATTCTATGAACTTTGGCCTACTCCTGCCTACATGCTGGGGCTCCTAGGATCCCCCTTGATAGGGCAGCCTGGATGTACTGTTTCATCCAGGAAGGAGTATGGCTGGTCAGCAGGGACTTTTCTGTTTAAACAGACTTGACACCATGATAATGAGCCAGCTTTGGCTAGAAGGTTAAGGCTTGTCTCCAGTCTCCCATTTCCTTACTGTTCTCCCCTTCTGTGACCCCCTCATCATGAGGTTCAGGAATAGAAAATAACATTTTTAGCCTCTAGTGGAAGATGTTAGGTATTTGGGGCTATGGCACATGGGTAAGGAGAACCCTAATAAGCTATTAGCTCTCAGTTGGGGTGAATCTATGGCCTCAGGCTCTGACCACTGACCACTTGACTCCCTGTTCCCCAACATCTGCTGGCAGATTCCATGCCCCCTTTATCCCTACCTTTGGCCTCTTCCATGTGATGGCCTTCATCTTGGCTTTCTGGCTCAGCTCATGTGAGCCAAGGGCCTGTATACCTGCTGGGAAGACACGGTCTTCAAAGAGGCACTTCTGAGTCAGACACCGTTGTTTGAGAATGACAAAATCCTGCCCCTCAAACTTGAGAGGTTGTGAGACAGTGCCCTCTCCATTTTTCCTGTTTCTCTCTCGGATCACTCTGTCACAGAAGAATCCTGGCAGCAGGTAGGGCATGATGGCCAGCAGCGGAACTGGCCCTCTCCTGCTGCACCCTCAGCTCAGGCCTAATCCTATGGTGAATGGCCCAGAGCCTATATAGCTCCTCCACCCTCAGCAGCTTGATGCAAATGAACACAGTCCAGAGAAAGGCCGTGGTCAGAGTCAGCAGCTTTGGCTAGAGGCCCCTGAGCCTGTGGTCTAGGGACAGCACATGCAAGTCAGAGAGGGAGCCAGGGAGGGGAGAGAGCAAGCCAGAGATGACTCGGGGACAGACAACAATGGCTGTAGACCTTTAGGGTACCTCCAACAGCCTTGCTGGGACTCTTGCTTTAAAAAGAGAAAATATGGTTTCAGAGAGCTCCCCCTGCCTCAGCAAAAGCCATTCATGCCTTTGACACTGGATGTCAATGGGATATAGCATGGGGCCTTCTAAACATGCTGTATACACTAATCCTATACAGGCTGCTGAAAGCATAGGAGGGGTCTGCTGCAAGCCTTTGTCTGAGGGTAATGAAGCCTCATTCTCCTGATCTTCCTGCCCCATCCCCCGCAGACCTTGATGGCTATATTAGAGGCTCTGATTTATGAGGCTGCAAGTCTCTGGACCTCAGAACAAAAGTCCCTTACAGTTGACCCCAGGGTGAACACAAACATCTAATGCCCTACATTTAGTGCCTCTGGGTCAGGAAGTGTGGAAGTTGGAAGAGGCAGATACACATGGGTTGGAGCACTTTCTGCTGTTTTTTGTTTTATGCTTCATTTTGATTGGGAGATGAAGTCTCATGTAGCCGAGGCCGGCCTCAAACTTACTATGTAGCTTAGGATGACTTTGTGTTTCTCATCTTGCCTCCACTTCCCCAGCGCTGAGAGCACAGGTGTGAACCGTTTTACCTGGTTTGTGGATGCTTAAGATCAAACCTAGGACCTCATGCATGCTAAGTGAGCTCCTTACCTACTGAGCTCCACCTCAACCTCTGTGTGCTGGAGCACTATTGCTAAGAATGCTTGGCTTTCCCACACTTTCATTATGCTTACACAGAGAACTGAGGAAAGTGGGAAGGTGTGTAAAAGTAACATTTGTCTGATCGTCTCCAAGGCTTATTGCCCCCATCCACTAACCTGGGCCTAGTCCTGGAAGCTTCTAGCCTCTGTACAATCTTATCCAGGTCTAGAACATTTTCAGTCTCTGAGACTTATTGCTGACTAAGCTCACCCTTTCTTGTTCTTTCTGAACTCTGGCTGGCTGGTTCAACTCAGCTGTTCTGGCTCAAACTCTTCTCCAAGCTGACTGATTCAATCTGGCTTCTCTCTGCTTCTCTCTGCTTCTCTGAATTGCATTGTGTAGCCTCAGATTAACTCTAGCAATCTGTTCTAATCTTCTGGCTCCTCATTCTCTTGTGTATTCTGTCTTCACTTGTGTCTCGCTTGTTCTCTCTTCAACCCATCTCTGTAAAACTCTCATGGTAAAACTGCCTCTGGATTCCATGAACTGAACTGCCATGAACTCAACTCCACTGCACTGCCTCTCAACTCACTGGCTCTACCAAACTGCCTGAACAGAACTGACTAGAACTCAGATCTGCATGTCTGCTTCCTGAGTGCTGGGATTAAAGGCGTGTACCACCATGCCTGGACCTAAGCTTCTCTTTACCTGAAACTTGCTCTGTACCAGGCTGGCCTTGAACTCAGAGATCTGCTTGTCTCTGTCTCCTGGGATTAAAGGCCTGTGTGTATTTTAGCCAGGTCACACAGACCTAGAAGGTCTTTGGATGTGATCTCTTGACAGAGCAGCCACATTCTGAATTTAAATTCCTCTACAAAGGTGAGACTGGCAGGCTGTACTCTGGAAGGGCTCTGGTCCTCCTATCAGCTTATTGACTTCCATTGCCTTCATCTACTCTGTGTATCTCAAGTATAGTCTTTGAACTTCTGGCAGCTACTTCAAGATGCAACACCAATGTAAAATGTAGCTTTCTAGTGAGTGTGATGCTACATAATCTCAGCACTTGAGAAGTTGAGGCAGGAGGATTTCTTTGAGTTCCAGGCGAGCATGGGCAACATGAAGAGTTCTAGGCCAGCATTAATTATAGAGTAAGACTAAAAAAAAAGAAACCAAACAAGCAAAAGAAAACAAAATTTAAAAACAAACAAACAAAATCCAAGTTTTTTAAGGTCTAGTCTCAGGATTTAAATATCCTTAGGCTGAGATACAGGCTAGTCACTGCATTTATTTATTTATTATTCTCTCTGTGTGTGTATGTGAGTGTGTATGTGTATGTGATTGTGTGTGAGTGCGTATATATGTGTGAATGTATGTGAGTGTGTATGCATGAGTATGTGTGTATGTGATTGTGTGTATGCGTGAGTGTGTGTGTATGCTTTCAAGTGGAGGCCAGCAATTTTGTTACTCAGGTTCTGTCCATTTTGTTTTTTGAGAGAGAGTTGGAGACTACATAGGCGACATTTTAGCTTGGAATTCCCATTTGGTTTGAGGTTTTGTTCCCCACACACTTGTAAAAATGGACTTGACAGTCTAATTTCTTCACGTTAGTACTATCGTATACACCCCACTCTCCAAAAAATTCACTTAGCCTCCTCAGAACCCCAGACCCCAACCTGTATCAGGATACACATATGCCCATCTTTGAAAAATAGTCTTTTCCCCATCCCTGCTAACAAACAGGCAGTGTCCTTCCTTCCTTCCTTCCTTCCTTTCTGTCTTGTAGGGGGTAGTGACCAACTTCAAACAAGGCTTTAGACTCTCTCAAGTGCCAATGGGTAAATTAAGCAACAGTAAGGATGTATTTCAACATTCTTACTCTACTATCTATATCAGACATCAATTATCTTAATTTACAAATGATGAACAAAAATCAGTAAATAAAAATAAAGCCTATGAATATGGAAAGATAGACAGTGCTAAAGATGGAAATCTACATGGATTCCAGAGCCTTTTTTTTTTTTTTTTTGGTTTTTTTCAAGACAGGGTTTCTCTGAATATCTCTGGCTGTCCTGGACTTGCTTTGTAGACCAGGCGGGCCTCGAACTCACAAAGATCCGCCTGCCTCTGCCTCCCAAGTGCTGGGATTAAAGGCGTGCGCCACCACCGCCCGGCCTTCCAGAGCCTCTTGTTGCAACTAATACAGCAGTATTTTACAAGCTTTCACTCAGTAAAAACCTGATTGGCCTGATACCAACCCAAATCCAGGGTTTAAAAGGGTTAGGTGACAGCAGATAGGAAAGGCCCCACTCATATACAGGAAGGTCACAGCGTATTTATGCCTAAGATCCCTAAGTTAAGATATCTAACTAAAAGGTTATGGAAACAACCTAATGCCAAGTAGTCACCAAACCAAATGTTCTCTATGAGGTCTAGAGATCCAGCTGCTATATAGAAAGTATTTATTTTTATACAAGTGTTTCCTTTGTGCTTTGGAGAGAGGGTCTCTCCATAAAATACAGGCTTTTCTCAAACTCAGTGATCTTGCTTGGCCTGGGTGCAGAGATCACAATGGTGTGCTACTTGGCCCAACTTACTGTTTTCCTGAAATTAGGTGATTTCTATTTAATGTATCAAAGTATGAAGACTAGAAGGGCCAATCTGGCTTGAACTGGTTTGGGGTACATGCTCAGTCATACAAAAGTGAGTCCTCTATTAAAATTTCAGGGAGAATGCCTATGTATTATATTATGCCAATGCATAGTTGGGTGTGTGTATGATCAAAACCAGATGCATGGTGGGAAGGGACATGTACAGTAGGGAAAAACGAATGTATGATCTAATCTATCAATAAGAATAAAGAACTGCTCAGACTACACCCCGCAGTAATCAACTCCTCCTCCTCTTGAATGCTGAAAAAGGAAGCTCTAAACATGAGTCAGGTCCTTGAGCACTCACATGGCCAGCTGTCCACACTGACATTATGCCCCCTATAATCTGTTTTACTGCTTCCCTTAGAATATATTTATCTTGCTTCTTTGTGAATCTATGTGAGTCCTTATTTTCAATTCTTGGATAAGTGGTCAAGACCCTGGAAATACCTAACCCAGACCCTGACCACTGGTAACAGGGTCTGTAACGGAACCCGGGGCTCACTGCTTAGGCTGGGATGGCTGGCTAGCTAGTGAACCTCATGAAGCCCCCTGTTCTGTGTCTCCAGTGTAAGGATTACAGGAATATGCTCTACCACACATGGTTCTGGGGATTGAGCTCAGGTCCTCATGATTGTACATCACTTTACCTACCAACCTGTTTCCCAAGATCCAGTCACTGCATTTTAAATCTGTTTATCAGGAGACTCTTGGGTCCACTAAAGTTTGAAACCATGATTTTATCATCAGGATACTGTAATAGCTGAAAATGATTGTTAATTAAAAACTGTTTTTTTCTTAAATGGGCTAGGGTATGGGGGTGTAGGAAAAGGAGGGATATATGAAGAGAATGACCAACACTAAAGACCATTGAAAATGCTATTGTACAAACTTCTTAAACTATATACATATACAAAAAGAGTTTAAATGGAATTATTCAATAATAGGGGCACATGCCTTCCCAGGCACCATAGGCTATCAAATAAAAAGTCCAGTGCCAGGTATGGGCTATCCTTTTTCATGTTGCTGGTCACTGTTTGCCATAGATTCCCCTACACATCAACTTTTAGCAAGAGCAATAGCCTAGCCTACTCATTGAACACACTACACACTTCTGTGATAAAACATGGAGACTAAAGATGGTAGTAACCAGAAGCCTTCATCTCTACTGTGTGGTAGAGTTAGGTTTCTTTTGTTTTGTTTTGTTTTTTCGAGGCAGGGTTTCTCTGTGTAACCCTGGCTGTCCTGGACTCACTTTGTAGACCAGGCTGGCCTCGAACTCACAGAGATCCACCTGCCTCTGCCTCCCAAGTGCTGGGATTAAAGGCGTGCGCCACCACCACCTGGCGAAGTTAGGTTTCTTTAGTGAAATTAGTAGGCAGTTCAGATTAGTATCTGGAAGCACATAAGGAAACCTTGGTGTCCCTTTGCCTGATGAAATGGACAAAACCAAATTGTGCCTTTGTTGAAGACAATATGCCCTATTGAAGGGGCACAGATGACATCAGTTGCCGTGAGAAGCAACAGGATTGCTGGACATCAAGAGAAATCTTGTGGATCCTAGGGACCACCAAGAATCACTAGATAATGTGATATATATATAAGCCAGAGGCTCCACGTGGTCACTCTCTTCTTCTTGCCCTCACTGACTAAGAAGTCACACTGAAGAAGTGCACAGCAAGGTACGCGATTAACAGAACTTAGACTTCGATAGAGGCAAAGCCATGGTATAAAACCTGCTGAGAGAGTTTCTTGAAGATGTTAGTTTGGGGCCCCAGAGCGCCAAAAAAGTGAGTGAGGCAAGCGAAGTTCAGAAACCTCTTGGAGAGGCTTACGGCTGTGAGGCTTCCCGGGACCAAAGAGACCGAGAGGCGAGTCTCAGCTGTGGAAAAGGCCGGCCTCAGTTTGGCCATTGAAACAGACTGACTTTATAAACTGGCCACAAGTTGGTGGTTGAAATAAATTGGCCTTGTGAACTGGCAAAGTAAGGCCCAACAGATTTTAAGCTTAAAAGATACTACCTGATGGGACTGCCATAAACTAAGTCATCCTACATGGACCTACACTAAGAATAGTAATATCCTTTTAAGAAAGTTAAAATAGTGTTAAGTGTTTTTAGATAGGTATTAGAGTGTTCTTAGGTATTAGGGTATTAGATAGATTATAGATTTTAGATGATAGGTTTTATGTTATAGGATTTAGGTATTTTATAGATGTTTGTTAAGTATTAATAAATATAAGTGTTTATAAATAAAAATATTTTGTTACACCACTGGTTAGCTTTTATGGTGCTCTATTCTACTTATACTACTGGAGGAGAAAACTATTAAGTAATTTTATCCAGCCATAAACTCTATGAACTACAATGACTATCTTGGCAAGATATTCCCACTGGTGCAATAGTGGCATATATGTTATGGGAGCAACCAACCACTTTCTGATTGAATTTAAAGCCTATTCCACAAGATAGAACTCATCTCTGGCATGTTAACTGAGCCAAAATCACATGACTGGTTACATCACAGTACCTAGGGAAGACCCTAATACCATGTTCTGCTAAATGGGCACAGTATTAAATTGCCCTCTCAGTTCTTATCTTTATACCCATAGATTAGTGGAGCTCTCAAACCTCAACAGAAAAGTTCCTTTTTGGCTTTTTATAAGGGAAATGCATGTTTTTGTGGTTTCTTGGTCATTTATGACCCTGCCCTTCCCATTTCCCACATTATCCTGCCAAGACATTTCAACTTTTTAACTGTGGACCAGGCCTGCTGGTGCACACCTTTAATCCCAGCACTCGGGAGGCAGAGAGAGGGGGGTGGATCTCTGTGAGTTCAAGGTCAGCCTGGTCTACAGAGTGAGTTCCAGGTCAGCCAGGGCTACACAGAGAAACCCTGTCTTTAAAAAACAAAAACCAAAAAAATCCCATATTCACTGTGGTCCCTGCTCTGTCTCCATCATAACCCCCTGAGGAGCTGATGTTTTAAAGGAGGCAGCCCTACAGTTATTTCTAGACCCTTCACTTTCACCAAAATGTTGCAGTCTCCTCTTCTCCTTGCTAACCCTGGTTGGTGGGCTGTTCTTCTCCGCTGAGGAGCCGGAAGACAGACATCTCACTCTGCATTTCAGTTACCAACACCACCATCCACTGCCTGTGCCATACGTCTGTTGGATTCAGCATCCTGTTTCATCCTGTGATGAAAGATGGAGTTTTCAAGATATACCTTAAACTTAAGAGAAAAAAAAAAGGGAAGAGGATGGGGGTTGAGGGTGGGAGAGTGGGACTGGAGGGGGGAATAGGGAGGGGACTGCGATTGAGATGTAACTTGAAGAAATAAAAAAAGGAAAAAAAAAGAAAGATGGAGTTTTCATTTGCTTTTTACAGATGAGGAAACTGAGACCCAAGAACAGTAAATCATGTGGCTAAGTGGTGGGCACAGAGGTGGGCACAGCTTCCAGTTCCCCTGGTCTCAAAGCCTGTGTCCTGGGCTGCCCATGCTAATGGGGATTATTGCCTTACTGTGAACACCTAGGACAGTGGTTCTCAACCTGTGGGGTGAGACACCTTTGGGGTCCTCTAAGACCACTGGAAATATCAGATTTTTACATTATGATTCACAACAGTAACAAAATTACAGTTATGAAGTAGCAATGAAAGTAATTTTATAGTTGGGGATCACCACAACATGAGAAATTGTATTAAAGGGCCACAGTATTAGGAAGATAGGCATCCACTGACATAGGACTTCAGGGATGTCACCCCGAATAGTGCTAAGCTGAGAGTGCTTAGTCCTTTAAGGAAAAGGAAAGTGAAACTTGGACCATTTTCCTGACTTGCTGATAGCAGCAGACCCAGGCTTCCCACCAGGTCTACTTGTTCAAATCCTGTCTCAAACTAGTGTGTGCAGTGACCCAACTTCCCTTTCAATTGTCTGGCAGAAGGAGACAGACACTGTACAGCAGATCTTAAGCAGAGACCTCTTGCCAATCTAGTTCCATTGAGAAGGTAATTTCCCTGAGAACTGAGCTATGTCGTTATGCCAAGTTTTAGGCTTGAGCTGGGTGTCCCCGCATGCAGACTAGGAGTCCCAGCTGCCCCCAAATCCATTCACAATAGCATGGGGCAATTGTGTATTAGCCTAGTGTTCCTTCATTTCAGAATTGAGTAATACTGGTTAAGTGACCACAAGCTGGGAAGATACCCAGGTTCTAGAGTTCACTGTGTGGGCCCAGAGGGCCCCATAAATGCCAGAGGCCTTCTAGAATCGCAGAAAGCCCATCCTTAAGGGTGCTGATGTGTTGAGCAGTGTTTGACCTCAGCCTGGAACCAGTATGTCTGGTGACTTGAAGCTTTAAGAGCTCTGAAACAAGTCCACAGATATCCACAGAAACACAACACCGATTTGGAAGTTACAAATGACTTCAACCGAGTAGGAGAATAACAGCTATAGAATCTGCAGATGGCAAGGCTTGGCTGTGGAGATGGCTTCAAAAAGCCTGGCAATGGAAAAGCACCTGCTGTGATGATGAAAAACAACCAGAGGTGGGTGATAACCAAGAACAGGGAGGAGCACTGTCCAGAGGACACCAGTGGAGTCCTTCACTGTTGTCCGGGTTGCAACCCGGTGACTTCTGGCTAGAAATGAAGAGCTTTCCAACTGTGAAAAATCAGGGCATGTGGGTGGGTCACTGAAGGAGAGACCCTTTGCCCTTCAGAATCTTCATGTCAGGAGGAAAGCTAACTACATCAGACTGTAGAAAGCAGTTCTTCAATATTTTGCTCCTGGATCCACATGGAATGTTTCATGGTGGTTTTTATGCTGTACTCCTGGCATTGTGGAGTAACCCTCTGAGACTTAAATATGTCTTCAACCCTTAACCCACAGCCTCTGTGACCAAAGTCTCCCTCACCCTTTTCTCTCTTTTTCTTTTTCCCTCTCCACTCCTGTCCCTTCTCCCGGCATGCTGGCTCAGTGCTGCCACTGCAAGTCACTCGCGCATGTACCTCAGGCTTTTCCGGGTTCACTTTTATGTCATTCTAGCTTTCATTCTTGTTATAAATCAACCAGTGATCTTTCCTTTTTATTTTCTTTTTCCCCTTAGAAACAATCATGTTCACCCCCATAGGCAAAGTACTCTGTATTTTGTTGTTGCTAATTTGTTTTTGACTGTCTTTAAGTGACAAGGTCCTCATATTGCCCAGGTTGACCTCAAACTTGACAGTGTCAGAAATCCTCCTGCCTCAGCTTCCTCAGTAGCTAGGGATACAGGTAGCAGGTACCAACATGCCTGGCTCAAGCACTCTTTATGTAATTATAATTCAGGCTGGAGAGATAGCTCATAGGTTAAAGAGCATGTACTGCTTTTGCAAAGAACCCGAGTTCAGTTTCCAGCACGCACATCAGGCAGCTCACAAAGGACTATAAGTCCAGCTCCAGCTGCCCTCTTCTGGACTCTGTAGGCACCTGTAGTCATGGAATACACACAGATACACAGACAGAGAGAGACACAGACAAACACACAGACACACACATACATACAATTCTAATTTTTCCATCCGGTTTTTTTTTTGAAAGTTTCTACCATGTTAAGGATTCAGAGAGGAAATACATTTGCTAAAGATGTACAATGAATTAGACAGAATTCTCTATCAGGATCAAGCCTCCTGACACTGAGTGTACTTTTGCTGTTGTTTGTATTCCTGGAGTAACTGCCTTAGGACTGGGGATAAGTTGCTACTATCTGGATAGTGTAGGTCTTGGAAGGGGCAAAGGGACCAGGTCACATAGAGAGCAGCAAAACCTAGCCAAGGCGTCTGGGCTCACACTGGTAGGTAGTATGGAAGAAGGGAGCGATGTATGCTGGGGTGTCTGGTGTGGGACAAAGAAGTGGGCAAGGGGTCTGATTTGTCTCTTTTTCCCACCCAATGCAGTATTTTCCCTCACACTTTTCACTTCCCCCACAACACTGAGACTCAAATATATCTTACATGGACTGAGATCAAGCAAGTGTCGGCATGAAAAGCTAACGCGGCGAAATATGGTTGGTGATGAATGGCAGCTTGGGAAACTCACTTAAACATCACCTTTAGGGCCCAATTCAAGAAATTTGAAGTTATGGTAATAAGCAGTATGTTGCCTGAAGGAGGTACAAAGGGCGCCGTCTCATTGGCAGCTTTGTTCAGGGCCAGGTGTTGGTGGCTAGGGAACTAGCTAGGCCAAGGAGTGAAGGTCAGACAGCTAGGCAATGCACAGCTGGATATGGGTTATAACTAACAGCAGGCAGCAGGAGGGGATATGCCAGCAAAATGAAGCCCTCATCTAGTGTTTCTCCTTAGAAGACATGGCCCTTTTTTCATTCTCTTGGGCTTAACAGAGGTTACTATGTCTAAGGAAGGGCTTGGGAGAACAGATGTTTCCAAGAAAGGCTTTACATTTTAGAAAGTTCTGCAATCATTTCAATACATATAAGTCCTTTGTACTTTCTGGACCATAATCATGTAAAGTGAAGTTCCTGGATAATATTTCCACAACCCATTCTAACTCCGCCCATCTCTAAACCCATTTTATAATTTATGTTAATAAGCACAAGGAGCTATGCCCTGATCTCCAGGATAGCCAGGGCTACACAGAAAAACCCTGTCTCAAAACACCAGAAAAAATTTAAAAAAAAAGAAAGTAAGTAAGTAACTAGTAAGTAAAGGATCTTTGTTGTTGGTGATGGTGGTAGGGGCCCAATATCAAACAGCCAGTTTCTCTTGGAGCATACTGGTCCATATGTGCTGACAGGACAGTGGAACATGGGGCCACTGACACCCCCAGAGCATCATAGGCCTTTTATATATCTGCAAATCTAGCTTTTGGGCTTAAAGCCATCAGTGATTTCAGTAATAGCAGTATAGCTTTTAGTCCCTTTGCCTTTGAGCACTATTCGTCAAGGCTTCTACGGCCTCCTGACTTTGGAAAACAGGGCTGTCCGGGTCAGACCCTTAGATGTGGGTTTCCTTCGCTACCCTCATTTGTGTACTATTGTGTTCAGTGTATGTGCAGAACCTACAAATCACCACTAGCAGACCCTGCTCTCAGCACCAGAAGACGAAAAGTGAGAAAGCTTGGAGCAGTTATGCAATGAATGCAAAGAGGAGTCAATCAGTCAAACCCTGGAAAGGCTTTGCAGCCAGATGCATAGCTGCAGCATCAAGTTTAGGGGAAGAGACAGGTGAGAGGCCACCAGCATGGGCTTGCCTGAGAAGGGCTGCACTCAGCTAAACAGTTTGGACTTATGCTGTAGGGAGAGGGGGCTGAACAGGGGTGAGGCATGTCTGAGTACATCCTCTGGGTTGCCCCTGGGCTCAGGACTCTGGGACCTCACACATTTAGGTATGTGATGAACTAAATCCAGCCCACTGCAGCATTCTCTTCTAAGCTGAGGACATTCATGATAGCCATAGATGGGCCTTACCAAAGGACAGCAGAAGGGGAGAGGAGTTAGTAAATAGACAGAAGCTCTAGTTAGTAAATAGAGAGAAACATGACCAGTGAATCCTGGGAAGAGTCTAACATCTGTGGTAGGTTTAGTGTTAGCATATAATAGCATAGGGAACTTGGAATAAGGCTGGACTTTAAGATAAAAGACTTACTTACATGTCCTTGGGAACTCGCCAAGGACCAGGACCTCTTTGATCTTAGGGCTAGGGTCAGGAAATGCCCCCTGAGGTGCCCGCCCTCCAGAGTTCTGCTGTCATTTTACAGCTCTCTGCAAAAAGCATCTGAATGACATGCCCTGAAGCACCTGCCCACATATGCGGACCGCCTGTGAATTCACACCCCTCCACAAAAAGTTTTCTTGAAAAGACTGAGGCCAGGGACATAACTGGAAAAGTACATGAAAGCTTCTGCTGACAGGTGAAGATATATAAGTCAGGATTCACATGAACATTGGGTGGGCTCTCTCTCCTATTCCTGACTCACTCAACAACATTTTCCTCGACCCCACTCTCTGATATGGGTCTGGAAAGGAGAAAGATTCTCCCTGAGATTCAGGACATCTGAATAGGTGAGTTGCAAGCCGGGCAGTGGTGGCGCACGCCTTTAATCCCAGCACTTGGGAGGCAGAGGCAGGCGGATCTTTGTGAGTTCGAGGCCAGCCTGGTCTACAAAGTGAGTCCAGGACAGCCAGGGCTACACAGAGAAACCCTCTCTCGAAAAACCAAAAAAAAAAGTTTGCCTGGGAAACTTTCATATGTTAATTGGTCTTAAGACCACAAAGACAATGAGGGAAATTCAGAGACTTTAAGAGATTTTAAAACTGAAAAATTGTATGAAGACCAGCCATCCATCAGGACCCACGCTCAGAGAAAAATATACTTTTGAGAAACCTTAGGTTAATGTTAAATGTTTGTATTATAGGTATTAAGGAGTTTTAGGTGTTAGGTTTCAAAGTTAGGGTTTGAGTTTAGGAATTTTATAGACAATTGTTAAGTATTAATAAATATATGTGTAATAAATAAAAATTTACTGTTACAAACATCATTTTTTATGAAAGGTTTCTCTTCCTAGACTTGGCCTGCTTTCTTTGATTCCCATCCACTCTGAACAATGAGTCCTAACAATCACTCGAACTCTATGCCATCTTCCCCTCAAGACTCTGGGCTTCACGACAGTATGTTTTTGTTTCTTATTCATGATACTCTTAGTAACTTGTCCAGTATGTGAAGCTAGTGGATGTGAAATAAATATTTCTCTCTCTTAGTTGTATTTAGTTTTTCTCTCCCCTCCTTATATCTACCTACCTACCTATCTATCGTCTATTTATTTTTCTAGCAGTACCAGGGATGGGACATTGGGCCTCAGTCATGCTAAGCAGAGCTCTTACCCTAGCTCCTTATTATTTTGTGACTAGAGTGTATTTTGTCTACAAAAGTCACATTGGAGACATGGTCAGAGAAGGGAGCCAGGGGAACATAATTTTCCCTCTGGTGGATCCCTGTTAGTGAATGCCTGAGGCTAGTGAGTAGGGTTTCATCCAGGCCCTGTCATGTGCTGGGTCTATTGCAGAGCTTTGGCTTCCTAATTTATGCAGTGAGGTATACAGACAAAAAAAAAATCGTCCAATCCCTATACTGTATGTTGGAAAAATTATTCTTTGCCTCTCTCCTCTTTACTGGCTTCTGTGTTTCAGAAATCTATGGTCACTGGCAAGCTGTAGAACAACATCTCATGATTTTACCATGAGAAATGGAAGAAGTCTTAAGAAATTTAGGCAGAGAGTGTAACTCTGGACATTCTGGAACTGGTTCTGGGGAAGGGATAGCTGTTTTGTAAGATGAATTTGGGATTTAATCATCTTCATGAAAATCAGAAAGAAAGTGAGAGAGAACCAGCCCTGCCTGCACTCTCTCAGACTTGACTCTGTCCTCCCCTTTGCACACTTGCAGCCAGAGCCCAGCAGGGTCCAGCCAGGATCCTTCCCGGTGCCCATGTGCCCAGCAGCACTTGGGGAGGTGCTGAGTGGGAGGACTTCTCTCAGGCAAACTCCAGCCAGCTATAAAACCAGTAAGCTACTCACCGGAGGTCTCTTCCAGACGAACTGGATGGGGAACTTCTGGCTATAAAAGAGAGAAGTCTCGTCGGGTGGAAACTCGGGATCCAGATAAAGAACTTCCTTTTCTAGGCACTTCTTGTGGAGCTGCTCGAACGTCTTTTCTTTCACTCCAATAATCGGAAAATTGCGGCTGATGATGGCTGAGTAGATGCCACTCGGGTGTCCACCTCCAGCTTCAGTGGTCTTGCCTTGGGCTGGGTGAGGAATTGGCCCTGGGGACCTGGGCTCAGCCCCTGTCCTTGGGGCCACAGTTGCACTAATGACAGTTGGCATGGCAGGCAACTTTGGAAGGAAGACTTTTTTTTTTTTTAATTTTAAAGAAAACAAGATTCAGCTACCTTCAAGGAAAAGAAGCAATTACAAAGCGGAAGTTGTGATTCTGTCATCTGAGGGGGAAAAAATGGCCATATTCACTTCAAAGTTTAAATCCTATCAGAAAATTGGCTGGCTTATGACCAACTTGGATAGGTGAGCTGTGACTCTAGAGCCATAGGTTTTCCTGAGAAAAAGGCAGTAAAGGATTTAGAAGCAGTTTCTACCTGGGGGCTCCTACCAGCAGCGCGCTAGCCAGAGGGAAAGAAAGAGAATGAGGGTTGCGTTTCAGTGGCCTGAAGAAGCTTAAGCCAGGAGAACTAAAAATAGACATGAAGTGAGGTCGTGAGCGTGAAACTGAGAGACCAATATGTGGCTAGACTGAGTGGCAGAGAAGGACCTAGATGGAGCTGGTTCTACCCTGACATCAAAAATGAGAGTATCTGAGACAGGTAGACAGCAGGAATCAGCAAAGTGTGCTAAGGACTAGGCAGCCATATGGGCTTCTGAAGCAGTGGCCATGGGACTCATGGAAAACAGTATTTGAACAGGTAGCTAGGATCTGGGGGCCATATTCCATCCATTATAGAGAACATGATTTTTACTTTCTAAAATGTTAAAATATCATAATATCACTTAATATTAGAGTCAGTATCTTTTCTAGAATGTTTTGGAATCAGCCAGCTTTCAGTCCAACTCAGCAGAATTTCCAGTCAGGGAAATCCCTCTCTTCTTGCTCACTGGACTTAGACACCGTCTCTTCCTACATCCTAATACACACCAAGATCAAGTCTACTACTCAATGTGTATCCTAGCAGATTTTTTATTGAGTAGGTTATTTGGCTACATCACATTAGCATCTAGGCAGGAGCTGGAGGTAGATACTGAGCCAGGCTGGTGTCAAGTCCTAGGATGTCATGTCTAGAACTTGGCTCCAGGCTTTTAAAGGAGAATGAAGGGGGCTGGGGAAGGGAGCTGCTTGCCTGGCTTCCACCTGTTCCCTGCCATGGTAGCCGCTCTCTGGGTCATAATGATATGGCTATATCTAAAGTGTGGCAGAGGAGAGGCTTGTCCCAGCTCGCAGCTGTGCCTGTTCCTAAGTGCCCAGCCTTATAGATCCAAGTTTAGAAGATACGGGAAAGGGTAGGAAGTGACAGCTGAAATGGGGGCACAGGGTGGGAGAGATGCTCAGAGATGAAAGTGTTGAGGGCCTGCGCTCCCATGTGAAGCAGGCGCAGCAGCATGTCTGCCATCCAGGGCATCTATGGTGAGATGGGTGCACAGACAAGGGAAGTACGGGCCAGGCTGTCAGCCTGTGCAGCAGGAATGACAAAAACACCACGACTCACTGTGCCTCAAACAAGGAGTGAGGTAAGGACCAATACCCCAGGTTATCCTCGTCTATGGGTGCCATGGCACGTGTGTGTATGCCCACACTCATATAACAATCATGTACACACACACATACACACACACACACATAAACAGAGAACCTCAGGAGTATGATCAGGCTCATGATTCTTGGCAATGTAGCTTGAAGGAACTCTATGACTCGGTTATTGGAACTATCAGCTTTTCTTCCTGTCCCTCCAAGAAAATGGCCAGGGTATCACTGCTCTTGAAGAGGAACAGAGCAGAGCAGTCTCTGAAGGCTGACTGTCCAGGTGCAGGGCCTCAGTTGGCCACTGCTGGCTATGACTACGTAACTTTAGTCAAGCTACCTTCCTCCCTTTGAGAGTCTTCTTTCATGTAGAATGGGTATAATGACAGCTAATCTGTTTGGTGTAAGGATTAAAGAAGCTAACTCATAGAATACTTTTAAAATGGTGAGCCGGGCTGTGGTGGCGCACGCCTTTAATCCCAGCACTCGGGAGGCAGAGGCAGGCGGATCTCTGTGAGTTCGAGGCCAGCCTGGTCTACAAAGCGAGTCCAGGACAGCCAGAGCTACACAGAGAAACCCTGTCTCGAAAAAACAAAAAAAAAAATAAAAATAAAAAAATAAAATGGTGTTAGGGTGTCTTAAGCACTTAGGAAGTGGTTAGAAAAAGAAGTAAATTTAATATTACTTAGGGTTAGGTCAGGTTGAATGACCATTCACTCACACATCCATCACTATATCAGGTGAGTCAGGTATCTGTCACTATAACAAAATAAATGACATAACCAACTGATACAGACAAAATGTTTATTTTGGCTCACAGTTTTAGAGGTTCTAGCTCTTATCAATGAGCTCCATTGTTCTGGGCCTGTAAAAAGGCAGAACATCTTGTGGCAAAGCAAAAACATCTACCTCATGACCAGGAAACAAATGAAAAGGAAAAGCTGTGATAAAAACTCCATGACCAAAAGAAACTTACAGAAGAGTTTGTTTTGGCTTACATTCATAGGGAGAGTCCATAACAGCAAGGGAGGCATGGCAGCAGGTGCTGGAGCAGGTGGCTGAGAAAGAGATCACATCTCAACAGCACACAGGAAGCAGAACAAACAAACAGGAAATGGAATGAGGCTATAGCTGATCAAAGCCTGCCCTCAATGACACATTTCCTCAGGCAAAGATGTAACTCCTAAAAGTTTCATAACTTCCCTAAACTTCCCCCACCAACTGTTCAAACATATGAGCCTGTGGGGGCGGGCATTTTTCATTCAAACTACCACAGTGGTATAACAGGTATGAGAGAAATATAACATACACCCTAGTAGGGAAATACATAGTTCTACTTGTAATATTAAGGCATATTGCTGAGAATGCAAAGTGGGGCACAATTATTTGTCAGGCACTATTTCAGAAAAAGGCAAAATACTGCCAGAGCATACTGGAGGGTTGGGGTGTCAGCTTGGAAGTTTTCAGGGAAAAGCAGGATTTGGGTTGGGTCTGGAAGGATGGGAAGATCTGTGTAGGTGTAGGCAAGGGAGGGTACTGTGGTTAAGGAAAGGAAAGGCAAGTACAAGTAGGTAATGAGTGTAGTGAGGGGCTCCTGTGTTGAGGAACTGAGACCACACCAACAGCTGCTACAGCAGACAGCAGGGGTCTCTGGGTCTCCAGAGCCAGAAGCATCATGGTGCACTGGTATGCTACAATGTTCTAGCCCATGCCAAGACATATTGGAAGCCAGTGTAAGAGGAAGAGTCAGTAATACTGAGGTGTCTTTATTGAGAATCTTTTGCTCAGTCTGGGTTGTTGTTGTTCTGTGTGTATGCTATTTTAATTTTTAAAGATAGTGTATTAAAATGTTACTTATTTGGTTATTGGTTGTGTTTAAGACAAGAGCCTCTCACTTGTGTTATTCTAGTCCCGACCCTGTGCTCTATTTTTGAAGTTCACTTGTGGGATGTGGGTGTTTATTTCATTATTACTAATTATAGCTTATTCAGTTCGTGTTATAAATATTCTTTGGTTAGTAGATAGTATTTAATAAAATATAATTAAAAGGAGTAAATCTGAATCTGGAGATTGCTTTGGTACTTTTGAATCCAAGAAGCATGAAAGGGAATCTGATCCTTGTGCTCTTGAGTTGCCCTAGGGAGAACTTTCCACAGCTCTGCCCATGCAGGAGAGGCTGCCATGCTGCTGAGGAAGGTAACCCTGAGAGTCCCAGGCACTGCCATCTATTTGGAGATTAGTTTGGGCAACTCTGCCACTGCAACAGCCAGAGTGACTGCGCTGCACAGCCAGACGCAAGCCCCACAAACAGGTCTTCTGAGTAGCCCTGCCCCGGGTCAAGGCACTCATTGAGATCTTTCAATGTCTTGGGGCTTTGTGGGTTTGTGGGAAAGGCACTGTTTGTGTGCAGTGTCAACAATACACCTTTAAATGTAAAATCTGAAATCTTAGTCTTGCAATATAGCTTAATCTGGTCTTGAACTCATGATCCTTCTGTTTCAGCTTTCCAAGTGCTGGATTACAGGAATGGGCTACTGCACCTGCCTAAAATCTTAAAACCTGAAACCTACTAGTCATCAGTACACTAGAGATAAGTGAAATATCATTTTCCCCAGGGAAGCAAATTAGATGCCAGCATAGATCTTGCAGAAGGCCAGGAAGGGTCAGGAGGTCAGAAGGTCAGGAGGGTCCCCATATGCATCACCAGGGCACCTGCTCATCTGACATGGACCTCCCAGTCATCACCAACGCTCAGAGAAAGCTTCTCCAGGCTCAGGGTGGATGTTTTGCCACAATATGTAAAAGTCGCATGCTGAACTTTACCATCTAAATGGCAAGATGATAAAAAGACACTTTGTGAGAAACCAGGAGAGAAAAAAATCTTTTTTTTTTTTAAATCCCAAAATCTGATATGTTTCTGATGCTTTCCAACAATGTTATACCTCACTTAGGAGAACCAAGAAGCACTTTTACTCATGAACTTCTGTGAATATTTTAAAATATGACAAGTTTCATAGTTTTGAGTACAATCTGGTTAAAAAGAAACTATAAGGAGCAAAGTGATTTATCCAAGAAATGCAGTAGGTGAGGGAGGGCATAAATCCACACCATACTTTGCATCAATGTTCTTCAAAATGCTACGCATTCTCCAGGGCTGATGATGCTGTAACCTGTTACAAACTAAGAAACACCTAGAATACTAGACTGCCAGTAGTTTCTCTTAGTAAACAACTATGGAAGAAAGACCAATTCAGGAAGAGAAGCAGGTTAGCCTGCTCGCTCTAGGGAAGTGGTTCTCAACCTTCCCAATGGTGTGACCCTTTAATACAGTTTCTCATGTTGTGGTGACACCTAAACACAAAATTATTTCATTGCTACTTCATAACTGTAATTTTGCCACTGTTATCTGATACACAGGATATCTGATATCTGACCTCTGTGAAAGTGTCATTTGCTACCAACAGTTTGAGAAGTGCTGCTCCTGAGACTAGAAAATTGTCCCAAAAAGGGCAGAGATGGCCTGAGCTATGCATAGGATGACAGTTTGAGACAAACCATCTCTTCATTGCAGATACTTCTGTGTTTATAGAACAAATGCTAAAGTAATAATGAACCATTTGCTTACCAGATGAGTGGGTAGTCACAGAAGAGGGCTTCTTCCTAAGGCCTAGGATCAAGATGTGCTCTACGATGCACTTGCTTGGATAATGACCCTTCTTGTCAGCACACCTGGAAGGATACAAATGGTATTAGGAAGAGGAGAGGGATGGAGTTTTTAATTGGCCACCAGGTCAGTATATCCATCCTTGTGACCTCCTGTTTGTCTCTATGGAGTCATGGTCCATGTAGGAGCCATATTCAGGAGGACAAAGAGATGAAAACAGGTGATTCCAATCAGGGGCCACATCAAGTTCCCTAACCCGAAAGACACAGTGTGGCTTGGATATTACAATCAAGCTGAAAGAAACCAGATAATTAATGAATTGGTGCGTGGAGGAATGAAGGTGTTGATGATGAGTACTTAGATTGAATAGTTTTATTTTGTAGGCAGGTGGGGAAAAGAAGATAAGGAGAAAAAAGAAGCTTTCATGGTCAGTGACTGAAAAACACAATGGCCTTCACCATTCATTTATTTCAATAATAGCTTACAGAATTTCTATTAGTTACTTTTATTTTGTAAATATCAATGTTTTGGCTGCATGTATGTAAATGTGCCATATACCCTTGGAGGCCAGAAGAGGAGGATCAGATACCTGCAGTTGGAGTTACAGACCACATGGGTGCTGGGAAGAGGACCTGGGTCCTCTTCAAGAGAAACCAGAGCTCTTTAACCCACAGGCCATCTCTCAAGCCCTTAAGTAGTATTTTAAAACTTGAGCTGTCCATTTACTTGAAGATGCCAAGAGGGTAGCATAATCTAAGAAGAGTCACGGCCTCGTAAGTGCCCTCACCTGTTAATCAGAGCACTGGAGCAGAACGAAAACTTGCGGTGTAAGAACTGGTTCTGGCGGAGGTACTGGAACGAATGGCCATCATCGAGATACAGCTCTCCCACAGCAGAACCCTGCAGAGTGAATCACAGAGATCTGCTAATGGCAATAGTTTTATAGAAAAAAGTCATCTAAAAGGAAAGAGTGACATCCGAAAATTTGTAAAAAATCTGAAAAGCTGAGTATTCAAACTACACAAAGTTATACACAACTTCCTTACATATTCAATATTCAATCACTCCTGAGTAGATGATAAAATAATATGAACAGGATGGTTACATAAGGGGAGCACAGAGTTAGACTTTGTTGAAGGAAATTTAAATATGAGATATAATCAGTAATGAATTCTGTGAAAATACTATCCCAGAATGTGACAAGAAAGTTCACAGAACAGAACTGAACTTGAAAAATATCTATATCTATCTCTCTATATATATCTATATCTATCTATCTATATATCGATATGGATATATATATATCAACTGTCTTTAGACACCCATCTTACTCAAAGGGGGAGGACCTTTTGCAGCCAAACACCACAGCTCTCCACATGGCAGGTTAGTTACTAACAGTGTTGGCTGTAGGATGGGTCTCTAGTTTTTTATTGCCATTTATTCTGGGACCACACATGGATCCTAAATCGTAGTTGGCCTGAAGTAGACAAGCTTCAATAAAATACCTAGAAAGGAAAGCTGAAATTTCCTTATTTTATAATATTAATATAAATAAGTATAACTATAACAAGAATATGTTTTGGACTCTGTAAGGCATTGGGGTAAACAGATATGAGGATGTATACCACGAGCTTCACTAGGCTCAACAGACTCTCAACACTCCCAAGTCACTCAAGAAGACTTTAGTTACTGGAGCTGCCTGATGAGACTAGAAAAATTGAGTGGGTTAGCGTATTCCCAAAATAGTTAAGACACATTTTAAATGGTCCTCTTCTGTAGGAGACTGAGTTTCAGGACTAATCTACAGGGACAGGCTGCATAATCAATGCTCTTCCAATAGCAATTCATGCCAACCTGAGAGACAGACATTACATGCCTAGAAGCATATTAGCATCATTCCTGGATCTCAAGAGTTCCTAAGAACAATGCCAGGAAGAGCAGACTTCATAGTGATTCAGCTCCTGATTTTGAGACAAACATCAGGAATACTGTTTCATATGAGATTTATTACTTTTTCATACCCTCAAAAGGCTACCACTGTAAAGAGATGGAATAGGAAAAAAAAAATGAATGGCTTTCCAAATACCTGAGTGCTTAGAGCAACCCGTAGTCCATATGGGGAATCAGTCATCCAGCCTGTGGACTTTCCCACAGTGGTCTTTATTGGTACTACACTTCCACCTCGTTGAAACACTGGTATCTGCAACATAGTAGCACTCTCAGGGATGAGATACCCACATAAAACTTTCCAAGTAGAACTTTTAAATATTTCACTATATGAGATACATACTCTTTACACACATAAACTCAAGCAAAGAATATCTGCAGGCAGAGAAATGGCAAGCATGAGGACTGTGGAATTAAAAGAAAATGGCTCAACTAAAAAAATGGTCCATTAAAAATTATTTACTTGGCCATTCCAGCTGGGAAATTCCAGAGAATACTTCTAACCAAAGTTCGTCTCTAGGTCAGTATTTAATATTTAATAAAACTTGCTTTTAAAATTGGCCCAAAATAGCCGGGCGGTGGTGGCGCACACCTTTAATCCCAGCACTTGGGAGGCAGAGACAGGTGGATCTCTGTGAGCTCGAGGCCAGCCTGGTCTACAAAGTGAGTCCAGGACAGCCAGAGCTACACAGAGAAACCTTGTCTCAAAAAAAAAAAAAAAAAGTTTTAGGGGCTGGAGAGATGGCTCAGCAGTTAAGAGCACTGCCTAGTGCTCTTCCAAAGGTCCTGAGTTCAATTCCCAGCAACCATATGGTGGCTCACAACCATCCACAATGTGATCTGGTGCCCTCTTCTGGAATGCAGGTGTACATGCAGATAGAGCACTCATGCATAAAATAAATTAAAAAAAATAAATAAATAAATTGGCCCAAAATATTTACTTATTTATTCTTTATAATTGTTTTTTGTGTGTGTGTGTGTGTAACACATGCATGTTATGGCATGTCTATGGCATGTCTACGAAGGTCACAACTTTGTGAAGTGAGTTCTCTGTCTGTATTTATGTGGTCTCTGAGAATTGAACTGAGGTTGCCAAGCTTTCATGATAAGCTAACTGAGCTAACTCGCTGGCCCCAAATCATCCATGTTTTAAAATATTGGAGCAATTATCTACATTCCTCAATTTACTATCTATTCCTGTCTGTCTTAGCTTGGGTTCTGTTACTGTGATAATACTCTGATTGGAAGCAACTTGGGGGAGAAAAGGGTTTATATCATCTTACATCTTACAGTCCCTCAACAAGGGAAGTCAGCACAGGAACCTGGAGACAGGAACTGAAGCAGAGATCTGATAGAAGTTAGACTCTTTAGTGAAATTAGTAGGCACTTCAGATTAGCATCTGGTAGCACATAAGGAAAGCTTGGCGTCCCTTTACTTGCTGATATGGACAAAGCCAGTTGTGGCCAGACGATATGCCCTGTTGAAGGGGCATGGCTAAGAAACCGCCCAAGTCACACAGATGACGTCAGTTGCCACAAGAAGCAATGGGACTGCTGAATATCTCGAGAAATCTCTTGGACCCTTTATACTGCCAAGGATCTCGAGATAAGGTGATATATAAGAGAATTCCACATGGTCTCTCTCTTCTTCCTGCCTTCACTGACTGAGAAGTTACACTGGAGAAGTGCACAGCAAGGTACCCCATTAACAGAATTTAAACTGCTATAGCCCAAGGCAAAGGCATGGCATAAAACCTGAATAGAAAGAGTTCTTTAAAGGCGTCTGTCTTGGGGCCCCACAACACCAGAAAAGTGAGTAAGGCAAACAGAGTTCAGAAGCTGCTTAGAGAGGCGTATGGCCATGAGGCTTCCCCGGGCCAAAGAGACCATGGTCTTAGCTGATAGAAAAAGCTGCCCTCAGTTTGGCAGTTGGAACAGACTGACTTTATAATCCAGCCACAATTTGGTGGTTGAAATAAATTGGCCTTGCAAACTGGCAAAGTAAGACCCAATGGACTTTAAGCTTAAAAGGTACTACCTGATGTGACTGCCGTAAACCTAGTCATCCTGCACGGACCTATGCTAAGACTATTAATATCCTTTTAAGAAAATTAAAATAGTTTTAGTTAAGTGTTTTTAGATAGGTATTAGAATGTTCTTAGATATTAGGGTGTTCTTAGATTATAGATTTTAGATGATAGGTTTTATGTTATAGGATTTAGGTATTTTATAGGTGTCTATTAAGTATTAATAAATATAAGTGTTTATAAGTAAAAAAATATTGTTACACAGAGACAATGGAGAAACCATGCTAACTGGCTTGCTTCTAGGCTCATGCTCAGCTACAGTCTTCATCCCTCCCAGGACCTCCCACAGTGAGCTGGGCCCTTCTGCATCAACCAACAGTCAAGGAAATGCCACACAAACATGCCGACAGGCCAGTCTGATGGAGCTATTTTAAATGAGGTTCCCTCTTCCCAGGTGACTCTAGTTTACATCAAGTTGTCAAACTAGCACATCATCCTTGCACTTTTCCATTAAATGATGAATTTCATTCTGCTCTTCCTATTAGAGGTCCAGAGTTACGTCTAAAAATTCATTTTCCAGCTTAATCAGAAAGGACATTCTATTTTAGACCTTTAACATCCTTGTGAATAAAATAACAAGGATGTTGTTCTAGAGACCTAATAAAGAGTGGATTTTTCTGTTTATGTAAGTGGACGCAATGGTACTTGTGCACACAAGGTGTTTCTGTGTCTGGGGAGATGCCTTTTCTTTTCCCTGCTTGTCAGCAAGATGACTGACTCAATTCTGTGGTTGAAAAGCTGCTTCTGCTACAGACACCATCAAGGGAACCTGAAGCGAAGCTAAGGTGGCTGTGGGTGTGGTCCACACCTATCAGTCTTCTGGAATGGTTCTCTTCAGGAGAGCCTGGTAGGTAGGTTTCTTGTCTCTGGTAAGGAGCTACCTTACCAGAGAACTACACACCTGACTGCGTGTGCTTTTCTGAGTAAAGTGTGAGCAAGGAGAAGAGGAGGAGAACGTGTGTGATCTTGGGAGACAGTGGAATAGTCAAGATGTGCTCTCCCCACCCTCCCACTGTCCCTCCAATTCACAAGCAGCAAAAAGGAAACCCAACTCTTTTATCATTCTTCCTTTTTTTTTTAAGAATAAGGTTGTAAGTTACTGTGGAATGGGCTGCAGACTCAGAGTTCAGAAAACCTGCAGGGTTGTGACAAAAAAAAAATTAACTGCTCTGTCAGTTTCTTCACGTGAAAATGAGTAAGAATGGCCACCATAGGCTCACATATTTAAATGTTTGGTCATCAGGGAGTGGCACTATTTGAAAGGATTAGAAAGATTGGGGTGTGGCCTTGTTGGTGGAATTATGTCACTGGACATGGGCTGTGAGTTTTCAAAAGTCCTCACCAGGCCCAATGTCTCTCCTGCTTGCAGACCAGAATGTAGCTCTCAGCTACTTCTCCAGCACCACACCTGCCTGCTGCCATGCTTCCTGCCATGATGATAATGGACTGAGCCTCTGAAACTGTGAGCAAAACCCCGCAATTACATGCTTTCTTTTGTAAGAACTGCTTTGCTTGGTAACGGTGTCTCTTCACAGTAACAGAGCACTGACTAAGACAAAGGGATAAGATTACCAACATTTCTTTCAGATCTGAAAGTTGATGTCTGGAACCAGTTTATTTATAAAGAAATGACTGATGACAATTTGGAAAAATAACACCACTGTTGTACTAATCTTCATTCTGCAGGGCCTGTGGTCATGTTGTGACTCAGCCAGGGTGGCCATCTTGATTCTAATTTCATAGCTGATGCACTCTCTTGCCCAGAGTTGCACCTTTCATTTTTTGACATTTTGTTTGGCATTTTAGCACCCACTGTTTCTTCTCTCAGTGTTAATGTTCTTAGACACAAGTTTAGATACAGGAAAGAGCTGTTTATCCTCAATATTCCATGCCACGAGTCAGAGTACATGTGTTTTTAAACTCTTTACATATCTTAACAGCCTTATTGATATAATTCCTATGTTAAAAAATTTACAATTAGAGCATATAATCAAACCACTTTAGTATTTAAGTCATGTAACCATAGCCACAATCAATTTTAAAACCCTCTCAACACCTCTAAAAGAAACCTGTAACCTTCAGCAGTCACTCTCCATTGCTTCCCAAATTCTCTCCCAAGCACAACCAGAGGCAAATACTACTATAATCTATTTTCTTTATGTGTATACGTATATGTTATTATATTGAACACTAACACCCTTGGTTCACTTTTTACAGAAATATAAACAGAATGCTTGTGCCTCCCCATTCATATGTTTAAAGCCCCAACCACTGCAGTGACTATATCTGGAGACAGGCTCCTAAGGATAAATCCTTGTACGAAAGGAATAGTATCCTTACAAGAACATTTTCTTATTTTAAATTGATTTTATTTTATGAATGTGTTTTGCCTGTGTGCATATATGTGCACCACATTTGTGGGGATCAGAGAGAAAGTAGTGGATCACCTGTAGATGGTTGTCGCCATCACATAAGTGCTGGGAACCAAACCTAGGTCCTCTGCAAGAGTAACAGTGTTCTTAACCACAGAGCCAACTCTCCAGCCCCATTTACAAGGACATTGTTTCTTACTCTCCCCATCCCATCACCCCCACATGTCAGGAAGAAATATCTCAAGAGGACCTGAGTCAGCTGGCATTTTGATAGGTCATACACCTTCAGAACTATGGGAATATAGTTTTCTGTTGTCTAAGCCATCCAGACTGTATTCTCAGCAGACTAACACAGCTAAATAGGTCAAAATAATACTCTGAAAATAACTTACAGTATCCAAGGTTACTGGAATCTTCACAGTACACCCTCCTTTCCAGTGTGAAAATGTCTTAGAGTCATACCAGACCTAAAAAGTAACAGGTTCTATTAAAAAGAGAGTATGAGCAATTTCTCTCCTGAGAAGCCTGCACTTATCCAGTGACTATTTCCTTTTGCCCTCTAATAAAGCTGTCTTGGAATTCCAGGAAGGAAGGAAAGAATGAATAAAAAGAAGTTTAATTAACTAAAATTTGTGGGAAAAGTTAGGAAGAACACACACGTCTCTGGCATATGTGTATGTGTGGGTGGACGTGTATGTGTTACTGGGGATTGAACCTAAGGTCTCATACACCCTAAGGAAGTGCTTTATCACTGAAGTGTATCTCCTGCTCTCTTTACTTCTTTAAAAATCTTTTAATTGATTCTTTATAAATTTCACATCATGCACCGCAACCCCATTCATCTCCCCATTCCTTCGTATCTAGATACCCTCTACCCTTGCAACCTTCCCTCAAAAGAAAATGAAAACTAAAATATAAAAATAACAAAAATCTTATCATGGAAGCTGGAGTGTGTCAACAGTATACCCTTTGTCATACTTATTTACTTGCAAATGTTCATTGCAATGAATCATTGGTCTGGTCCGAGTCCAATGGCTTCTCCTACACTGTTTATACTGGATCCTCACAGGGACTCCTCTCAGATATCCTGGTGTTGCCCTGTGTCATGGACATCCTGCAGCTTTGGATCTGCAGGATGGTCCTTTCACTTACTCCAGCAGATCATAGATGAGGTAGATGTTGAGGTGGGCCAACTCAAATCCGTGGATCTGGGTCTGGGTGGTAGCTGAGTTGGTCAGCCCACTACTGGCTCTGCAGCACTGCCCTGGCTAGGCCGCCCAATGCTGCAGCAAGGGGCAGAGCCAGCTTCCCTGCTATCATGTTCTTGGGCCAATATACCCTAGCTTTCACCACTATGGCTAGCTCTACTGTGCTACCCAGGTGAAGTGCACAGCCTGCTCTCCCGAATGCTGTAGCTTGTTAAGGGCAGGGCCAGCTCTCCTGGTCTCATAACCTCAGGGTTAGTTCACTGGCCTGCCACAGTTGGTGAAGCATAAGGGGTGGGAGGAGGGCATCTATCCCTCACCCATACCACCCCAAGGCAGATGAGGTGTGGGGCCAGCTCTCTGGTACTCAAGACCTTGGGCTGGCCACCTGCACCCCTGCCACCAGGGCCAGTTCTACTGTGCTGCCCAGGCAAGGTGCAGGCCTGCTTTCCCAAATGCTACAGCCAGTGGCTCTCTTTATTTTTTATTTAGTATGGAGTCTTAGTAAGGTTTACCCAGGCTGTCCTTAAATTCACAATGTAGCCCAGATAAACTTTGAACTTGCAGTCTTCCTGCTGGAATTATGGGCCTGCACCAGCAGATCCCACATACTCTTCTTTAAGAACACTCCTCCTCCTGCCCATAGAGGCATTGCAGATGTGACTGCTATGTCACATGTGTATCAGTAGGTGGCAGAGAGGAGAGAGGCTATATCTACATTCGGTGTCTGACCTATGAACATCTGAATCAATAGTAGCCTAACATTCCCAGAAGAAGAAAAAAGAAGCAAGGTGGATACCAACTCCACTTTGGTGCCATGGGGTAACCTGAGATGACTATAAGACCAGCACCAGGATCTGGCACAGATGGGGGCAAAAGAGCAGGAGAGCTGTCCCTGCCCCTCAACTCACATGCTGCAGCACTCGGGTGAGCGGGTCCTGCACCCTGCCAGGATAGCACACTAAGCTGGTCCTAGATATGGGGGTTGTGGGTGAGCCAGCCCTGAGGGAGTGAGTGTGGGAGAGTCAGCCCTGTCTTTGGTATGATATATGGTGATGTAAGCTAGGGAGAGATGTCCTCCCCTCCCTTTTGCCCTCAACACCATTGGCCAAAGGAGATCTGGCCCAGATGGGGTCACAAGAGCAGGAGAGCTGTCCCTGCTCCTCATATGCTGCAGCACTCGGGAGAGCAGGCCTGGTACCTTTCTATAGTAGAACTAGCTAAGCATGTGGTGGTTTCAGGTCCAGAACCAGGGCTTTGAGTTGGCCCACCCCAACATCTACCCCATGGATGAACTGCTGGAGTGCAAGAAGAGGTCAGTTCCACAACCCAGGACTTCAGGATCTCCAAGACACAGGACAGTTATGGCACATCTGAGAGGAGTTCCAGTACTGATGGAGTAACAGAAACCAGGGTCCTCATACCAGACCAAGGAGACATTACAATGAACATTTATAAGCAGAATGTGTGAACAAAGGGGAATATTGTGGGACATACTGAGATACAATGCAGCTTCCATACTGAGCTGTTATTTTTCATGCTGGGACAGATTGCAAGGGTGGAGGGTGGGTCTGAGGGGAGGTGGGAAATGGGAGGGAGTAGGGTTATGATGTGAAATTCACAAAATAAATTTTTTTCAATTAAAAAAGAACACTCCTCCCCCCTCCCCCAAAAAGAAAGTCCCAAAGCATGCATAAAGGCTGGTGTTTGATCCTCAGCATAGAATAAATTGGGCATGGTAATACATGTTTGTAATCCCAGACAGGAGGACCAGATAGATGTTCAAGTTCATCCTAAGTTTCAAAGCTAGCCTGGGATACATAAGACCTCATCTCAAAAAGAAGATAAGGAGGAGGAAGAAGAAGGGGAGGAAGAGGAAGATGTTACCAAAGGGGTATGATTGATGAACTAAAGACCATTCCTTGTCCATCTATACATTCAAGTTAATTGCTGAACAACCTACCACTGTAGGTACTCTGAAACTGCAACCTTGTTAACAATGATATTTATTAATAACTATAAATTGTTATATTGGGCCGGCAGAGCAACCGGCATCCTGGTGGAAGACTGGCAGGCCTGATTCACTTTAGAGGCCTGTAGGTCTGGTGAGGCAGCTGCTGGATACTTATTAATAACTATAAACTGTTATAGTAGGCCAGCAGAATTGCTGGTGGCCTAGTGGGGCAGCCGCTGGGGCTTGGTGGGAGACTGGTAGACCTGGATTGCCTTGAATGGTAGCCTATACGCTGTCACAGCCTTTTTCCCAGTAGTTAAATACACTAATATCTTTTAGTGTTTCAATGCTTGGCCTTTAGCTAGGCAGATTTTCAACTAGCTCACTTAAATTAATCCCAGACCACCTAATCCCAACCAGCCATGTGACTTGTTATACCTTCAGGGCTCACAGAGCTCACATGTCCTCTGCTCCGGAGACCTGGCAGGGAACTTCCTCTGTGTAAAACCCAGGGTTCCTTTTGTGATCTCATGAAGTCCCACCTTCCTATACTCTTTATGCCCAGCTAATTGGCCATCAGTGACTTTTATTAGCCAATCAGAGAGTGCCTCAGAAAGGGTGGTAACCAGATGTCTAGCACTGAAATCAGTCTCTAATCTCCTCTGGAGAGACTAGAGACTTGCTCTAACATTGTGAGGTGCTAGAAATGCATGAGCGTTAAGAACTGTCTGTGAGTGAAAGATGAGACCATGCCTTCATGGTTCTTATAGTCCACTGACTTGTGAAAGCTTCATGTTTGAGCTGGTGAGATGATCAACAAGTAATGGTAAAGACTAGATACCTAGATTTGATCCCCAGAACCCACATAAAGGTAGAAGGAGAGACTGACTCCACAAAATTGCCCTCTGACCTCCACATGCATGCTGTGGCACATAAGTCTTCCCCATCATGCACACATGATAAATAAAGCAACTTAATGTTTGTAACCATAAGAAAGATGAAAAAGAAAAAAAGCAAAACAAAGGAAAGCACATAGCAAGCAAACTGACATGAAACAGTAAAGAAAGAGCATCAGAGAAGAAACAGACTTGGAAGAAGTCCATGGAAACTTGAGTACTCCTACAGCATTGCTTTTTGGGAGTGATTATGAAATTCGGAAACAAGGTCCTAACTCTTATCTGGGAGTCCTAGCAAGGGAAGTTAGTTACTGAATTAGCAAAAGGAGTACCACAAAATAACTAGGTGGAATAAATTCTCTACCTTAAAGCACCCCCATCTCCATAAGGGCTCACCTGTATATGTCAAAGTGTGAAAGTAAAAAAAAATTCCCTAAGGTTGTCACCTAGTCATCTTCTCCATCTTCCCTTCATTAAGTCTGTCAGCCTCTGAGAACAGTGTCATGACTGTGGAAAACATAGTCATCTGAGGCAAATTCACAACTGCATGCTGAAGCAATCTCTTTCCCAAGAGAAATGCAGGCATGAGAGCTAGGAAACAGAGGTATGCATCTGTTTGTTTTTGCTCTTACCTCATTTGACCCTGGCAGGAATACATCAGCCATGATGCTCTCTGGTTCTGTGACTGGATGAACTAATAAAGCACTTCCTAAAAAATGGGGAGGAGATAAAACTGAGTATCATTACAGGAAACCTGAAAGACTCCTTTTCCTTCATTGAATTCTACTGTGATCTTAAGATCACTAGACTGTGATCTTCTATAAGGCAGAGACTATGGCGAGTTAAACAAATAATACACCAGAGAGAAGCATGGGCTCAAAAATGGTGATGGAATCTCTTTATTAGTTGCATTTCTTAGGCTTAGGGTAGTCTCACTAGAAAATATAATAAGAACATAGTTATAGAATTTATCACAACTATAATTAACCTATAAATACTTGCCCAGCATGTATTCATCTTCCACACCAAAAGTTTCTAAGTCATCAGGAAACTCGACCCACAGAGGCCTAGGGAAATGAAACAAAATTTGCATTTAAAAATATCATTATGTTTTTTTATTCTCAGTGTTAAATGTTTTATTAGATTTTTATATTTTTAGTGTTATAATTCTCCAAAAGGAATTGAAAAATACCAAAGAACCATGATTCTTTTTCATATGACCAAAGAGCTTATGAGCAGTTGCTGTGGTTACTTTATATTTATTATGTGGAAGAGTCTTCTATCAACTTGACTATCCTAATGGAATATTGAGAATTCTACTAAGTGCCACTTTCCTACCTGTCGAGTAATTACCACTCTAACAGGCAAAAACTAAGTCAGGCCTAAATGCATACCGTTTTTGGTATAAGGTATATGTTTGCAAAAAAAAAAAAAACACTCTTTATTATAATGATAATTCCATGCCACTTCTTACAGCCACTGGCTTTTATGTATCATTTAATCATTACTTATTTAGATGAAAAGAACTAATTTTCTTTGCTGTCAAGCAGGTAACACTTGGGGGGGGGGTGAGAAGCTGCCAAGGTTTTTAAATAGTTATTGTCTCAAACGACTCATCTAGGAGTCATTCAGGTTCATAAAAACAATCAAACTTCAATATTTGTGACTAGACAGCAACTTAGTGCTTCTAACCATTTTTATTTTATTTTATTTTTTTTTTTTTTTTTGGTTTTTCGAGACAGGGTTTCTCTGTGTATCCTTGGCTGTCCTGGACTCACTTTGTAGACCAGGCTGGCCTCGAACTCACAAAGATCCGCCTGCCTCTGCCTCCCAAGTGCTGGGATTAAAGGCGTGCGCCACCACCGCCCGGCTCCCATTTTTATTTTTATGAGAATTAACTTATTTGTGTGTGTGTGTGTGTGTGTGTGTGTGTGTGTGTGTGTGTGCGCGCCATTTGGGTGCAAGTGCTCACAGAGGGCAGAAGAGGGCTCTGGAGCCTTTGGAGCTGAAGTTCTGGCTGGTTGTGAGCCACCAGACATTGGTGCTGGGAACCAAACTTAAGTCCTTTACAAGAGCAGCAAGTACTTTTAACGCTGAGCCATCTCTCCAGACCCATGAAAAGGATTGTTTTTTTTTTCTTTTTTTTTTTTTTTTTTTTGGTTTTTCGAGACAGGGTTTCTCTGTGTATCTCTGGCTGTCCTGGACTCACTTTGTAGACCAGGCTGGCCTCGAACTCACAGAGATCCACCTGCCTCTGCCTCCCGAGTGCTGGGATTAAAGGCGTGCGCCACCACGCCCGGCTAAGGATTGTTTTTTAATTGAAGAACATTTTTAGAGTTTTAAAGTTATTTTATGTGTATAAGTGTTTTGTCTGCATGTAAGTATGTGCACCACAAGCATGCCTGGTACCTGTGGATGTCAAAGGCAGCACTGGATCCCCCAGGTCTGGAGTTACAGGCACCATGTGGTGCTGGGAATTGAACCCAGGTCCTCTGCTTACCCGCTGAGCCTATTCTCCAGCCCAATGTTTTTTTTTGTTTTGTTTTTTTGGTTTTTTTTTTTTTTGGTTTTTCGAGACAGGGTTTCTCTGAATACCTCTGGCTGTCCTGGACTTGCTTTGTAGACCAGGCTGGCCTCGATCCGCCTGCCTCTGCCTCCCAAGTGCTGGGATTAAAGGCGTGCGCCACCACCGCCCGGCTGCCAATGTTTTTTTAATAAATGGAACTTGCTATCTATTTACTAGTCTTTGAAACAATATATTGTGTTTCTACTGAATGGTAACAAAGCAGGTGTCTCTAACCCTAGGTGATAGCTAGAATCACCAGGAAACTTCGGTTGGAAGCAAGTTTAGGAACTGCTGACTCAGAATTCTGTGCATGTTTTCTCTAACCTAGAAAACTGACTTCTGCCTTCAGAGTGGAATTTATTTTTTGGTCGTGAGCCTAGCCTTTAATGGCTGAGCCATCTCTTCAGTCCCAGAGTGGAATTCATATGCTAGAAAAAAAAAATAGCCACCTAAGTCTTGGAATGGTTCAACCCTATGGGTAAGATCAAGCTTTGGATGGCAGGGAAGTTATTTTTCATGAGAGGAGTCTTATGCGGAAAATGCTAAAATTATTTAGCTTCAAAGTTACTTCTTTATTCTTTACAACATCTCTCAACAGATACAATATTCTAATCATGAGAAGTAGAAGATCTGGTTAGTAGCTTCTGTGTTGTCAACAGGCAGCACCCCATGCACAACAAACAGGAAATGAAGCTGACTGGAACTTGACTAAACACATGGCTTTTGTTCCTCTTTTCTAGTCCCTCATCACTGAGATGATTTGTTGGTTAGCTGCTGGAGCCCCTAAATAAAAGATGCCCTTTTTACCTCATGACAGGTTTGGAAGACATGTGCACATGGTAGAACAGAGAATATAGATAGGGTAGGAGGGTGTAGCGCTCTCTGATGGCTTCCCGGATCAGCCGGGTGTTTTCTTCCCCAAATAGCCAGGGTTCTCGTCGCTTGGTGTTCATGGTAGCATGGCCACGAAAGAAGGGCTGGTAAGCTCCAGCCTGGTACCAACGCACTAGCAGCTCTGCCTCGGGATTGCCAATGAAACCACCTACATCAGCTGGTTGGGGAAGATCAGATGAAGAAACCACACTTGAAATAAATGATGTGCTAAGGTAAAATAAGGCCTTGAAAACCGAGAGGAGATGCTCTATGCACACAATAAACACAGGCAAACTGTGGCCTAAAATAGAGGAGAATGAGCCCACGAAAACCAGGCAGTGATCTGGCAGAATGCTCTATGACTTCTTTTTCTTTTCTTTCTTTCTTTTGTCAAAATTTCATGGGCTTTTCTGTAAGAGGAGTTGTCCTAGGTGTTATGGATCCTCCATTACTCAGAAATTGCACATTCTCCCTGGTTAGATGTATGTCTGTGTACTGACGGAAAGGTGGCCGGTAGTTTATTTCTTTTGAAAGCAAAAGCTAAGACAATTATCAACCACAGAGAAGTAAATCAACAGCTTTGTAGATTTAGGTAGAACTTCATGTTCATCCCTCAGGCAGGAAATGTATTTCTTGCCTGTGGATCAATGTCATAAAGACACATATATCAAAAAATTGGTATTAATTTGTTTTTATTCTTGTAGAAAATAAAAATCAATCATACCTGCAGCTAGAACTGCAGCCAGTATATACTGAGCACCTGCACATTGTTGTGGCTTATCTGCATTGAATTCTCAGGGTGAGGGAGGGCAAGCCATCAGACACGCATTTCAACTAAGTGTCTTTTCCAAGAGCACATCTTTTGTGTGCATATGTGCATCTGTATGTTCATGGGAAGGAAGGTACATGTGCTTGTGGAGGCCACAACGTGACATCAGTGTCTTCCTCAGACACTCTCCACTTTATTTTTTGAGACAGGATTTCTCATTGAATATGAAGTTTGCTGATTATCTAGACTGGCTGGCTAGCAACAACAGCGATCTTCCTGGCTCAGCCTCCCCAGCTCTGGGATTAGAGGCATGTGCCATTGCATCTGTCTCTTTCACATGGGTGCTGGGGTTCTGAACTTAGGTCCTCATGTTTATGTTGTAAACACTTTAATGAGCCATCTCCACAGCCCCATCTTTTGTTGGACAAGGTCTTAAGTAGCCAAGCCTGAACTCAGATGCGCTAGTAGCTCAGGACAACCTTGAATGTTTGATCTTTCTATCTTCACATTCCAGTGCTGGATCTGAGGTATGTGCTGCCATCAGTGTCTTTATGTGGGGCTAGGGATCACATTGAGGGCTTCTTACAAGCTAGGCAAGCACTGTACCAACTGAGCACATCTTAAAGGAAAAAAAGTTAAATTATCTTACAGAATCTTTTTTTTTTTTTTGGTTTTTCGAGACAGGGTTTCTCTGTTTAACAGCTCTGGCTGTCCTGGACTCGCTTTGTAGACCAGGCTGGCCTCGAACTCGCAAAGATCCGCCTGCCTCTGCCTCCCAAGTGCTGGGATTAAAGGCGTGCGCCACCACCGCCCGGCTTCTTACAGAATCTTATATCTGCTGAGCACAAACTATCTCTGTGAGGCTGACTCTCTTATTCCCTCAGCTATCCTGCTGCTTATCAAACCCACGGCCTTCAGCATACTAGACTAGCATGCTACTGCACTGCACACTCAGCCCTAGGCTGGCTTTTGATCTGCTAAGTTGTCTGCAACACTCTCGTGTATCTGGAACACTCTGTTACTGTGTCTCTGGAGGCAGAGCTGAGGAAATGAGGGAAGGAAACAGGCCCCCCATCCTCTGCCTGACTTCACATCTTCAATTCAGACAAGATACATGTAGCATTAAACAACAACAACAAAAGGGTTTTTCTATGTACTCCTTGCTGTCCTAGAGCTTGCTGTGTAGACCAGGCTGACCTTGCATCCTTATAGACTGTCTTCCCTCTGCCTCCAGATCGCCGGGTTAATGCGGCACCACGCCAGGCTGTGCAGTAAGCTCTGAAGCCAACACTTTGGCTCTCCTCCCATTTTCTTCCCCAAATTCACCAAGGCCCCAAGCAGCTAATGGACACTGAGAACCCGCACTTCTCATTTCCTCCTACTGGAAGCCTCAGGACAGGAATCAGCTTACCTCCACAGAAAGAGATGCCCGAGATACTGAGGGTGAGTAACATTGGGATGGAAATTTTCAGATAGCTCCATTCTGCTGTGTTGTCTCCCGTCCAGACTGCACCTAGATTGCCCATAACGAGGCATTGAAACACACATAAACCATCCAATACATTCCATTTCATTTAGATTCCATATTTGTAAAAGACAAAAATAATAAAAAGGGAAACAGATTTCTCACCTTAAACAAATTCTGATATTTCTGCAAAAAGTATCAATTTTCTAATGTGAAAAAGTTCTTAAGATCCATAAAACACCAGGTAATGGAGGCACATACCTTTAATCTCAGCCCTCAGGAGGCAGAGGCAGGCAGATATCTATGAATTTGAGACCAGCCTGATCTACAGAGAGAGTTCCAGGACAGCCAAGGCCACACAGAGAAACCCTGTCTCAAAAAACAAACGGAGCCGGGCGTGGTGGCGCACGCCTTTAATCCCAGCACTTGGGAGGCAGAGGCAGGTGGATCTCTGTGAGTTGGAGGCCAGCCTGGTCTACAAAGTGAGCCCAGGACAGCCAGAGTTACACAGAGAAATTCTGTCTCAGAAAACAAACAAACAAACAAAAAAGAAACCTCATGTAGACATACAGATGTGGCATGTTAGCATGGTTGTTCAGTCACAAGGTTTTTGTAGCTACTAGTAAAGCATGTGACTAAAAACAGTTGTGCCCTCCTCGCTATGCACTGGGGCAAATGATCACAGAGTACTTCAGACTAGAAAGCAGAGTAGCATCTAAGAGATCAGAAATAATTTAGATAGTACGGGGCATGGTGGCATACACTTCAAATTCCAGCCCAGGGAAGGGAGAGGAAATACAAGTTCAAGGCCAGCCTGAGCTACATAGCGAGATGTCTAGGGCTGCGTAGGAGGAATAACAGAACAACTTTAAAATCATGGAGTACAGTTGGCCCACTGGTTTGGCACAGCCACAATGGGCATGCCTCAGAGAGGCAGAGCCCCGAGGACTATGTGTCCTGAGGGCTTCATGCTTTTGTGGAGTTTTGCTCTGCTTGTTGTCCTCATGCCTTATCCCTTACAATCTAGGAGTTGTGTGAAAGCTCTCAGGGGGCTTCTAGCCCCTCACTGGTCAGTATTACTGGCACTTACAATAATAATGCTAGGTCTTTTACAGTCACTGTTGCTGGAGCAGATTAATGATTCAACCACCACTTAGAAAGAACTTAGGGATCTAGATTGTAAACAATGACCACTACATTTAGAAAGAAATTGGAAAAACAGATTGTTTGGTAAGGTCAAGTTAAAATGTTTTTTCTAGTGGCTCTGATATAGAAAAATGTAAGAAACAATTCTTGAGTTGAGAAAGGTACACTCCCCATAATTGAGCTAGGGACTTTTCAAGGTTGGAGAGCAAGTACAACAGCAGCCTGACTGGCACTGGATGATGTACCTCTCTTCCTGAAGCTGGGCTGATGGTCAGAATGATTAATCTCTCATACGCATTTTTTGCCCTCAGTTTCCTGATATGATTTAATAAAATTGTTAATGAATAGATATGCACCTTAAAGATTTAAAACAGAAATAACTGATTGTTTTTATATAAAAGTTTAGATTCATAATTCTTTTAATATTTCTATAAGATTGTCTTTTAAGATAATTGATTCTTTCTTTGTAACCACAAACTGCAGCCTACTAGTAAAAGGAACTGGCTGAAAAAATTACCTTGTTTGCTGACACATTGTTCACGTGTATCTAGTTGCTTACAAATGTATGTGGGCCCTTAGGAATTTGTTTTTCACCCTAATACGTACAACATTTAGTCATGTGAAGTTATTGGGGAACATGTATTTTACATGTATACTCACTGTAATTATTCATTAAGAAAAATAGAATGTAACCACATTGTGACTTTTGTACTGCTGGACTATATAAGCTGAAGGAGAGAAGAAATAAAGTGTGGAATGGTGTGGGAAGTAAAATTCACCTCCATCCACCAAACATGTATATATGTAATTGAGTGTATGATGTGGGATGGTGTGGGAAGTAACTTTCCACCATCCACCAAATATAAATCTGTCTGTCTGTTTGTCTTGTGCTCATATGTACGCACGTGTACATATAATGGGAGCTCCCTTGAATGTGTGTATGAACGTGTACATGTCTGAATGTCTGATGTATGCCTATATGTATATATGAACTGACATTATGAAATGTATGAGAATGCATGTTTCTCTCTCTCTCTGGCTCATAAGGAGTTAATGAGCCTCTAAGCCTCTGCTGGGGCTGCCACCCTTTGTCTTTGAGTAAAAGTACCTGAAGTTTTTCGTTAGTGTAAATATTTAAGTAAGGTTTTTCTTTTACAACCTCCAGCCTGGCAGATTTAGAAGTAAAGAGGCCACCAGCCTGAATAAAGAGGCTAGAGCCTGGCAGAATTCAGAGTTAAATATAACAAGGCTACCAGCCTAGCAGATTTAGAGTCAGAATATATAGCAAGGCTACCAGCCTGAAAGATTAAGAGTCAAAGTATATATAAAGAGAAACGTCAGATACCATCAGTGACTGGCTTCATATTACTGCTGATGTTGTGCCCCATCCCAAGATGTGTTTCAAAGAGGCAACAAATCCCTAACAGTGAGACTCTGTATCAAAAACTCCAAAATAAAAAACATTAATATCCATATCTCTTGTTATCTTTCTAAACTTTTTCATTAATTTTTCCCTCCCTAATTTCCCCTGCAGTTTTTTTTTAAACTTAAGAATTTTTTTTTGGTTTATTTTACATTCCAAACACCATCCTACTCCCTCCCCTCCTCTCAGTCTCACCCTCCCACCCACTTCTACCATAGCTCCCACCCCCACCCAATACCACCCAATACCAAGCCACTCTGGGACATCAAACTACATCAAGACTGAAGACTCCCACCGAAGCAAGATAAGGCAGCTCTGTGCTGTTTGGTTTTTTGAGATAGGAACTCACTATGTAGCCTGGGTTGTAGGAGTTGGCTCTCTCCTTCCACCATGTGGGTCCTTGGGATTTAACTCAGGTCATTAGCTTGATGGCAAGTACCGTGACCCAGTGAGCCATCTTGCTGGCCCTATCTATTTATCTATCTATCTATCATCTACCTACCTATCCACCTATCTATCCATCATATATCTATTTATCTACCTATCTACCTACCTATCCACCTATCTATCTATCTATCTATCTATCTATCTATCTATCTATCTATCTATCTATATACCTATCTATCCATCCATCTATCATCTATATCTGTCTATCTATCTATCTATCCACCTATCTATCTATCATCTGTCTATCTACCTATCATTTATCTACCTATCCACCTATCTATCCATCATCTATTTATCTACTTATCTACCTACCTATCCACCTATATATCTATCTTTATACCTATCTATCCACTCATTATCATCTATCTATCCATCTATCATCTATATCTATCTATTTACCTATCTATCCATCTATCTATCTATCCACCTATCTATCATCTGTCTATCTACCTATCATCTATCTCTCTACCTACCTATCCACCTATCTATCTATCATCTATTTATCCATCCATCCATCCATCTACCTATCTATCTATCCATCCATCTATCTACCTACCTATCTATCTATCCATCCATCCATCTATCATCTATCTATCCATCTATCTAGCTATCATCTATCTATCTACCTATCTATCCACCTATCTATGATCCGTCTATCTACCTATCATCTATCTATGTATCAATCAATCAATCTATCTATCATCTGTCTACCCATCATCTATCTATCTATCTATCTATCTATCTATCTATCATCTGTCTACCCATCATCTATCTGTCTATCTATCTATCTATCTATCTATCTATCTATCTGTCTATCTATCATCTGTCTACCCATCATCTATCTATCTATCTATCTATCTATCTATCTATCTATCTATCTTTGAGGCAGAATCTCATGTATCTCAGGCTGGTTTCACATTTTCTATGCAGCTCATGATGACCTTGAGCTCCTGATCCTCTTGCTTTCACTCCCAAATGCTGAATTGTAGATTTAAAGTTTCCTATATCTTACTGAAATCTACTTATGTATCTAAATTACTACAGCTGGGCATGGTGGCGCATGCCTTTAATCCCAGCACTTGAGAGGCAGAGGCAGAGGCAGGCGGATCTCTGTGAGTTCAAGACCAGCCTGGTCTACAAAGTGAGTCCAGGACAGACGGATACACAGAGAAACCCTATCTCGAAAAAAAAACATTTAAATTACTACATTTACATTTTTAACAATTAGGATAATGAATATCATTTAGACATGCTTTCTTTTTTAATTTATACAATGTTACAAACATATTCTTGTGCAATTAAAACTACCACTTTAAGGAAGGAGATAACTAACTACTGCAGGTTGTCCTCCCACACATGTGGCATATGTCACACTTCCCTAAAATCAATGAAAAACATTTAAAGTATAATTTTAAACTGCCTCATAAGAGTTTGTCCTGTGGATAACCCACACTTTAGCAACCCTTCCTTTACTGTTATATGTGTAGACTTTTCTTTCGCCTCCAGCTCTAATACTGTGATGAGCACCTCTGTTGACTATTCTGTCCTTTGGCTGAAGAACACAGGCTGGTCTGGGGAGGTTGCGTGTGAGACCTAAAAATATCTACAACACAACAAAGCTAGGTTCTTTACATTAGGACCTAAGCTCTCAGTTGCTTCTGTAAGGACAGGGGTCTTAAAATAGCCTTCCTGCCACAGAGTGGTTAAGTTGAGCCAGATCTATATTAGCTGGTAAACCAGATCCAGTTCCAGATGACCCTGACAACAAGCAACAACCAGGTCTATTTTAAGCCATATTTCTAAGTGGAACAGATGGCTAAAGCAGGATGTAGATGTGTATTTCCCTGGTTTTCACAAGTCAAAAAGATAGGGTCAGAGATGACTGTGCCACAAAGCTGAATACTCTGAAGTTACCATCCCAACAAGTGAGTGGCCATTTCTCCTCCTCCTCCTCCTCCTCCTTCTCCTTCTTTTTTGGAGAAAGGGTTTCTCTGTGTATCCTTGCCTGTCCTGGACTCATTTTGTAGACCAGGCTGGCTTTGAATTCACAGAGATCCACCTGCCTCTGCCTCCTGAGCGCTGGGATTAAAGCATGTGCCACCACGTCTGACAAGTAGCCATTTCTTTAGTAGAAAAAAAGTACTAAGCCTGGGTGTGGTGGCTTGAATAAAATGGTCCCCATAGGCCCATAGGGAATGACACTATTAGGAGTTGTGGCCTTGTTGAAGTAGGTGTGACTTTGCTGGAGGAGGTATGTCACTAGGGTGTGGACTTTGAGGTCTCAAATGCAATGCTCAAGCCAGGTACAGTGTGACTCTCAGCTCCTTCTCCAGCACCATGTCTGCCTGCATGCCACCATGCTTCCCTCAATGACGTTAATGGACTAAACCTTTGAAACTGTAAGCCAGCCCCAATTAAATGTTTTCCTTTATAGGAGTTGCCTTGCTCATGGTGTCTCTTCACAGTGATAGAAACTCTACCAAAGAAATTGATGAAAATTGGTTTACTGTTTTTGGGGGTATGGGAGGGAAACAGGGTCTCATGAACCCCAAGATGGCCTTGGAAGACGACCTTAAACTTCTGCTCCTCCTGCCTCTACCTCTTGAGTGCTAGGATTACAAACCTAAACCACCTTGCCTGGGTTTATATGGTGCTGGGCATTACACCCAGGGCCTCTTGCCTATGAGGCAGTTACTCTACCAACTGAGTACCTCTAAGTCCTTGCATTCATACTTAAAATACACATGTCAGAGTACATCATTCCCTAACTGCAAGTTATAAGGCTACTGAAGAGAACACAATAGCAGCACATATCATAAATGCTGTACAAAAGAAAAGGATGGGTAGCTGACTGGTGCTTTATAATGTGAGCCATTTCTTACCGTACTTTTGTGATCCAGCAAAGAAAGAACGTGAAAGAACAAAGGGTCTCTCCTTCCCCTTAGATCGCTGTATCAATCCTTCTGCAGTAGCCATTTGCTGTAAATCAGGGAGGAAGATTGGAAAGAGAGAACAGGGTGAAGGCATCATGCTAACACGCTAACAGACTGGAGAAAAGTCAGCAGCTGGAGGGAGTATGACATGGAAACTAATAAACCCATCAAGTCTTTTTGATACCAGAATGAAGGACACTAATTTGTCTAGTAAAGATGGAAACATTTATTTGATTAGGAATATCAGTGAAATAATAGTAAACAGAAATGGAGAGGCAGAAAAGTAGAAGAGTGGCTAACCAGCATGCCTGAGGCCCACCACAGCAGAAAACAAACATACACCACACAACAAAACAAAAAAACCAACCTACTATTTATTCAGTGGTACTATTGGTAGGCATTTTATAATATACTTCCATATATCTGCACAATAATCTGTGAGCCAGACAGTTTTCATTGGTAAAAAATACATTCAGAGAGATTAAGTATCTGCTTCAGCCTACATAAGAAATTCCCCTCCAGGCAGTGGTGGCACTTGCCTTTAACCTCAGCACTGGGGAGGCAGAGGCAGGTGGATCTTCATAAGTTCGAGGCCAACCTGGTCTACAGAGTGAGTTCCAAGGTAGCCAGGGCTATACAGGGAAACCATGTCTGGAAGGAAGGAAGGAAGGAGGGAGGGAGGGAGGGAGGGAGGGAGGGAGGGAGGGAGGGAGGAAGGAAAGAAGGGAGGGAAGGAGGGAGGAAAGGAAGGAAGGAAGAGCAAACAAGCAAGTAAGCAAGCAATCCCCCCAAGGCAGCTGACAATTAAAGCAAAAAGCTTTTACAGAAATAAACATATAGTATAGTATCTGGAAAAGGCTATACCCAGCTAACAGCTCCCATCAGAAAATAGCAATTGTGGGAGACCTATAGGCATGCGGTCACATTCCAAAAATAACAAAGACTCATAGGTACAAATTAGGGTGAGTCTCAATCTTTGGATATGACTAGCAAATAGAAGACAATTCTACCACCTTTATTCAGAACGCTGAAGAAATTAGGAAAACTTTCACATTTTAAAAGTACACTGTGGTGGACTGAATGAGAATGACTCCCAAGGCTCATATATTTAAATACTTGGTCCCCAGTTGGTGGAACTGTTTGGTAAGGATTAGGAGATGTGGTCTTGTTAGAGGTGTGTTACCAAGGGTAGGCTTTGAGGTTTTTAGAAGGTTGTTTTGTTTTTTTAGATTTTTTTCTTTTATACATGAGTATTTTGCCTGCATGTATGTCTGTACATTATGTGCATGCACTGCTCATGGATGCCAGAAGAGGGCTTTGGATCACCTGGAACTGGAATTACAGGTGATTGTTAGCTACCAAGTATGCTGGATTGAACCACTGAGCCATTCTCTAGTCCTTTTAAAAATATTTTTAAAATTTATGTATATGTGAGTGTATACTCCCTGTGTGAATGCCTTTGAAGGCCAGAAGAAAGGTCTGGAGCTGGAGTTACAGGCTTTTGTGAGCTGCACAACTTAGGTATTAGGATCAAACTTAGATTCTCTGGAAGAGCAACAAGCACTCTTGAGCACTGATCCATCCATCACTCTAGCCATCGTTTGCTTTTTGCTTTTGTGACAGGGTCATGTTGTATAGTCTAGGCTGGTCTGGAACTCATCATGTAGGCCAGGCTGGCCTTGATTCACAGTCCCTCTGTACTATGAATACTAGTACACTGTTGCATATGTGTGCCATAAACTCAGCTAAGTTAGTAATAGATGGATATTTATGAAAATTTAAAACCTTACTTTAATTACCTTCGTTAACATATTTATAGGTTGCCTGTGCCAATAAATGTCTTATAGTAGTATTAAATGCCATATATAATATTTTAAATTTTATCATTTTAAATTTCCTTATTGTGTGGGGGTGGACAGATGGCTCAGTGGTTAAGAGCACTGGCTGGTCTTCCAAAGGACCCAGGTTCAAATCCTAGCACTGACATGATTGTCAGTAATTGTCTGTAATCTAAGACTCACTGCAGTTGATCACAAAGACCCAGAAACAGACATGCACATACACTCAATTATACAACAGACTCACTACTTAAAAGCAGGCCATATGATTCTAGTTAATTTCTATTTTGCTGTCTTACCTGATAAAACCCATAGATGTTGTGAAGTTCCCTGTGCTCCCAGTTGCCATAATGAATGGCATTCTTTTGCATGGTTAGCTCTGGCCCTCTGAAGACTGAGGGCTCATTCATGTCATTCCATATGAAGAGGATGTCTGTGGATCCCTAGGAAGTGAATCCTGTTCGTGAGAATCCTCTCCCAGGAATGATAACTGGATACTATCCCTGATCTTCTTTCTTTTCTTATTCATTTTTTATGCTGATTAGGCTGAGAATTTTGTCTGTTTTGTTCACTAGGCTCTGTATCATCTACTATCTACTAAAATCTTCACTTGATCTTATTCAAAAAGCTGAGAAGAAATCTCTGCTATAACTCCTTTTTTTGTTTTTGTTTTTCGAGACAGGGCCTCTCTGTGTAGCTCTGGCTGTCCTGGACTCACTCTGTAGACCAGGCTGGCCTCAAACTCACAGAGATCCGCCTGCCTCTGCCTCCTGAGTCTGCTATAACTCTTAACTAAAAACAACTATTACTATACATGAATCTATTTTTTTTCCATAATACTCTGAAAGACTTGACAGGTGAGTTTTCTGTTCATTGACACCTTATATAGTTTGTGTTCTTTCCATCTAGTAAACATGGTATTAAAATTCTTGTTAGAAAATCCTTGGTCTCAGCATTTGACTACAATTACAGGGAGCTTTGGGTAGGTCATTCCATTATTTCTAAATGTCCTATCCTTTACATCATGACCTAATAAGGCCCAGCTTCCTTCCAAGGACACTACAGGGCACACCTGAGACTTTACCTACATGGAAGATGATCTTTCTAATGCCTCGGAGTGGCCTATGCTATGATTATCATGCCCCCATGCCTGGCTTTATATCAACTTTCAGTAGTAGTTGTAGAGTAGTATTTTATATTAAAATGTACATAGTAATTAAAAAGTAGACTAAGGGCTGGAGAGATGGCTCAGCCACTAAAGGCTAGGCTCACAACCAAAAAAAGTAGACTATCTCCACTGTACTGTGGAGATTTTATTGATATATCGGTCTGTTATGATACAGGTAAAACCAATTTTTTTTTACATCTAGTAACATATATAGTCTCCTTCCAAATGCCACCAAAGTCTGTAATGTGTTGTCTACTCTTGCTTTTTATTATATATATATATATATAGATATATAGATAGATAGATATATCTAATATATATATAAAATTTACTTAATACAAGCAGTTCTAAGCAACTACCTCTTCTTTTGATTGTTTCAGGTTAATTAGGAAACAGTAAAAGAATAAAAACCAACCTGATAAACAGGAAAAGCAAAAAGGCTGGCATACCACTCTCTGACCTTGGGATTGGTGAAATCCAGGTAAGATGAGAGACCTACAGAGACACAACAGTGGGCAGTCTGTCAAGAACAGCAAGATGTGTAATAAAGAGGATATGAGAGTCAGGTTATCAATGGACGCCTTATGTCAAATAACAAAAGACAACTGACAGAGGCATGGTCTGCCACAAGTTAACGAAGGTAATCTTCAAAGAGACAAAATTTAAAACTTTCAACATCAGTGGTCCATGGGCATGGCAAGGAACAAGTATCAGGATGGAACCTGTCCTTCACTAATGGCCCGAGAAAGGCCATGCAAGGATGCCAACTACCTTGCAGTTTCTCTCGCTTTTAAAGAGAACACAGGGGCTGGAGAGATGGCTCAGCGGTTAAGAGCACTGGCTGCTCTTCCAGAGGTCATGAGTTCAATCCTCAGCAACCACATGGTGGCTCACAACCATCCATAATGAAATCTGGTGCCCTCTTCTGGCCTGCAGATATACCTGCAGACAGAACACTGTATACATAATAAATAAATCTTTAAAAAAAAAAATAAAGAGAACACAGACTTGTCCAAATGTTTCAAAGGAGAAAAGGAAGGCACAGGCTTCTCCACAGCACTTAGATTTATGACACAGCCATGAATTATTTGGGTCTTTGGAGAATTTCTAATAAGGCTTGAAACTAACAACTTTTGCATCTGGATTTCCACAGGCAGCTGAGGACACTCAAAAGGCTGAAAGGACAAGGAACAATCACAAGGGAGAACCTGCCAGACACTTTATTCCCCACGACACTTTCCTCATTCCCTATTTCCAATCTCTGTTTGCTTAAAGAAATAACATGCCATGGAGATGAGGTTGTTTGCTTATTTTTCATTCACTCAACCATCTGACCACTGACTGCTAATTGCATTCATAGCTCACTGTACCAGGTGCTATGAGAGATACCAGAGAAGGCGATGATGTGTCTCCCTTATAGGTGTTGAGATGTGGCTGGAAGAGAAAGACGCCCACAAGGAATGAGAATGTCGGCCACAGATGTTTCATTAATTGAGACTGAACAAGTGGAAATAAGTGAGACATACCAGGCCAACATACTCCTTCGAAGTCACCACCTTCCACACTCTTCACAAAGAAGCTCTGTTCTTTGGCTTTAGCATAGACTGTGTACTCAGGGTCCACCTTGATGTGGGGGTCACTGATAACCACAAGCTATCGGGACAGACATTTTAAGACATGTCAGCTTTATGAGACATATGCTCATTTAGGTGTTTTTATCATAGTTTGGGGGGGGGGTCAAGTTTTACTCAGAAACTACAACTCATTGAAAAATCTGGATAATTAGTAAAACCCTATATATAACCTTTCATTCAAAAACTGTTATCAAATCCAGGTGAATCCTCTGTTATAATCATCATGGTTTATCATTTTTATTATTTTACATTTGTTTATTTATTGTGTGAGCCTATGTGCCTGGGTGTCTGTCTGTCTGTCTGTCTGCATTCGGTTCTCTCTTGCCACCAGGTGGGCTCTTGGGCTTGAACTCTTGTTCTCAGGCTTGGTGGCAAAGTGCCTTTACCCACTGAGCCATCTCAGCATCCCCCATACAAGTCTTTAAGACGATATTAATTAAGCTTCTATCTGTCTGTGACACCAGGTGCTGCTATATGGGAGGGTTAAACAGGCAAGGTCCTAACTCCCTAAGTATGCAAATGCAAAGATAACACCGGTGAAAAGAAGAGGCCTAGGAGGTAACTTAGTCACGTCCTCCCCAAAAGCATGAGGAGCTCAGTTTGGGCCCTGAACCCATGTAAAAAGCCAGGCCTGGTGGCACATGTTTGTAATCCCAGCACTGGGGAGCTGGAGGCAGGTATATGGCCTCTGGGGTTCCATGGCCAGCACAGGTCTCACAGAAAAGTAAAAACGAAGGTGCTAGCATCTAAGTAATGCCACAAGGCTGTCCTCTGGCTTCTACAGGCATGTGTGTGCACCCATCCTCCCATGACCCCAAACCACAGCAACCACGGAAATGACATATTAAAACCAAACAGAACATCAAAATAGTAGCAACAACTAAACAAGGCTGATGGATGGATGGCCCAGCAGCTGTGGGTGCTTGCTACCAACCATGAAGATCTGAGTTTGATCCCTAGAGCCCAGTTCCATGTGGTAGAAAGAGAGCCTCTTTTCATGTGTTTCTTGGCTATCTTGACTTTGGTGGATAGACAGTCCACCAAAGAAGATATTTGGTGGACTGTCTATCTATTCAAGTCCTTTGTCAATTTTTTAAGTGTTCGGAGTTTTTGCAGTTGTTAAGTTGCAGGACTTTGTCACATATTCTGTCATGCACTCCTGTCTATGTCACAGTGGTATACACCTTACATTACAGTTGTATACGCTTGCCTTTCCCCACTCACTCCAAGACCCCTTTACTACTAGCACAGCATCTTGAACATTCAAAAGGCCTCAAAAAAAAAAATGGAGGCTAGAAAAACAGCTTTGCTGTTAAGATCACTGGCTGCTCTTGCAGAACCTGGGCTTCATCCTCAGAACCCACGTGGTGGCTCAGAACAGTCTGTAGCTCCAGTCCTGGGGGTCAGATGTTCTTTTTTCGCACTTGGGCACCAAGTACACACATAATGAATGCATATATTATACACTCAGGAAAATACTCATACACATAAAATAATAAATCTATTTAAACTGCTTTTTTTTTTAAAGAAAGAAAAGAAATCTAGTTGCTTTAAAGGACAGCAGCTGTAGAGTTAGGCCAACCAGGGCTCAGATCTGCCCTGCTAGTTGTTCACTGTGTGTCCTTGTACAAACCACCAACCACTATAAGCTTCCACTTCTTTACCTGAAAAATGGGGAACAAGACCAACCTCAGAGTAACTGGAGGGAACAATATGTTTCATCATACTGTCCAGCCCACAATTAAGTGTTTTTGACAAATGATAGTTATTAATTAAGAAATTAGAGGGTTAGGGCTGGGTGCTGAAGGCATGCTCTACAACATGCCTTTAATCTCAGCACTCAGGAGGCAGAGGCAGGAGCATACTGTGAGTTCTCTGTGGTCTCCACTGAATTCCAGGACAGTCAGGATGACATAGAGAGACCCCACCTCAAAAAAACAACAAAAAATTAAGGGGTTGTCAGGGGTGTGGTGGCGCACGCCTTTAATCCCAGCACTTGGGCGGCAGAGGCAGGTTGATCTCTGAGTTCAAGGTCAGCCTGGTCTACAAAGCAAGTCTAGGACAGCCAGGACTTGGTACACAGAGAAACTGTCTCAACCCCCCCCCCCACAAAAAAAATTAAGGGGTTAACAGATTTGACTCCTACTCTCTGTGAAAGGTCCAGGGATCAAACGAATTGGTTCCAAAGGGAACTTGAATTTCAGGGGGAGTGATTACATCATTTACATGCAACATATGGGGTTGTCCTCCTTTCCCCATTCTCGAGACTCCCTACCCTCTTCATACTATTTCCCTCCTTTGCCCCAGCCCTCCTAGAACAGGAAATAAACATTATTTACTCCTCAGTGGCTTCCCTCCATCCCCTTTAAATTTCAATTCTTTCCTTGGCCAAATTTACAGGGAAAGTCTGTTGGTGAAACATGTAAAAAACTCTGATTACATTTTTAAAAGTTATACTTATCCATTATTTGTGTGTGGAGCAGGGGAGGCACATGTTTGCCATAGTGTCAATGTGGAGGTCAGAGGACAGATTGCATGAGTTGGTTCTCTCCTTCTACCACGTGGGACCTTGGGATCAAACTCAGGTTGTCAAGCTTAGGGGGACAAACCTAAGCTTTAGCTGCTGAGCCACCTTGGTCTCCAGGACTCCATTGTTAAGACTTTCAAGCCCTACCACATCCTCTTACCCTTCTGCCCACCTGCAATCAAGCTGACAAAGCAAGCCCTGATGCTCCCTTCTTTGTTAGCAGCAGGAAGTTTAAACAACCCAGCCTGGGTGGAAGAACTCTTATTCCATCCACCATGGAAACCCAGCTGGTCCCCTTTCCCAGCTTTCTCAAGTCACCTTCAAAGTAGCTTGGGAGACAGCCCTGCCCTCTCCAGAATGCCTCTTTATGTGAGAAACTTCTGCTCCTGCTGTCTGTAGTCCTACTAATTTTAACAGTGGAACCAAATTTTTAGGGGGAAAGGGTGTCATCACAGCAGGGTAGCTGCTGCAAGGGGACTGAAAGTCTCAGGTCCCTTCATTGTTCCAGGGATTTACATTAACTATGGCAGGGATGGATGGTGTCACCACATTTTAACATCTGCCTTCTGTTATCACATTAGCTGTTACATTTGAAGGCACTATTTTCACAGTCATTTTTCATCAAATGGTCTTCCTCTGCTGATGTTCCAAGACAAATCTTAAATGTCCTTTAAACTTTGGGATTAAAAACTTTAGACTTCACCTTCCGTTTTTTTGCTCCTGAGCAGCTCTTGCATCCTTCTGGGGTTTGTGAATCTCTTTTTGTCCCAGGTGAAGTACTTCTTGTCTTCAGTGTGCTCTATGTCTAGCCACATGACATCATATGGGATGTCATGTTCATCAAACCCTGCATCCACTGCCTTCACATCCTGCTCATCTTCATAGTTCCAGCGACACTGGTGGTACCCCAAGGAAAAAAGAGGGGGCATGGCTTGTGTGCCTAGAAAGGAAGATGACAATGGCGGCCACTAATGTTATTCAATCAGTGACTATCTCCCCAGTCTCTAGAGTATTAAGCACTGAGTTTGATACTACACAGACTATCAATAGATCCTGCCTAGAAGAAAGTGCCAATTAGGGTGATGGGGACCTGAGATACAACTGCTATACTAAAGGTTCTGTGTCTAGTTCGGGGGGGAACACATACACTCTGCTTCCAGAGTCATGTAGGCTCTTCAGAGGTTTCCCAAGGCAGGCGAGAAGGGTGGAGGCCTTGAATAATAAGTAGGAGGATGCCAGGCAGGAAGACAAGGCAGAGCTCATAGGAGTAGAAGAGAATAGCGACACAGGCAAAGAAGTACATGGAATCTTAGAGAAAATAAATACTTCAGAGATTACAATGTAAGACCAAGAGAAGTTGAAACTGGAAATGATCAGTTCATAAAGAGCTCTGTACTTCAGGCTCAGAATTCTTAAAATCTTTTTTTTTTAAACACAAGACATATCAACTGGCAAAATGGGGGCTGTGGAGGCAGCTCAGGGGGTAGATTACTTGCCTAGTGTGCACAAAACCCTGGGTTCAAAATTTCCAGCACCCTATAAAACTGGTGGTGATATATACCTGTGATGCCAGCACTTGGGAGAGGTAGAGGCAGAAGAGCCAGTTCAAAGTCTACACAGAAAGTTCAAGGCCAGCTTGAGATGCATGACACCCTGATCTCAGAGTACAAATGAGATTAAAAAAAAAAAAACAAGGCCAGTGAGAGGAAGAGAGAGAACAGTGGAAGGAGAGAACTGATTCATGAAAAGAACTACAAAAACAAAGCTTTGAAACAAAAGAGTAAACCAAAAGGAAGCAAATTAACATAGATCTGGAAGGTGGGAGATAAGGGAGGATGGTGTCTGCTGAAGCACGAAGTGTGTGTGAGGAGGGCACAAAGGAGCAGAGGAACACTTCCCTGCTCTAGAAACTTTGAAGACAGGGACATGCTCCTCAAGTGCTAGGACACCAGACTCATCCAGGCACCAAGGGCTGCCATGTAGACCCACACATCAGGTGGCTTGTAATCACGTGTAACTCCAGCTCCAGGGGCTCAGACACCTTCTTCTGGACCCCACAGGACTTTATCTCAACACATATATACATAATTTTAAAATAAAAATTAAATAATTATCATCAGTTTCTCTAGAGATGAAAAAAAGATAAAAGAATCACAATGTAGACCAGGACATCATCAAACAATGAGCATGCAGGGAAAATCAGAGATAAGATGTTCTTCTCAACATTAATAACATGATAAATGAATGCAAGGCCTGGCAGATAAGATGATGAAAATCTCTCAGAAAAGAGGCAAAAAGAAAAAAGGAGAAAGAACAAGGGGAGGAGATGATGAAAGGAACAGTAGAGACTGTTTCCCAGGACTGAAGGACACTAAGACTGAAAGTGTCTGCATCTCCCATTCTATCCAGCAACCATTTTAAAGGGATGCATCAAGGGGATTTACTGTAAAATTTCAGAATATTAGTGATAAAGAAGGTAGTTCAGTGGGAAAAGATAAATCAGTGCAAAGGAATACATTGAATGGGTTTCAGAACAAGAAGACAGGGGACAAGAGAGAAATGTCTTTTAATTCTGAGGAAAGGAACTTTCAGTTTAGCTGACCCAATGACCAATCTATGGCGGAGGTAGGAGAATAGCTTATCCCTGCAAGGAGTAAAGCATTTCCATTTATTTAGCCTGTGTGTGTGTTTGCCTGTGCATGTGTGTGTGCTTGCACACTTGTGTGTGTCTGTGTGTGTGTGTGTGTGTGTGTGTGCACATATGGAGACAACTTGTGGGAGTTAGTTCTCTATTTCTACCACGTGGATCCCTGTGATCAAACTGAGGTATTCAGGCTTAGTGGCAAGTGTCTTTACCTACTGAGCCATTTCATTGACCCTAGCCTTCAGTCAACAATTATTTTGTTGCTAAGGCCAGTAGTATATTTTAACAGAGAACACTTTCAAAAGTTCACAATGGACTACTCCTTAGCTACAGGGAGATTATTGCCAGAGACTAAAGGCTTCAAGCAGGCATATGAGAAGTGTTAGTTAGGGATTAGGAGTGGACAGTCTTGGGCAGTGGTTCTCAACCTTCCTGATGCTGCAACCCTTTAATATAGTTCCTCATGTTGTAGTGACTCCCCCAACCATAAAATTATTTTGTTGCTACTTTATAATTATAATTTTGCTGCTGTTATGATTTTTTTTTTTTGAGACAGGGCTTCTCTGTGTATCCTTGGCTGTCCTGGACTCACTTGGTAGACCAGGCTGGACTCGAACTCTGAGATCCACCTGCCTCTGCCTCCCAAGTGATGGGATTAAAGGCATGTGCTACCACACCTGGCTATAATTTTGCTGCTGTTATGAATCTTAATGTAAATATCTGATATGCAGGATATCTGGCATGTGACCCCCAAAGGGGTCACCACCCACAGGTTGAAAACTACTGGTCCAGAGGTATATTTAGCTTGTGTGGATGTAATGAGGATGGAAGAAATGCTTGCCACTCAAAATGCTTACTTCTTTCAATTTCTACATAATGTAGAACAAATATTAGTTTATAGTTATGGTACAGAGGACAGAGGAAACACAGCGGAGTGAGGAGTGTGCATACCTGTGATATATGAGTACTGCTTGAAGATGTCAGAAGGTGTAGGTCCTGTCAGCAGAAAAACATCAATGATTCCGCTCTCTGACATCCAGCGCACATCAGTTCGACACCTGACCTTTTGTTTGGCAGCTGCTGGGCCCATCTGGGTCAATGTGTACTGCAAAAGGATGTAATGAAAGTCTGAAAAATCTCACTGTAACCTGTAGCATGCAGTTCTAAGTGAATCAGTCTACATTTAGTAGCTCCTACTGACACTTGTTGATTACACTGCAAAGCTCCTGGTCACAGAAAAGTGTGGTTGCAAAGAGAAGGGCTCTGAATACACAGTGTGTTAAGTATGGCATGCAGCCACATTCCATAGCTCACCTCAATTGCTGGCTCTGTGTTGATCTCCACTAATGTTTCTGAGGCATTCAGCCAGAAAATGCCTACAGTCCTGCCCTGTTTGTGAGCCAGGAGATAAGGCACTGAACCATATATGCCCATTTTGTCATGTACTTGGTATCCATAGACATCTAGATTATAAAGACGATATGCATCTCCATCTCTGAAACACAAAGGAGGCTTATCACCACACACACAAGTGAATTGTCAATGAACAGAACAGCTTCCTCCTCTCCTGTAAATACACCTCCTGCCAGGCATGAAGGTACATACTTACAATCCCAGCACTTGGAAGGCAGAGATAGAAGAACTGAGAGTTAGAGGCCAGCCTAGCCTGTAAAGCAAGTTCTAGGTTAGCCTGGGTATATAACAAGACCCCACATAAAGCCACTACCCTACAAATATTCATCTCTTATTACTTACCTAAAGGTTTCCTGACCCAACCTGCTGTGTGTGAATCCTTCTCTTTTGTCTCCATTGGTTCCCTAGATACCTTAGGCTTAGATCCTGAGATACTTTTTCTAAATGTTCCCTGTGAATTCCCCAGAATGGCAGACACACTAAGCCTCCTCCACTGATGCACCGTGTGAAGACTTCTCTGCAACTAAGGCAAAAGAAGTGCATCCTAACAGGCCTCCAGAGAGATAAGCCAGGAAAGATCTGGAACAGGAAGGAGGTGGGGGGCTCCGAGCTGGGGTAGAGAGACTAGATATTATGTCTACCTATGAAATACAGTCTCTAAACCTGACAATTTTAATTAACCTCTGTTTCTCTTTGGTTTTGGCTCCTCTTAGGCAGATGCCTCTGGGATCCACTTGTCAGTAGTGTTAGCCTGAAATGTCTCTCCAAGGGAATCCTGGGTAATTGGAGATGCCACATTCTCTGGCTCATTGTTCTCTTTAGAGTGAAAGTCTTTTTCTAGATCAGTATTTTTTTTTTTTGTTTAGTATTCTCCCAGGGTTCCCCAAAAAATCCTACACAGTAAAAGCGAACTTCCACTTTAATTTTAATTATTCTGTTTTTTTCCTGTATTATTTGGGTTCACTATTTCTGTTTTTAAATTAATGTGTGTATGCATGCACATGGAAGTCAGGACGGCTTTGTGGAGTTGGTTCTTTCTTTCCACCCCTGTGTCCTGTTCTGGTTTCATTGCTGTTGCTGACAGTTACTCTCACAAAAAAAGTAGGGAAAAAGGTGTATTTGGCTTACAGTTCCAGAGTACAGTCAAGAGCAGAGAGACAATAAGCATACAGATCCTTTCTTGCTTGCTCTTACCCAGCAATTTTCTTATACTGTGTAGGGCCCTGAAAACTACCAGGAAGGTTTCTTAAACTCCATAAGTAATTAAACTGGAGACTAGTTAAGAATTCTTGCTGGGGGCTGGGGAGATAGCTCAGTGGTTAAAAGCACAGGCTGCTCTTCCAGAGGACCCAGGTTCAATTTCCAGCACCCACATAGCAGCTCACAACTGTTTGTAACCCCAAGATCGGCACCCTCACACAGACATAATGCAGGCAAAATACCAATGCACATAAGATAAAATATATAAATTAAAAATAAATAAAAATAAAAATAAAAAACAAAAAGAATTCTTGCTGTCACTTACCTAGTATTTTTAAGTTTGTGTGACTCTGCATGTTGAGGGATACCATAGAGATGTTCAAATCCATGAAAGGAGAAATCCAAACCAACAGAGGATGGACCTGTATAGACCAGGACCATGGCTAAGTTTTGCTTTTCAATAGATCAACGTAAAGATTCAGTTAATTTAGCAAACAAAACAACTAACTGGGAGTACAGAGATCTGAACTTGCCTCAACCAAACAACATTATGCACTGATTTTTGACAGTAAGATGCCGTGATGTTTGGGGATTGGTGAATGCATATGTATGTGTATGTAAAAGTACATACTCACTTGCTAGTTGTGCTGCCTGAGCTGTGTGCTGAAGCTCCCTGTGTGTAAACGTAAATTACAAACTATATTTATTAATAATTCTAAATACCTACTAACCAACCTCTAGAAAGGATACCCAGATCAAGATGTTCTCAGGGTAGTTCCTTTGAGGGCAACTTGTCAGCAGTCTATCTGAAGGAACACCACAATCAGCAGTCACTCAGTGGTCACCTGGCTCTGGAGTTACTACAGCAGCCTCATTTCCTCTTGGGGTCACCTGCTGGCCCACATGGCCAGTTTCTCTCAGCTGCTCTACTCCCACTGCAGTGGCACCTTGGTCTGTCTGGGTTTTACGAACCTGACAGGTCTGGTGCTGCGTGTGGAGTTGGTGTCAAGGCTTCCACACTCTGCTGATGGCCCACATGCTGGCCATGAAGCTTGCCACCTCAGGGGCAGGGCTGTATTCATGCGGCATAGGAGTTGGCCATTGCCGTGTCTCATTTGAGGCATGGTCTCTTCGCCATCCATCGGACTAGGCACAGGCCTCTGGTATACCTCCATTTGAGGTTGGGCCTTTTCTGTCCACAAGGCTTCGGGTGCCACCAGTTGGCACTGAGGTCTCTGGTGGGTCTTAGGCCCTTTCAGCCACACCCTTGGGCAGGGCTCTGTCTTTGTGGTAGGTGCCACTTTCCTCAGCTTTTCTCAGTCTTCTTGGGCTTGCTCATGGCAAGTTCCACTTTCCAAGACTTTTCTTGGCCTTCCTGGGCTCTACCCACCTAGGCTGTTGTCTTCAGCAAGTCTCAGTAGCTAAAGTCTTTCTAAGTTAGGCAGAGGTGAGCAGCTGAGCAGTGTTCAGAAGCAAGGCCAAGCAAAAAGCCCCTCTCTCCAATTTCCCGGGCCTTCATTTATATCACTGTCTCTTAATTATGCATCAGGCTGTCTTCTCATTGGTCAATCTGATGCCCTCCTGAGGCACACCTGCTGACAGGACCATGTGCACAGCCAGGTGTTTCCCACAGGTACAAGGCTTGAGGATGACTTCAAATGCCCTTTTAAGAGTCTGCATTTCACAAGCCCTTACATATTCACTATACCTGTGCTCCTGATACTGAGCACTTCTTAAAAATTTTTATTTATTTATTTAAAAGATTTATTTATTTTATGTATGGGTACTTTATCTGCATGAACATCTGCAACCAGAAGAGAGCATCAGATCATGTTGTGGATGGTTGTGAGCCACCATGTGGTTGCTGGGAATTGAACTCAGAACCTCTGGAAGAGCAGTCAGTGCTCTTAACCACTGAGCCATTTCTCCAGCCCCAATACTGAGCACTTTTAATCTTTGCTGGATGAGTTCATGCTTATCTTCTACCTGATAATCTTCTGTCAGCCTTTTCTGTGGCTCTCTGCAAGAACTACTATGTCAAGATCAGCGAGAAGGCCTTTCCTAGATCCTCAATATATGACATTCCATGGTTGTGATATGTGATCCCATCCCCTCAACCATACTGCTAAGCCTGATAAGAAATGTCATAGGTGGACTGCACAGTACCTGTGACAATGATGACGAGGCCTAAAAATACTGAGGATTACTAGCTAAAAATGTTAGAGCAGATGAGTTGTATAACTTGGGTTCTCATTACTTGGATCTCATGAAAATAGAATGTAGAATTGATAGTTGTCTGATTTATTCAAAACAACAAGCAATGTGCTAGCCCAGGCCCTTTCCTGAGACCATAAGCTGCACATGGCCCATGTACCTCTTTAATTCCCCCATAAGGTATATATAATTACTTCTCTGTTGCAATGCATTATTGAAGAATAGGGAAGCCAAATGGGAGATTTCTTTTCACCTTACAGAAGCAACTTGTTTTAGGTGCCAAAGCTCAAGGAATTTGTTTATTTTCATCTATCTATCATCTATCTATCTATCTATCTATCTATCTATCTATCTATCTATCTATC